>JBAMMX010000003.1:26305227-26860227 GCA_037126225.1 Dillenia turbinata | reverse complement strand
TATATTATTTCACGCAAAATACTCTGTTCTTTTAGAAATGTCTCAAAAGTTTTCACCGCTTGAATGCCCTACTACATACCCTTCATTCCTCTGGCTCCAATTGCCGGCAGACTTCTCAAAGCCCCCCTTCCTGAAATCACATGGTCTCAGAATGAACACGACTGGACCACACTGGATTCCTTTTATTTCCAACAAAATTATATGTAGTGCTGTCAAAGGTGATCAAGGCGCTAGCTCAGCACTTCATGAGGCCTCAAGTGGCCTTTTTTGCCCAGATGACATGCACCAGCACATTGAGTGAGTCAAGCACTAACTGAAAATTAACTCTACATATCGTCAAGGATGCCCTTTTCCCTCCCCCCTTTTTTAATACTTTCTGCTTTTTTTCTTTTTTCCAAGTTTTTAGCATCATTTATTCATTTCAACATCCTTCTTCACTGCTTCTTTTGGGTGGATCATGTGTCTCACACTCGCGCTGTAGGCCTTTGTTAGTGTTAAAACGTCCATGCCTGTTCATTTTCAGTAACAAGAGCAGGGTTCAATTCTAAGATCTAGTCTTCCTAAAATGATGTGCTTCAACTCTATGTTTCAAAGAGTCAAGTATGCTTGCAATATTCATTTTAGATCCTGAGTGCAGAGCAAAACAAGATTTGATTGTTTCCACCCTCTATGAAATGCAATATTCCTAAACATCTCTTCGTCTCATGTCCATGCTTCAATCGCAAAGTCCAAGGATTTTCCCTCCACAGTTGTGGCCACTCTAGGTCCCTGATAACCTTCTTTATCAGTTTCTGTCCAGCAGCTGGTTTTTATTATTTCTTAATATAAAAAGGATCTCCTAGACTTGAAACTTTGTTTCTTTCTTGTGATTTTGGTTTCCAAACTTAGATATTTAATTTGCTAACCCAAAATGTGGCATGTTTTGGGATTGTGGTGGTGAGAGAAATTGGTATGACTGGTAAAGACAAGCTAAGCATTTGCATGTAAGAACATGTGCCGTGAAAATTGGTTTCGGTTGTAAACAATTCGATGAAGATTTGACTATGAAATAGTTTTACTACATATCATCTCCTTTCCAGTCCTTCAATGGCCTAGATTCTATCTCGTTATAGAGTGGGGCTGGATTTTTGGGGCAATGCATGTGGACACGACAAGAGAATGATGTGAACATTGTGGATTTGGTTCAACATGACATAATTGGATGTAGAGTTTGTACCACTTATTAAAGTTAATATTTGGCTAATATGATCAATACAACATCTAGAATAACATGTTAGGAGTATTATAAAATATTATTTTATTAATTATTAATAATTTGGTTCATATATAAGTCAATTATCATAAACTAATCTTGAAATTAATTACTCAATGCAATTTGTTTACAATTGAACTAAGTTGCTCATATGAATTGGTGGAATGAATTACATAATTAAGACTTGACACCATTATTGAAAGCACAATTAATATATAATAGACATGTAGTGACACCTCTATAGATGCTAAAAATAAATCCAACAATGGTTTTTTGTCAAGAAATTTCCAGTTTCAACTTAAATTTTACTCATAGAAGGCAGGATAGTGCCAATTCACACAGAATTTTGCTTATAACCTACTTTTCTCAATCTCCAGAAAAAGCTACGATGTGACACTAGATGACATTAAAATATATTGACACGAATTTCTACCTTGATATCAGTTTTAACATGGATGACTAAACTACTAGACTTACCAAACGGGCTTTTTGAGAATAAAGATGACCATGAACATAATTTCCAGAGAAAATGTAAAAGGTTCTCTAGAGTTCACTGTCAGTCCTAAGACTAATGGGAGGGCCTGCTGAAGTGTTAATTTGGTGCAAGGAGAGACAGTTGGTTCCGAGCTCTCTCCCCCTTAGGTGGTGTTTCCTTTTTCTCATCACCCGTCCTGATCGGTTTCTTAGTTTGCCTTTAGTAACCAAGTTGCTTCATCCTTTTTCTAATTTTTTTCTATGGCTTATTAATTTCCTTTTCTGTTAACAAGAACTAGATTCCTTCAGCCTTTGTCTTCATATTAAATGGACATATTTATATTTTTTACTTAAGAGAAGAAAGTGACAAACATGGTTGAACCTTTGCATGATAGTAAAGTTGCTTACCTTTGTACTTGAGGTCTTAAATTCAATTCCCAGGTGCAGCCTCTTCTTAGTAAAAGGAGGTAAGGCTGTGACCATACTGCACCCCACATGCCTAGTGGGGGTGCTTTAAGCACTAGGTGAACTTTAGAAGAAATTAGGCTGCAATTCTTTGTTCATTTACATGTGGACAGGGTTACATGTGTGCCATGAAGTCAACTGTTTCTGAAAACTGACATTGGTTTATGGTAAAGGTGAAAAAAATCCCTTGAAGTTGGTCATTAAATATTATTATGGTGAGAGATGTGCCTTTATTGTGCAGAGACCAAAGATAAACTTTGGACGCTCAAGTCCATAATCACGACTCTACATTGCATGCATGATTTTGGTGATCATACATTTTTCCTTTCTTCAAAGATAACAGACAAAAAGAAATTAGTTTTTTCCTGCTCATTGAAAACTAAATGACTGCAACTGTTTCTGTGGACATTATCTGCTTTTGCAATCAGAAACATTTGGACATAATTGGATATTTAACCATAATGTCAGCAATATCAATTTGAATTGATCAAAATAGTAATGTAGTTGATATTTCGAATTTTGATGAGTTTCCTTTGGCTTGCACTCTTTTTTTCTTCCCCTTTTCCTAATAAACTTCTTTTCTTCTTTTCTGTTCTTTCTTTTCTGCTTTCTTGTTTTCTCCCTAACACCCACAAAATTAATTAAACAAAAGGCTCTCATCATTGAAGGTTTATACTTCTCTATTTTAAAATAGCTCTTTGTATTTTCAAAGAATACTCTCCCCTTGTGGACAGTTAATTACTATCAATGATAAGTCTAATGCTTCAATGCATTAATTTCAGGTAAATTTGCAATTATTAGCTGGATGCTACTTGCACAATAATCAAGCTTACTCTGCATACCATATTTTGAAAGGTATGAAGCAATTCTTGTAGAAGGGTTCTATTTTCATAATGATCACCTACCTATGTTCCTTCTGTGTTTTCTCTCACTTATCCCTTCCTTTTCCTCCCTATATGAAGGTACACAAATTCCTCAGTCCCGCTACTTGTTTGCAATATCATGCTTTCAGATGGATCTTCTCATTGAAGCTGAAGCGGCTTTATGTCCTGCTCATGAATCTAGTGCAGAGGTGCTAAATAACTGCCTGTTTACAAACATAATCTAACTTCCCTTATTACTTTTCATATTCTTGCCGGTCATTTGAAGGATAAATTTTGTTGAAGAAGCTTATCCTTAATTTAATCATTGTAAACTGCATTGTGTCCCTTATTGATGTTGGCAATATTTGTTATCACATGTGGATGGGTTTTGTCACAGTTGTGAACATTCCGTTTCTGATGCATTGCTTGATGTGCAGGTGCCGAATGGTGCAGCTGGTCATTACCTTCTTGGGCTTATTTACAGGTCACTAGCATGTTAATTTCTAATGTTCTTTTATTTAGTCTCAGTTCCATCCATCATTTGTTTCTTATAAATTAAGGTTGTTATTTGATGTCAATCTCTTAGTATCTCCTCATGAAATTAGTGTTGAAATCACAGGACTAGGAGTGCTTAATCATTGAACCTTAGCCAAGTAAATTAATCAGTCTATTAAGTATTAGTTACTTTAGGCCTAATTGATGTTGTCTCCCTCATCTTTCTCACCACATCATGTGCTGCTTTTCAACTGAGTTTCCATGATTCACCATTTGCATTGCCCTTTCAAAAATCATTTTTGTACCTGATATAAAATTCTTTGGACAATAATTAGCGTATATTGACGCTTGATTTTTATTTTGCAGGAAAAAGAACTGATATTATCAACAATTTTCTAGATATTGTATTTGAATTTTGGAACTTAATAATTATGCGCTTAATCAATTTTCTACTTTGGAAGTTAAAAAGAGATTTTTTTTTTTTTTTTTTTTTTTTTTATGCAACATAAATGTAATTTGTATTGCAAAATGCTGATTATGATCTTTTGTGCACAAATTTCCTATAATAACTTAGATATCTTGCTTGTCATTTATTTGAATTTACCTATTTTCAGATACACTGATAGAAGGAAAAGTGCAATTCAACACTTTAGGCAGGCTCTGGAGTTGGATCCGTTACTGTGGGCAGCTTACGAGGAGTTGTGTATTCTAGGTGAATAATTTTTCTCGTCTTGGCTTATCCTCTTACTTTTCCCCTGGAGGCATAACTTTAACACTGTCCAGTCATTTTGAACTTTTGCTCTCTATGGTTCTTCTTTTTGTTTTCCTCTTTTTGGACAGGGCCGATGGTGTGGGGTGGGTGGGTAGGGTTTAAGCTTGAGTCTCTCATGTTTGATTTGGACTTGTGGAAAATGAATTTGACATGACCAAGGTTTTAGTTGGATGGTTGTCAAAACATTTATTTATTTTGTGAGTGCCTTGGAACATTCAAGTAGTTTTAGTGTTATTCCCAGGTATTTATTTATTTATTTATTTTTTAAACTGAAAAGAACCTTAGGCATCTTAATTATCTTTTCATCTGATATCATGGCCACTGTGACGCTGACAATGTTAGTTTGAAATTACTGGAGAAGATAACAGGCTTGAGCCATGATTATCTCCATGAGAGGTGGGTATCTTTGCAAACCTATTGTTTTTAGATAGTCGAATGCATGTGGTGAAACTATTTATACTTTGATGGTTTATGGGTCCCTGACATTTCTACTGCAGAAAAATATTAAGAGGCTGAGCCTTGAGGTGATACTAAGTTTGCTCCATTTTGTTTTGGAGGTCATGCACATAATCTTTATGCCTGCACGTTAAGGTTGTGTGCATTTACTCTTCTAAACCCACATTGGAGCTGCTGGGAAACAAGAAAAGCATGTAGAAAAATTCTGAAAAGAAATTAGCCTTCAATGAGAATTTAACCGTGCAATATATTTGAAACAGTAAAAGCCTTAAATATAGTTGATTTTTTCAACAGCTTCCTAATTAACAAAACAATGTAATAGAAGTTGGTTGTTGTCAGAAACCAGTTGGCCACCGTTTTCGAAAGTGTTTGAAACAGATTTTGAGGATTAGTTTCTTCCCAATTGTAGCTGCAAACACTAGATTGCACCAAGTAGTTGGACTATTAACGTATATTGTAGGTAATTGGAACTGCTATTTTGTGCACGAGCAAACTAGTTGAATAGTGTATGACCTGCTATGGTTTAAGAGTATGTTTCCTGCCCCATTCTCATGTATAAATTCAGAATGAAGAGCTACCTCTAATTGTCATACATCTGACCTTGGCAAAATGTGAAACAATGACACATTACAGCTGCATTTTGGATAGAGTCATTGGTGATTAATGCAATCATGATTTTAGTTCTATTCATTATTTTTGCAGTCTTATTTTTATTTTGTGCTTCTTCTCTTTAGCTATTGGCATCTGACATATCGACCAAAGTATAGATTTGCTGAGATTTAGCATACTTTCATTTTTTTAAGCAACCTTCTTCCTGCCCTCTGAACACATCCTTGGATTATCTATCAAATTCATAATCAACATTTTAGGTTTCACTTGGCCAATATTATTATCTTGTAAATGAGTGTTACACGGTGGCTTCATTCTATTGCTTTGGGCATGATTTATTGCCTCTGCCTGAAAACAAAAATTACATTTCCAGGTGCTGCAGAGGAAGCAGTTGTGGTTTTTGGTGAAGCAGCTGCACTTTCAATTCAGAAACAACACCTAACTCAGGGATTGGCATCGCAAAACTTGCAAATATCCGGCGAGGATCATAATTTAGGTCCAGATCGAAACTTTGGGTCAGAAGATATGAGTCCAAGACAATTGAAGCATATGCATAGTAATAACCCTAGAGATATCTCTGCAAATTATCATGGAGTCACATCAGCAGCAACTGCTAGCCATTCTGTGAATGGTGGTTCATCTAACTTGTCATTCTATAATACTCCTTCACCAATGGCCACACAGGTAAGATTATGTCCACAACGCCTCCTATTTGAATCTCCAGTTTTTGTTCTAGGCTATAACTCAGAGATGAAGTTTCGTGTGGAAAAATTCCTGTATATCAATTTCTGGCAAAG
Organism: Dillenia turbinata; assembly: GCA_037126225.1. Classification (NCBI taxonomy): domain Eukaryota; kingdom Viridiplantae; phylum Streptophyta; class Magnoliopsida; order Dilleniales; family Dilleniaceae; genus Dillenia; species Dillenia turbinata. The sequence goes on along the minus strand of JBAMMX010000003.1, from coordinate 26,854,044 downwards.
CTCAAACTTCTGAATCCACTTTGGTATGCGCTCAATCTCTTTCAGTGGTCCAAAGAACTGATAACTTGCCCTTGTTCATTGAGGGAAGTGGAGATTCAGTCGTGTTCAGTGGTGAGGGGGTAATGCTTCAATAAAAGATTAGTATGGAATAGATATTTCTGTGTACCTTTGTGTGCCTTCTAAAAGCCGGTAAAATATTTTACTTGTTATTCAATCACCTTGGATTCTGCTTGGTTATAATTTTACCAGTTGAACTCTGTCCTTTTTTCCATGTGTTTAAGTAGAAGTGGGCTTGAGTGTTCAAAGCATTGAAGATGCGGGGCACCATTCATAAGATAGGATGAATCTTATGATTAAGGACATAGGCATGGTTCAGCAAGGGGAGAGACGAAGGATTACTTCATTTGATAAAAACTCCTTCTGATCTCAACATTTCTATATGGGTCAAAATTTGGTCCTTTTCCCTGTTTTTAGTCTTTGCATGTGAAGTATTTTATACTTTTTATCCACCCTCTGGGTGCTTTTTTTTTTTTTTCATAGCAACCTGTTAATTTTACAAGTTGGATACACTTTCATTGACCTTTGTTTTTAGTGCAAGGGTATGTTGCACATTATGCCTTTTCCTCCTCCAAACTGTTGAGATTTCTGTCTTTGTGCAGATGTCAGCTGTTGCACCCCCACCTTTGTGTAGAAATGTGCAGCCAAACCCTATTGTGCCCAATGCTGATAGCTCTCCTAGGTCAATTGTGAATTCTACTATTCAAGCCCCTCGAAGGAAGTTTGTTGATGAAGGAAAATTACGAAAGGTAATGGATGTCACTTTAAACTTACATTGGATATCACTGCTGCAGTTATGTTTATTTCAAACTTTTTAATGATTCAACAATCAAATATTTGTTTCATAATTTGAACAAAAGGGGCACGGACTAGTTAGGGGATGTTTGGTTAACGAGAATGGGAGTCAAGAATTGGATTCAAATCCATATGAGTTGTTTAGATTGAAGGAATGGGAATGAAGGTTTGGGAATGAAACCCCAAAATAAGGGGGTTGTGAAAGCCATACCAAGATCTTTGATTCTTAATCTAATTCCAATTCTTAAATGTGAACCAAATGCCCCCTTACATTTCTTTATTGTTCTGTGATTGCTGTAGCATTTAGATATTTGAGACAGAAGTACATATATTTTAATTTACATCTTTTCGCAGCTCTTTGTAAAATCACCATTGTATTCGTTTGTGTATCTTCCTTGTTTTCTGGTTTTAGCTTCTCTTGCTTCTTTTTTTTTTTTTTTCTTTTTTTTTTTTTTTCATCATGTGGTTTAAGCTTAGACCCCACATTGTGGTTTGTGGTATGACATTCTGATCAGTTTACTTTCCGGGTAGCATCAGTGCATCTGTTCACTTCAATTTAACTCTTGCAAAAGTTTTTGCGATCTCTGCAGTTTAGCACGTGGCATCCATGATGTGTCTTATTTGTGCATCTTGCATGTATTGCATTATTTTGCTGCTTTCAGTTTTAGTTGCAGTACCATGTGTTCATATTACTAGCTTCTTCAGTGTCTATCCATTGGCTAAGTGCTGTAACTTGCATTGTGGGTTTTGCATTGCTTATGTGCTGGACAATCCATAAATGTCCTTTTTTCCATGGTTGCTAGATTTCTGGGAGGTTATTTTCTGATTCTGGCCCTCGACGAAGTTCACGACTAGCTGGAGAGGCAGCTACAAATGCAAATATCAATGCGACAACAGTAGCCGGAAACGGAATCAGCCACTCTTCTAAATATCTTGGCAGCTCAAAGTTGAGTTCTGTTGGATTACGTTCTGTGACAGTTCGTAAGGGACAGTCCTGGGCTGCTGAAACTTTTGATGAAGGTGATAAATCTTCCTGATGTCAGCAATAAATAAATAAATAAATAATCTTATACTTTGAAGTCAGAAACAACTCGTGTCATGAAACTGAGTTGCTTCTGAAGATGCAGTAATTAGTTTCACCCTTCCTGCGTTTCCTGATGTCTTGCATCAATTTAATTCTGATTAAATTGCTTGTGATCTGCACATGTTCATGCGCGAACTAATGTGATATTAAAATTTGGCTTATCTGTCTTTGTCCATTCATCCGTACGCACTTCAGGATAATTTGATTAACCTTCTAAATTATTAAGGGTAAGTTTGGTTCGCAGAGGGGGAGGGGGAGGGGGATGGAAAGGGGGAGATTTACTTCACATGATGGAAGTAAATGTATTTCCTTTGTTTTTGTTTAGTAGGGATGGAAGGGAAAGAAATGGGTGGTACTTTTTTGTATTTGGTTGGAGTGAAAAGTGGAAGGAAATAACATTTAATTTACTATTCTACTTTTGTAAAATAATATTTTTAATATTTATTACTATATGATTTTTTTATTTTTAATTTAAAATATTTTTCTAAAAATATAATTTTTTTTATAAAAAATAGTTATTTAATATATTTTTCTTATTTTTTATAAATTATTTTTATTGTTATTTTATATTAAATAAAATTAGAATATTAATGTAAAAAAATAAAAAGAGTAAAAAAAAGTAAAATTAGAAAAAATAATTTATCCAATAAAATTGATGAAAGAAATTAAATTTTATTATTTTATATTAAATAAAATTATAATAGTAAAAAATAATAGACAATTTCGTAAATATTAAAAAGGAACAAGGGCAAAATCGTTCAAAATTTTCATTTCCTTCCATTTCCGTCCACTTTAGGACGGAAATAATTTCTTAAGAGGAAGGAAAATAGATTACACCCCACCTCCACTTTTACCTCCTTACTAAACAAGTGAAATCTCTCATTTCCTTTCACTTTTACTTTCCCTCCCCTTTTCCTTTCATTTTTCACCCCAACCAAACTACCCCTAAGGATTGTTCAAATGACAAATGATTGTGTCTGTAAATTAGGTTGGTGTTGTTTTTAGTTTGTTAATGATTTTGAAGGTTATTTGTATTTTTTAGTTTTAACATCTCTATTTTTGCTTTTAAACTTTAATTTTATGTTATGTTATTTTATTTTATTTTTTTATTTTTTCTCTTTCCTCTCTCCTATATTGGGTTTCTTATTTTTTTAAATAAGGATTAAGACTCAATTTGTTGTTACTGTTGTATGGTCCATGGCTTAACCAATGCAAATGACATTATGTTGTTTTGGCCGGTATAGATTAGTATCCTATTGTTTTTTGGTTGTGATGTAATAATTTGCACCTGTCAAGCACTAGCCCCAAGGTGATATTCTAGCTCTTTCTCATTGCTGTGAGCGACATAGAAAGAATTATGACCTTACCAATTACCTCACACAGGGACACGGCATGAGACTTTTGATGATTCTCGATTTAGTACGGGAGCAGCGGCTTCGAGTTCATCTCCCTCATGTGATAATAGGTCCCGTGACCAAGATGGGATGACCATGTCATTTTCTGGGGACATCACTAATAACTTGCGAATCTTAAGTGGTGCCTCAGAGGTTTTGGGTCTCTTAAGAACTCTTGGGGAAGCCTATAGACTTGCCTGCCTATATCGGTGCCAGGTATTGATGATGTGTTTATGAATATAAGATGATGCTTTGTGAGCTTCATTTATCGTATGCAACTTTCATGCATTGAACAGGAAGCACTGGACGTCTATTTGAAACTTCCACCCAAGCATTACAATACGGGATGGGTTCTTTCCCAGGTGACATTATTTGTTAAATTTATTCTTATTTGATCTATCTGGAACTTGATAAAATGGTCATATTTCTAAGAATCTAGTGCTTTGATCAATGAATGAATTCAATGAGGACAGCCATACTATAATACGATCATTAAGTTTTTGTTCACATCATTTTTACAACAGTCAGGTTAGTTACAGTTCTGCGGCATGAAGTCAAAGTGGTTAAGCAAAATGTTGCTTTGGGCTTTATTTTGCATGCCATTTAAATAAGATAGAGCATTATAACAAGTATTTCTTGATTTAGTGGTACTCAGATTGTTGTTTCTTCTTCCTGATGCCTAGTTGACATTCTACTTTTGCATGATGTATACGATTGTCCACTTATGCCCAGACAGAGTCTAAGCTCTGAAAGGTCTCTTCTCCTGTCAGTGTATAATGTGCAACGCTCCAGAAACTAGGATTGAAATTCAGATTAGTGTCTGTAGATTTCAGCTCATTATGACTCTCGACTCTTGGATCCCATCTAGTTAGCATTTACCACTCTTGATGCTCAACGTGCAAAAGCAGCTTAAGACTCATAATAGGCAATGTGTGCTGTAATGATGGCGAGATAGAGGAAGCCTGACCATTGTGCTATGCAGATTACTGAGACCTACCCTCTTCGGCTGCTTGTAGATTCTGGCTTAGATGAGTACATGCTAATAAAGGCAGCATGCGTGTATGATTTAGATTATTTATGGTGGTGATTCCAATCACTCAAATTCTGCTCTTTAGTGGTCCATTATTTGCCTGCCCGACAACACTTCTCAGAACTAAATTTAGTCCACCTGATTTAAACTGTTTTACTGGCTCCTCCAGGGTCCAAGGATACCAAGCCCTACTTTTGTTCCATTTCTATCTTATCCACATTAGTGCTAAGGGCATGTTTTGGAAACCTCAACTTGCCTCAAGTTAGCTCAACTCTGTCTTTATTTTGTTTTATTGTTCTTGCAATGTTTTTCAGCTGAAGTGGAATATTTTGTGGGAAATATATGGTTTTGCATTTAGGACTCAAGTTTCTTTATAGAGGAGAAAATTATTACTATATATCAATACTTTTATATTGATCTCCGTCTAACCTCAGTTTGGTCCTAGCCTCAACTTTTATAAATGGATCCTTAAGCATTCTTGCTTGACATATGACACCTTATTGAAGTGTACTTAAATTATTAATGTAGTAATTCTAGGACTGTTGCATTTGCATTTTAAAAGCTCAGAACTCCTTCCAGATGACCTATTCTGCCAATTGGTATCACAGAGTTTAGATATTCTTTATTCTCTCTATGTGTCATAACCTTTACTCATAACTGCAGGTTGGAAAAGCATATTTTGAACTAGTTGATTATTTAGAAGCAGACCGTGCCTTCAGTCTTGCCCGTCAGGCATCTCCTTACAGTTTAGAAGGAATGGACATATACTCTACTGTTCTCTACGTGAGTCCTTGCCGCTGCTAGGTTGCATTTTTTTTTTTTTTGATTTATGTGCCACCGAACTTTCTAAGCAGCTATGTTGTGATAATTCTCATCCTACTCTCTTTGAGATAAAAGCTTCTTTTTGTTTCTCTTTTTCCTTTTATTTATTCATTTCATTCTTGCAGTTTCGGCCAATATCTCCACCTGTGTTTGTAACAGAGTTTGAAGCAGTACTTTTTTGCAGGATAAATCTTCTATGCTTTGTTGTTTAATAAAATGACTTCCATAATAACATAATAACTCGAGATATTATGTTTCCTTTCCTGACTGCTCATTTTCCGAACACTACATTCATATGCTATGCTGTGCCTGTAATATACAGGCCAAATCGGTGGTGACCGTTAGATACTTTTCAAATATTTAAGAAGTGCTTTGAAATGGTGTTGTGGATTTCCAATGCTTTAGCTATTTTAGATGTGAGTTGGAGACCTTTAATGCCAGAAATCTTTATTGGTTGTTACATGTGAATTGTATGGTTTGTTTTCTGGTTGGAGAAAATTGTTAGCAAAAGCAATTTAAAACATGAAGAAACACATTTTTATGCATTAAAATCCTCCTATTTCATTACCATATTATAAACAGAGCGTATTCTATTTTTAGAAGCTTGATGTCTGTAATTTGTGGCAATATCCATGCTTCACTGCTTGGTTGGAGTGTCACACGTTTGAAGATTTCTTCATTGTTGTTTGTATATTCTCTTCTGGCCTTTTCATCATGTTGTCCAAAAATTTGTAGGAAATTTGGCATTTATTATTTAGCTGATTAACTGAGATCATCTGCAGCTATCTACTCTGAAACTTAAATGTTTATGGAAAATTTTCAATTGTCTTCAACTTAAAGCATGAGGAATAGTTTTTCTCACCACTAATTATTCTCTTTATGTGCATCAGTTTATAGTTTTTTTTCTTAAAATCTTTCATGCTTCTTCTGCAGCACTTGAAGGAAGATATGAAGCTAAGTTACCTCGCTCAGGAGCTGATAGCAACTGACCGCTTAGCGCCTCAATCATGGTAGCTTCAACAAACCTTTTATGAACAATACAGTTCACCACAACTTTAGTTTTATTGTACAGCATTTTGGCGTTGACTTTTATGAGCTACATTCTGACTCACTTATTATTTTATCATGTTTGACCTGTTCATTTTCTTAGCTGGTTTTCACAGGAAATAATTTGATGTGTTCTGAACTTGTGTTTTGTTCCATCTCCATTGTTGGGGAAGAACTTTGGCTCTTTACTCATTCTTGTGGCCTGGAAATTGTTATTTCAGACATGGGCATGTATTTGCCATGGAATACCAGGGGTTTCAGTGAGGTTTGATCAGCAAAATAGCTATTTCTTGCATCAACCATAGTGACAGGAATTTTGATCTCCTATCCAATCTACCAATTGAGTGGAGAATGTGTGTTTGTGTTGACCATTTCTCATGCTACCTTTTACAGTACCTGCTTAATAGCTCTTCCTAACATGGCTGTAGAATCCACAAAGATGCCAAATGTTCTAGAGATCTGATTTCGGCTAATTTTGTGCTTTCAACATGCTATAAAGCCATGAAGCCCTTTTGTGGTTAATGCATCTGTTGTGCTGTTCCTATTTTTATCCATCATGAGTATTAGAATATTATATGGCTTGCAATTGAATCAATATGCAGGTGTGCCATGGGGAATTGCTTCAGCTTGCAGAAAGACCATGAAACTGCTCTGAAAAATTTCCAGCGGGCTGTACAGCTTAGTTCAAGATTTGCTTATGCACATACACTTTGTGGTCACGAGTATGCCAAGCAAACTATTGTGTCAATTTAATTGGATTTTTTTTTTTTTCATTGAAAATATTGTTTGATTGGGAATACACTTGTTTCTGCAGGTATGTAGCATTGGAAGATTTTGAGAATGGAATAAAGAGCTATCATAGCGCACTGAGAGTTGACGATAGACATTACAATGCTTGGTATGGACTTGGAATGGTCTACCTTCGACAGGAGAAATTTGAGTTCTCTGAGCATCATTTCCAAATGGCTTTTCAAATTAATTCTCGATCCTCAGTCATCATGTCTTACCTTGGAACCGCTTTACATGCCTTGAGGGTAGATTCTCTCTTGAATTTTGGAATTATCTTTAGATTGTTTCCCTTCCATTTATTGAGTTTCTCGCCTCTTGATCAACAGAGACCTCTGGAAGCTTTAGTAATAATGGATAAGGCCATCTTGGCAGATTGGAAAAATCCTCTTCCCATGTATCAGAAGGCCAACATACTGGTGACCCTTGAAAAGTATGATGAAGCCTTAAGGGTCTTGGAGGAGCTTAAAGAGTATTCTCCTCATGAAAGCAGTGTATTCGCATTGATGGGCAGAATATATAAGCGGCAAAACATGCATGAGAAGGCCATGCTTCACTATGGGCATGCTTTGGACTTGAAACCTTCTGCAACTGATGTTGCTACCATTAAGGTTGCGGCTTATGCTCCCCATCTTCCTTTTTCATGTGTGGTAGCTTTAGCTTATCTTAAGTTGCTAATCTCTTACACTTAACAGGCTGCCATTGAAAAGTTGCTTGTGCCAGATGAATTAGAAGAGCACTGTGCTGTGCCGTAACTTTGTCATCTTGAAAACCTTTTGGTCCAGGAGTTTGGACCCGCCTGTGCTGTCGACCACAATAGAGAAATGGCCGGATTTTCTTGAGGTCATTATCGATTGTTATAGATGCCTCCAAACAGGCATAGTCAATCATGTAAGTTTTAAGGTAGCAATTTTGTAATTGTTATAGTTGCAGTGAATAGAAGAGAAAGCAAATGTAAAATGGGAAGAGAAAACTACAGTTCTGACTATTGTATTACTATGCCTATAATAGGCTTGTTCATTAGCTATAATGTTTTATACAATTTGTTTGATTTTTTTTTCCTGATTGGCCTCTGTTAACGGTTACATAATTTTTCAATGCAAATTCAGCAACCCAATTGATTTATGTTTCCGGTGAGATTATATTGGCTGAGACAGAATTCATGCTATATCACCGAACAATTTCCTTTTCAAATTAAGTCAATCAAAATTGCAACTCTAGATTACCTTTAAAAAAAAAAAAGAACAATCTCACCGATTGACAATCAGTCGGTCTAATAGGATGAAATATTAGATCTTTTAATCAAATTTTGGATTCGAAATTTGAAAATGAAAAAGATTATGTTAAGAAAGTCGACTTCTAAATAGACTTTTGTAGATATTCAAACTGAATTATAGTAGGTATCAAAAAGAAAATTTCAGGCACATTGAAAATCATGGAAATAGACCTTTTCTTAAAAATTATTTTTCTCACTATTTTTTCATCAAACAAACACAATATAGTCACTGCAATAATATTTCCAAATGAGGTCCAACAATTTTCCCACTCAAATAGTTAAAACAAAAAAGATACAATAAGACATTTAGCTATCCTTGTCACCAACCCTCCCTATACATGTCTGTTCAAGATCGTCTTTACTCGAAGATGAAGACAAGTACAAGGGGTGGTATGTGAAAACGTGTGTGAATATTTGAGTTATTCTAAAATACCTCCCGTTTTGGCACCGAGTGTCCCATCATCTTTGCAAATGAGACCATGTTGAACCCATTAATACTAAAATGTGCGGCCATATGGTTAATTACAAATTGCACTTTATATTTTACTTTTGATAATATTTTGTATTTATATCTTGATCCATAACACTTTACAACCTAACTTTTTAATTTTAGATTACTCTTTGCAGTAGAGATTGAGATATAATGAAGTTAAAGATTTTAATAGATGAAAATTATAATTTTAAATTATTCAAAAAAAATTACAATTTCATATGCATACAAAAACATGAATTTTTATTTAAATATATTTAAAATTTATTTTTCTCACAAAATTTTTCATCATCCAAACACGACCTAGGCCCAGCACTCCCTTAAGTGAAGTCCAACCATTTTCCCACTTAACTAGCCTTGACTGTCTGTAGTGAAAATTTTTGGGTGGTGTTACAAATGTTTTCCGAGAGAGAGAGAGAGAGAGAGAGAGATGTACCTACATATTTTTGGATAGCCACATCCGACACCAGCTTTCCCTGTGCTTGTTGGTTTGAAAATCTTATCTTTAAATGCACACGAGTACAAGGGATCAAAACCTGGTACATGGAAGGCCGTGTGTGTGGTATGTACGTTAGAGGTATTCTAAAATACCGCCGCTTTTGCCACACTCATCGTTTTTTTTTAAGCCACTTCGCAATTTTTTTCGGGGCTATTGACCAGGAAAGAGAAAAACTTTACCGTGTGAACATCTGTGCCAAACATATTAGCCATAAAGTCATACCTTGATGAAATGGTTGCGACCATCAACAATCTAAAGCAAAAAAATAAAAATAAAAAATCACAAGTTATTGCCACCACTCCCATCAACCCTTATATATATATATATATTTGAAAAAAATTAATCTGTTGTCGAAATCAATGGCTGCTAATCGCACTTCTAATGTCAAAATTTTTTAGAGGCCTAACCAGAGAGCGAGGAGGATGTAGAGAGAAGGAAGAAGTCTACCCAAGAGGAAATATTCTATTTCTATCAACGCAACGCAAATGTGTGCTTGGAGTCGAGGCTTTTGCTTTAATCATATCTTTTACAGATTATGGCATGTTGAACACCCTCTCCAGAAAGATAAAATGTTGGTATTAATGAAAGTTTATTTGACAAAAAAGAAGGTAGTGTGCAGCAAGTCCATGTTTGGTTGGAATTGGGTGTAAAAAGAGAATATAATAAAATCACCCGATCTGTGCCAATCAAAAGTTCTTCGAAATTTTAAGATAGCATCTGGATTCAGATGAAAATACTGATCTGCTCACCAAGGGTTATCATTGGTTCTTCAAAAAAACTACTTTTGATTCATACAAAAATTAATATGTAGACAAGGTTGAGGGTTGGGTTCTACATTTAGTGATTACATTAGAAAATATGAAAACACATTAATATCGTATGCGAAAAGAAAAATGAAAACACTCAATCCCCTTTTAACGTCAATTCTCCTTCATACTTAATGGTTTAAGATTTAATTCTTCTTTATAAATACGTAGACGAGGTATTATGAAGTGGTCAACTTTTATCTGATTGGTCAACAATAATAAGAACAACAATAATAATAATTTTAATAATCCCAAGTGAAAGCAAGACCAAGCCAAGCAAACATGCATGTGAAAAAGAAAGGCTAATGGAAACATGGGAGCAAATTAAACTGGCATTAAACATCGGAGCAAATTGCTAATTATAAACAGCTTGTTTGGATTCATCTTGTTCTTTCAGCAGCTCAACATAGTGAGAGCTTCCAATGAACAACTGCGCGCAGAAGCTTTTCCTTCTGTTTCTCCCTTCACATGGCAAACTTGCCTGGTAAGCAGTCACAACTTTCAGACATCTCGAGTTCCCCGCCTTCAATCCCCACCCCTTTCTTCAGGCGCCTAACTAGCCCTCTTATTGACACTATGACTTCAGTTTTTCACATCCTATTATAAAAGCTTAAGTGATTTCAGACGTTGCTCGTGCTCAGGATCCAGCTTTGGCAGGGTATAATTACCGTGTAGATCCTCAACAATATACTCCTGCAACACAAAGTTCACAATAAATAGGCTTTTTCCTGCACGAAGAAACTGGATTTAACAGAGACTGTTTCAGAAATGGTTAGGATCACTAATTTCACCTTTGTTAGTTCCCTCTTGGTAAGTATATGGTAATGTCTCTGCCAGATCCTTTGAATGGCCATGGTTGCAGCAAGGAAGCCATAGGCAATGCCAAGAATGGCAAATATGACAACAAAAACAATGACAAGCGCGAAGCATGCTTCCATAGAAGCAGGAAAACAATCCAAGATGCCCCACCCATAACAGCAATTCTGACAGCCGGCCATACGAGGGTCATTGCTATTTAGAGAGGAGCAGTGTAGTATAAGCCCGAAAAATCCAAGCAGAACAAAGAAGGATAGAACTCCTGGAGAAGTCAAAATATGCCGTCAAGAAGTCGAAAATGCTATTACTTAAGTAAGAAAAAGCCTGAATTTGTCTATCTTATTCAATCAATCAAGAAGCTTCTGTAGCCCATACAACAGAAGGGAGAGGATTCAGCAGCATAATATATCCATTTGGAAGTTGTTTCCGATACTTCATAAATGCTGAAACTCCTATGTTCTACATTTTTCAAAATAATAAAAAAAATCCTTGAAGTTTCAAAAATTTTACCTATACAATAGTAAAATGGGATAGGATGCTTTGATAATATACGATCCCAACTATCACTAAACGAATTCCGAAAGGCTCCATCTTTGTCCATGATGTATGCAAACCCACCAATTGCAGCTATAACCTGAAAAAAAGCAATCATTCCAATGTTAAAAATATGAAAATAACTCACCATCAGTAAGGACCACTAAGATGCATAGCAAACACAATGCCTAATAACAATGAAGAGAAGTACATGCAAGATTTTAAGTATTAAAACAAACAAGAATGAACAACACCATGTCCATTTTGACATTTAGTTTGAAAATCAATCAATTAAGAGAAGAATCAGGATAAAACCTAAGATCTAACCTCCCCCCCCCCCAACCCCAAACCCACGGAGCAGGGGGTCTCTTGGGTGTCCATGGAAAAAGCAAAACGAGATGCCTTGTGCCTAATAATAAGTATGAATTTTCAAAAGGGAGTCCAAGGAAAACAACCATAAACAGCCTAATAATAAGTGCGCATTTTTAAAAGGGAGTCCAAGGAAAAACCACCATAAACAGACTCCACAGAATAAACAGATAAGACAGGTGGACAGCAAGTGGTAGATCGTCAACATCCTCACAATATGCAAAAAGACGAGAAGACATTCTCCATCCCAATAAAAATAGTTCATGTTTGAAACCCAACTTCTAAAATGTACCTTTTTGAAGGCGTCTTTAGCAAGAAAATAATTTACATTGTGTGTTCATCCGGACCTTTTCTTTCTTGTCATAATAATCTAATTAGGACCAACAATAAGCAGGAAAGATATAGGAAGTTTGAATTACTCTGGACAATTGAATTGATTTTTCAAAGGGGCTGGTTACTTGGGACAATCCAAAAGGGAAGAAGAAAAATTAAACTGCAACAAAGGGAATAAATGCATGCAAGGCTTAGAACCATAATATGCCCACAAAAATGGATAAACAGACACATGAGCTACTGCATAGTCTCACATGTGCACAACTTGCAACAACAACAATCTAGACTTTCTATCCCAAAATTTTAGGGTCAACCATATAAGAGACAAATACTGAAAAAAAAAAGATTTTATTTATGCGGATTCTTCTACGCCACTCATTTCTATCTAAGGCTATTTACTCGATTAAATTTATATCTATTATATATTTACGAACACATTGCATCCAAGTTTTCAATGGTCTACCTTTACGTTTTATTAATTCTCCTATTTTTAAATTTTCAATTTTCCCAATAGGTGCGTTCTTAGGTTTTCGTTGCACATGCCTAAACCACCTTAGACGGTACTCTCTCATCTTATTTACAATTGAACTAACTCCCAATTTATTATGTATCTCATCATTTCTAACTCTATCTTTTCTAGTTTTGTTACACATCCATCTAAATATTCTCATTTTAACAATAGTCATTTTTTGCTCTTGTTGCTATTTAATGGTCCAACACTTAGTGTCATACAATAACGCAGGTGTTACTGCGATTCTATAGAATTTTTCCTTTAGATGTAATGGTATGTTGCGATCACATTTAGATGTAATTGTATGTTGCGATCACATTTAGATGTAATGGTATGTTGCGATCATAGAAAACTCCGGATATCTTTCGTCATTTCATCCAACCCACTTGAATTCTATTGTTCACATCTCCATTGATACTGTCATCGTTTTGAACGATGAAACCAAGATATCTAAATCGTTCACTTTTTGAAACTTCTCTTCCTTCTAATCTAATTATTTTTTCATTATCATAATAGTTGCCACTAAACTTACATTTTATATACTCAATTTTGGACCTACTTAATCTAATTCTGTGGATTCCAACGTGACTCTCCATAACTCTAATTTAGTATTAATTCATTCCCTAGTTTCATCAACTAAAACTATATCATTTGCGAAGAGTATACACCATGGTATTTAATCTTGAATATTTTTTATGATTTCATCTATCACTGTCACAAATAGTATAGGACTCGGTGCCGATTCTTGATGGAACCCAATGTTAATAGGGAAGTTATCGCTTAGGCTCCCGCAAGTTCTTACATTAGTCACAACTCCTCTGTACATATCATTACTCAAGTTAATATATTTCAGCGAGATCTCTTTCTTCATCAACGTCCACCAAAATACGTCCCTAGAGACCCTATCATATGTTTTTTCTAGATCAATAAATACCATATATAGGTCTCTCTTCTGCGTCCTAAATATCTCCATCAATTGTCTTAGCAAGTGAATTGCTTCGGTGGTGAATCGTCCTGACATAAATCCAAATTGATTCTGAGACACTTATCTCCCGTTTCAATCTATGCTCTATTACTCTCTCCCATAACTTCATCATACGACTCATAAATTTAATTCCTCTTTAGTTGAAACAATCTTATATGTCCCCCTTATTCTTATACAACGGAACAAATGTACTCTCTCTACATGTTTGTGGTATTTTCTTTGTTTGTCAAATTTTATTGAAATGAGCCGTTAACATTACTATGCCGAATTCACTCAAATATTTTCACATCTCAATAGGAATGTCATCAGGACCTATGACTTTGTTATTTTTCGTTCTTTTTAGGGCTTTTATTCCCCGGGAAAGAATCTTACGTTTAAAGTCCATTGATTTTTTTTTACAGGTATCTCGATATTTTCTATACCTATTATATTCTCAATATTAATCAAATTTTCAAAATATTCTTTCTACCGCTTTCTTATGTCTTCGTTCTTTACTAATATATTATTGGTTTTACTTTTAATACATCTAAACTCATTTAAATCTTTTCTTTTCCTTTCCCTTAATTTGGCAATTCTGTAGATCTCTCTTTCCCCGTCTTGAGTCTCCAGCCTCTTGTATAACACTTTACTTTTTAATTCGTAGATAATGTATTTTACATTTTTTTTTTTTTTGCATTTTTGTATTTTTTATAAGTCTCGCTACTACTATCACTTTTAAGGTTCCTATAACATTCTCTTTTAATTCGGATAACAATTTGTATTTTCTCGTTCCACCACCATGACTCCTTGCCTACTAGAGGCTCACCCTTACATACTCCAATGACCTCCCTACTTATATTCTTAATATTATTAGACACCTCTTTCCATATTGTTTCTAAATCATTATTAACAGACTAATTTATTACCACAATTACTTTGTCCCTAAAAGTCGTCACTCTTTCCTCTTTTAGGTTCCACCACTTAACTCTTGGCCCCACATATGGTCAACATTGTTTTTGCCGTTTAGACACTCGTATATCCAAAACTAAAAATCTGTATTGAGTCGTTACACTCTCGCGCGGTATAACCTTACAATCATTACAGGTCATTCTATCACCTCTTAGTGAAAAAGAAATCTATCTGACTACCATTTGATCTATTTCTATAGGTAACTATGTTTGACTCTCTCTTCTTGAAGGTGTTTACGAGTGTCAAATTAAACACTACGACAAACTCTAAAATAGTACTTTCCGCCTCATTCCTAATGTCGAAGCCAAAATTTCCATGAACGGTTCCGAATCCCTCATTCTTCTATTCTACATGTCCATTTAAGTCTCCTCCAATGAATAACTTCTCTCAACTCGGTATGATTTGTATAAATTCATCTAAATCTTTCCAAAATTACTTTTTACTAATTGTATTTATACCTTTTTGGGACGCATATACAGTAACTATATTAATTATGTTTTCTTCTTTTACTAACTTTACGAGTATTATTCTATCTTCATTCCTTTTTATCTCTACTACATCCCTTAATAGATCTTTATATACGATTACTCTTTCCTCATTCTTAGTTCTATTTTTACCTGTGTACTAGAATTTATGCTCATATTTCTTCATTTACTAACTTTACGAGCATTATTCTATCTCCATTCCTTTGTATCTCTACTACATCCCCTAATAGATCTTTATATACGATTACTCTTACCTCATTCTTAGTTCTATCTTTACCTGTGTACCAAAATTTATCTCATAAGCCTCGATTATTTTGGCCTTCTCTCCCACCACTTGGTTTCTTGAAGGCACATGATATTAATTGTTCTTTCATTACTTCTCCCATCTTTCTTAACTTTTCGGTCAGAGATCCTATGCTCCAAGTGACCAAACGAATCCTATCCTCATGAACAATCTTATTTACCCGCACCCTAATGTCTCTTGGTAACTTGTCACTGCACCCAGGATCTGGTGTAATGCATCGCTGAGAGGGAAACGCCCAAATGTTTTTTTATATTTGTTTATCATTTTTAATTTGACAAAAGATTTTACACTAGCTGTCAGCCTACCGTAACCCTACTCCTTTATCCGGGCTTGGGATCGGCCGTGACAGAGTTCTTCATGTGCACAACTTGCATCTACATGAGATATTTTGTTGTTTTGGCGTCCCATGCAATTTAACAGAGAAAGCAACAACCAGAAGTAAGAAAGTTGCTAACATCAAGGAAATTCCTGAATTCACTAGGTAATCAAGTCAGATACACTAATTGGCATCTCAACATGCAGCAGATTTCTGAGATGCAATTTACACCTCATGATCAACATAAGGGAACTATTCATGCTTCATATGCTATGTAGCAAATACAAGACTTCCAACTCAAAACACTATGTAGCAAATAACCAGGGGGAACTACATGAACACTTAATCTAATCCTAATATCTGAATTTTATGTAAGGCTATCTTCACCAGAATGAAAAATAAATGGAACCGGTTAAAACTATACTCAATGATGAAGATGAGAAGATCAAAACTCTTCCATAATGTTAAGGCTCTGGCATCATAAAAAACATAAGCATAAGACTTACATGACTACAAACATAGAGCTCCAATAGTTGGTCAACTCAAATACAATATTTGGCCTAATGCATGGTCCAAAATACATTTTGTTCAAGCTCAGGTTGTTGTTGTAATCATGAATATAGTCACGGAAACTACGATTCGACAAAGCAGAAATTACCATACGCCAAGTGCAGATTGCCAACCAAGCACAAGAGACCAAATCTCAAGCAAAGACTTCTAGTTGGCTTCAATTGAATGGGAAGATATAGTAGTACAATGAAAATAATGAATATAAAGTTTAGAGACACTTCTTTTCAGCATTACAAAATAAACTGCCATGGTGATCTACTTTAAATCAGTGACCCAAAAACTGATTTACTAGCTAATATGTGAAAGTTAGAAGCTCAAACAAATAAACACCAGCAATTCCAAACATGTTATTGATACAACAAGGTTCTGCTGAAAAAGAGCATAAACGTCAAAAGAAGAAAGGAAAAATTCTACTCACAGTTTGTACAGCCAGAAATACAAGGAGAACATCCCTTGTTACAAAAAGTCTGAATTTTATTTTGCGCCAGGAGTTGTCCTCAAATAGTTCAACCCTTAAATGATATTGGGCTTTGCAAGTTGTGCAATGTGAAAATGCAAAACCTTCCTGAATTTTTTTTTAAAAAAAAAAAAAAAAAAAAAAAAAAAAAAAAAGGAAAAGGGTAAGCAAAAGCCAAGGCTATTCCTTAAATTGAACCCAATAACCGGGCAGCAGAAACATCAACCTATTTTAATCTGATAAACAGTATAAGCAATGCATCATCATTATGGTTTATACAAAAATTAGCATTTATCAAATGAGATAAAATACTTGCCTTAACAGATCGCCAGTGATCAAGACACGATCGATGGACAAACTGCTGGGTGCCTTTGCACATGCATGGTGATATCAATTCATCATCTGCAAAGAGTAAATCTGCATTAGAGCCAGTCAGAAAAATGACATAGTATGAACGTGGACTCCCATAGCTAACATTGTCAAGAAATTACCCTTGCCAATCCAAACAAGTCTATCAGCAAAACCAGTACTACAGACTTCTTCAACAAATAGAGAGGTCTTTAACCATCCAAAAATGATTCAAATTTACAAGAAAGGAGGAAATTTTTACACATCCCAAATACCCAAACTCTAGTTTAATCTTTCACAGCAAGCGATCGCCAAATTTTTTATCCTAGAAGACAGAATAAATTTGATGAAAACTAAGCCTAGTTTATGCCTGTGCTACAATTTCTACAGCAATGCGTATAAGAACAGGAGAAGGTAAATCCTTTAACATCCTAAAGATTTAGAATTCAACATAGAGATCACAAGTCGGGGAGAGCAAATCTTATTGAAAGTCAACGTATTCTGATAGAAAATTGATCAACAAGTTCTTTTATTAGTTCAAGTCGTAACAACGATGTCCCAAATAAAACCAAGCTAAGCGTACTACCTTGAACGAAACCCTGTCTGTCAGCAATACCATCTTTTTTTTCCCCAATGCATATTCCATGTTTTGATAGAAAAAAGAAAAAGAATCAAGAAAAACGAAGAAATTATACCATCTTCGCCATCGCACTCGAGGCAAATACGACAACAAGGGATGGAACCACCTTCAACGTCGTCGTTTTCGTCCTTTATTTCGGTAGAACTAGGGGTCGAAGGACTCGACTGATTCTCGAGAAGAGGATCGGAGTCGCTAGGGTTTCGTCCATCTGATCTTAACTCTAGCTGCACTTCTCCCACCATCGAATTCCAAACCCTAGAACGATAACCAAAAAAATCAAAATCAAAGTGACAATCGCAATCAATCGAAAATGAAAAATTGATTACTTGGAGAGTCAATTTCCAAATTCAAATTGAACTTACAAATTAGAAAATTCAAATGCAAACAGAGAGAGAGATGGGTGAAGATGATACAGGGGTTCGAGTCGGACGAGAGAGAGAGAGAGAGAGAGAGAGAGAGAATTGTAATCTAATTCCTGTTCGCTCGATGTGAGAATCGTTCTCGTTTGTATCACACTCGGTAACCCGTAAACGAGCCGATGTTTGGTTTGGCAAGTCCAAAACGTCGTCGTTTTTTTTGATGATTGCGAATTAAATGAAGGCGTAATTTATGGACCGGGCCGGACCGCAATTTCAGTGGGCTAGTTAATGAGCAAGCCCATGGGTCCAGGGTTTTCGAATTTTGACAAAATTACTATTGAGGATGTGGCTTTAGAACACCTTTCTTGGCCTTTCGGCTAAGATAAAAAAATATGAGTTTAGAAGAAGTAACCCTCCCCTTATTCAATGACACAGCCCATTGGGTCCCCACAGTGGTTTGGGCAAGCAAAACGTTACGCTTTTTCTACATTCTAACTTTATTTTTCTTTTTCTCAACTTTTTAAAAAACCAATTGACCGGAGGAAGAAACGAAAAATTGACTGATGACCTTCTCCACAGGTCAAGAAATATTTTTTTTTTCGATTATATAAGATTTGAATCCTAAATTATGAGATTAAAAAAATGATTGTGAAAACTACATTATCCCATAAAATATAAATCAATAAATCTTCCAATACTGAAAAGAAAAAAGATGAATTTAATTTGATTAAAGTATTCTATTCTTAATTACTTTTTCCTTTATGTACCCCCTTTTTGTTTTTCATTAAAAGGGCTTTTATAATGCAAAACTATACAATTTTTTATACCATTGAAATGTATTTTAATACGCGCTATTTTTTGAATTATTTATACAACTAAATCTTTTGAATTGTTGATATATAAAATATTATATCTAGTATTAAACCATTGTATCTATAAAATTAATAATTAATTAGGATTAAGTCTCCGTATAAAATAAATATTTTTCGAAACCAATAAGAATAAATGTCTTGAGATTCGTCAAATCGATAATTCTTTTGTGTGTCAATTCCACATAATCTTCAAATCCTAAGATTTAACTAAAGAAACAAAAAAGTTTAAATAAATTCCGGGATTTTGAAATTTGTCACAAGAAACAATTTTTAATATAATATTCCACATAATATTATAAAATATGGTGATTTTATAATATGGTAATACATATTAAGTCAGTACAATAATATGTGAGAAAATCATTGAACGTGTTTCGGCAATAGAGAATTTTCATAATTCATAAATTTAATCATACAAATATTAAGAATCTAAACTTTGAGCGGTGTATCTACAAAATGAATTTTTAGTATAATTTTTTTTTCTTTTTTCTTTTTCTTTCTTTGTACCATGCATATTGTGCAAAAACATGTGTTTTTGCATGTATAAGCAATAAAAGACAAATATAAAAGACAAATATAAAATATATATATATTGATTTAATTTATACGAATTTTCTACGTCATTTATTACTGTCTAAAATCTTCTTTTTAACTAAATTCATAACTATTATGTTTTTACAAATCATTTACATCCAACTTTTTAACGATTTATCTCTACATTTTATTAATTCTCCTATATTTAAGTTCTCGGTCTTTCTAACAATACGTTCTTAGATTTTCATCGCACATGTTCAAACCATCTCAAACGATACTCTCACATCTTATCTACGATTGAATTAAATTCTAACTTATTACGTATTTCATTGTTTCTAATTCTATTTTTTCTAATTTTGCTACACATTCACCTAAATATTCTCATTTCAATTACAATTATTTTTTACTCTTGTTGTTATTTATGGCTCAACACCCAATGTCATACAATAGTATAGATCCTATTACGATTTTATAAAATTTTTCATATAAATGTAATGGTATCGTGTGATCGCAGAACACTCCGAATGTCTTTCTCCACTTTCATCCAACTTGTTTGAATTTTATTGTTCACATACACATCTATATTTTCATCATTCTAAAAAATGAAACAAAAATATCTAAATCATTCATTTTTTAGGATTTCTTTATCTTCTAATCTAATAGTTTCTTTATTATCCGGATGATTGCAACTTACATTTCAAATATTTAATTTTGGATCTACTTAATTTAAATTCTTTGAATTTCAATGTGACCCTCAATAACTCTACCTTAGTATTGATACACTCTCTAATTTTATCAACTAATATTATATCATCTGTGAAGAGTATGCATCATGATATTTCATTTTAGATTTTTATGTGATTTCATCTATCACTATTATAAATAGTATAGGGTTTAATGTCAAGTCTTGATAGAGTCCGATATTAATAGAAAAACTATCGTTTAAACTCTACAACTTCTTACATTAGTCACAATTCATTAATATATATCTTTAATAAGATTAATATATTTCAAAGAGATCTCTTTTTTTATCAGCATCCACCACAACACGTCCCTAAAAACCCTATCATACGTTTTTTTCTAAATCAATGAATATCATATATTTATCTCTCTTCTGTACTCTAAATATCTCTATCAACTATTTTAATAAGTGAATTGTTTCAGTGGTGGATCATTCCGACATAAATCTAAATTGGTTTTGAGACACACTTATCTCCGGTCTCAACCTATATTCTATCATTTTCTCCTATGATTTCATTGTATGGTTCATGAGTTTAATTTCTCTATAGTTAGAATAATTTTGAATGTCTCATTTATTCTTATACAGTGAGACAAATATACTCTCTCTCTATATTGAGGTCATTTTCTTTATTCGCTAAATTTTGTTAAATAGAGCCGTTAACATTACTATTCTGAATTCACCTAAATATTTTCACATTTCAATAGAAATATCATCAGATCCTATAATTTTATTATTTTTTATTTTCTTTAAAACCTCTTTTATTTCATAGGGATGAATTTTGTATTTAAAATTTCTATTAATCTCTTATACAGGTATCGTGATATTTTCTATATCTATTGTACTATCAACATTAAATAGATTATCAAAATATTTTTTCCACCGTTTTCTTATAGTTTCGTTTTTTTACAAGTATACTATTAGTTTCACTTTTAATATATCTAATCTCATCTAGATTTTCTCTTTTCTTCTCTCTTAATTTGGTAATTTTGTAAATCTCTTTTTTTTGTCTCGAATTTCTAATCTTTTATATAATTCGTTATATACCTTACTATTTATTTCGGGAATAATTTTTTTCATATATTTTTTATATTTTTATATTTTTCATAAATTTAATTATTATAATCACTTTTAATTATTTTTTCGCTTTACCATCACGATTTTTTATAAAACCCTATCCATACTTTGCAACTTGACAAGACAGCCCATCTCTCTCTTTTTCCCTCCCCACCTCTCTCTCTCTCTTTACGCGTAAAAATGTTTCAAAAATGAATATTATAAATAAATTCATTTAATATGCTCAAAATTTCTACTTTTGATAATTTAAAGGAACAAAACAGTGTGCCACGTTTCTTGCAATATGACAAAAGGGCAAATCCCTCGATCTCTTCCCTTTCACACGCAAAAGCAAAACCACCCTTTGATTTGAATAATGTATGTTACATAATTACATAGATTTTGAATTAAATAAATCAATTTTTATGTAATAATTTAAGTTTGTATATTAAATCAATAATAAATTAGATATTAATTTAACTTAAAATTAAAATATTTTGAGAATTTAATTAAAAGCTATATAAAAACCACTCCTTTGATTTGAAGTCTTCTGTACTCGAAAACATCCACGACAACGACTCACAGATGTGACAAAAGAAGCCGTGTGGACGACGTGCCTGCATAGTCAGGAACATGATAAGTCTTGGAAAAATCTTGTCCTCTTTTAGCTTTTTTTTTATCATTTGTGCTGTCTTCATTGTTAATATTCACCTTTACCCTTTTAACAATTGAAAAAAGAAAAAAATTGTTCACGTTTTGAAAGATAATACTGAATTTTTTTACCTTATGTTATATAATTCAATTAAATAGCATAATGATAGAGTTGTTTTTTAGATAAATTTAACATTTATGATTCGAGATATAAAAATAATTTTTTATAAAAATATAAAAAAAATACGAACATATACACCCGTCCTCTTTTTATTCTCATATTAAATCATACAATATTTTATATACTAAATGAACTATTTTATATATGGGACATGTTAAAATAGGATTTGTACTTCCAAAGTCTTACTTGAAACTGATTTCTAGGCTTCTTATGGGTTGAACTAAATTGGTTTAGATTTCTTTTATATAGCTCTGAATTATATGGCCTTTCACATTCAAACTAAATTTGTAGAGATTCTTGATGGTACAAAATTTAAATATAATTAATCATATTTGCTAAGTAGGATTCAGACTCCCCAAATTCAAGTTTCAAATTTAGGACTTTTGATAACCTTAAATAAATTTGTTTGGACTTTTTTCTATAAAACTCCAAATTATATATATTGTATTGAATTATAAAGTAGATTTTTAGAGTTTTCTGTAGTTTCCGACGCTATATCATTCGACTATATTAATAAGAAAATATAATTTTAAAATTCCACCAACTTTTCAACTTATTAGACAATATCAAGGTAATTTCTAATGAAAAATATAAATGTAATTTAGATTATAATTATCATTACTTGAAATTTATATTTCAAATCAAGAGTTTTAAAGTGTTTTTTTTTTTAACATGAAATTCTCATTTTAAAGGCAAGTTTTGAAAAAAACAATCGAAAGTGATTAAAGTGATTAAACAACCGATCAATAGCTGACGATTCTGAAGGAAGATCAAAGTATCCTATTAACTTTCGTTTCTTACTAGGGACAATATCTTGAAGATTTTTCAGCTAAGAAAAGAATCCCTCCGGAATGCGAAAGTTTCCCAAAAAGATGAGAATCACAGTCAATTCAAAATATTGAATCGCCGAGATTTTTAATCGGTTCGATAAGGAAAATAGAGTTGAAACACTTAAGCGGTGCACAATTCTCACAGATATAAGAAATCTCAAAACCCTCAAAGCCAGGTACGCTCTCTTGGCCTGATACATTGGGCACTCTAATCACAGAAAATCACTCCCTTAATCTCTCAGTCCGTTTCTATCATTCGAAAACCGCTCTTCCTGACTTGAGCATCGGAGTCTCCCCGCCAGAGTACCCTCCGGCGGTTTTTGTAGGTATATCCCTTTCGACGGCAACCGTTCAAGTCTACAATGAGCCGATATCTGTGGAGCCATAACCCACTTCTAACAGATTGACACCGTCTGTGGGAACAGACTAGAGCAAGTTCTGTTATTCTGACAACTATGCCTCCGAGAACTAGAGCGTTCTCGAAAGCCGTCCCCGCCGTAGAAGGGCACATCTCTATACCCGTCGAACCTATCGCCCCTTCGGCATCTAATCATCCTATTCATGATCACGTGTTCTCTCCCCGGCTGTCCCTTCCGGAGCAAATCTTACAACCCGTGACTTAGGAGTAGCCGGTCATAACCTCAGCGCCAGTGCCAGAGCAGGCGAATCAGCCTCAAATGGAGAAATTGGAGTCGAGACTCCAAATAATGAGTAAATAATTGGAGGGACTCAACCGAGCCCTCAGGCAAGACGGCCACTCATCCACAGCAGAGTCTAAATATGAGCGACCACTAAGACTAGAGTTTCCTGAACCATCGGCGGTCTACAAATATGACCCCAAGGACCTGAAAAAACAGATCGAGCAACTCATGACCGCCGATCTTAAAAGAGCGGGTACAAGGGATAGAGAAGATCCCCTGCACCCTCTAGGCGAATCATCATTCGATTCGAAAATCTCTTCAGAACCAATTGCGAGGGATGTCCTTCTACCTCCCATAGAGCGGTATGATAGAACGAATGACCCTCGCGACCATGCCGCTCACCTCATAACAGTTATGGTCTTCAGTGACCTCTCGAATGCAGCGATGCGCAAGCACTTCCCCACCACTCTCAAGGGTAATGCCCTGGTATGGTTTAACTTTCTTTCGTCGCTCAGTATCAAGAGTTTTGTACAGTTCCGACAATAGTTTGAGACTCATTTTGTGATTAGTAGGGGAGCTAAGCAGAAATCCACTTCCCTGCTATCATTGCGGCAACAAGGGGAAGAGTCTTTGAGGGAGTTCATGGAAAGATTTAAGACAAAAATGTTGAAAGTCCCCGCTCTGGACCATAATATCGCATTAACTACTCTCCTAACGGGTTTGCGTTCTTCAGACATGAAAGTCTCTACCACGAAAAAGGCTCCAGCAATCATCCAAGAATTTTACTCCCGAACGGAGAAATATATTACGACAGAAGATGCAGAGGTGTTCGACCAACAAGAGAACCGCCCTAGCAGAAAAGAAAGCAGCCGATCACCTCGCCAACCCTCTCCAAAGAAAAGCAAACCGGGAGTTCTGCCCTCACGAAGGTTCAGCGTCTACACTCCATTGAACGAAACTCCAAATCAGGTTTTATATCAGATAAAGAACAAATCATACGTCAGATGACCCCCTTGTCCCACGGAAGAAGATCCCAAGAAAGATAAGTCCAAATACTGTCACTTCCATTGGGACTACGGCCACACAATCGACAAGTACAAAAGGCTCAAGGACAAGTTGGAATTCTTAGTTTGCAGTGGTAAGTTGCAGAAGTTCATCAGTATGGAGGGAAGGAACTTACCTTCCCCCAATAGGCGTAATGCACCACGAGAAAATGAGCCGTCTAATAGGCTGGATCCTAGACCGTCACATGATGAACCAGGAAGGGTGATCCTCCAAGTCTACGACGAAGACAATTAGCATGAGTCTTATGTTCCCATTAGCATCTGCCCAGCCTATGACCCAGAATTTCCCGCGCTTTTCCCTTAATAAAGATTTCGACGTTCTCCTGTTACTCATTGGTGGCACATGGCATGGAATCCTTAATGATTTGCGGAGAAAGCACCCCTCTTAATTCTCAAAATCTCTAACCGACCGGCGGGTCTCAGTCGCCCAGATCCTATCGAACGAATGTGTCGTTAAATTGGGATAAAACTCCCCGAACGGGCAGATACTGCCCTAACTCCTAAGGTTTCTAACCGACCGGCTGGTCTCAGTCGCCCAGATCTTATCAAAAGAATGTGTCGTTAAGTTTGGATAAAACTCTCCGAAAGGGCGGACACAGCCCTAACTCCTAAGGTTTCTGACTGACCGACAGGTCTCAGTCGCCCAGATCCTATCGAACGAATGTGTCGTTAAGTTAGGATAAAACTCTACGAACGAGCGGACATGACCTTAACTCCTAAGGTGTTTAACCGACCGGCGGATCTCAGTCCCCCAGATCCTATCGAACGAATGTGTCGTTAAGTTGGGATAAAACTTCCTGAACGGGCGGACATGGCACTAACTCCTAAGATTTCTAACCGACCGGCGGACCTCAGTCACCCAAATCCTATCGAACGAATATGTCCTTAAGTTGGAATAAAACTCTCCGAACGGGCAGACACGGTCTTAACTCCTAAGGTTTCTAACCGACCGGCGGGTCTCAGTCATTCAGATCCTATAGAACGAATATGTCGTTAAGTTGGGATAAAACTCCCCGAACGGATGGACATGACCCTAACTCTTAAAGTTTCTAACTGACCGGCGGGTCTCAATCACCCAGATCTTCCGAACGAATGGGTGAGAATCCCCGAACGGGTGGATATAGCCTTAACCCTGAAAGTTTCCAATTGAACGTCAGATCTTGGATACCCCGACTCAATCGATCGGGTGCATCATCAACGGGGCGAGTCCCCCCGACTTCATCAGACTAACGAGATAAAACATTCGAAAGTTTTTCATAGAAAATCATTATATTTCAATGAAGTATGGGGCAAAATTTTCCTCATGTCAGATGACACAAAATTATAAGGGAGCGGAATGAGCACTAGGAGCAATTAAGGTGGAATTCAAGTCCGCTAACCCCTCAAGAGGAGGCAGAGCCTTGTATTGGCCGACTTGTCGAATGATCTCTTCGGCGCACTTCAAACGTTCAAGCAATATACGCTAAGAAAGCTGGAAGTTGACAGTATCTTTGGCAATAGATACTTTGAGATCGGTCATCTCTTGTTCGGCACTTTGAAGAGATTCCTCCTTAAGATGAGCTAGTGTTTGGACAGTTGTCAATCGCGCTTCTCAAATGCGCGCCTCCGTTTCCAATTTTTCGCAACAAGCTTGGGTCGAAGTAAGATACATCTGAAAACGTTTGATTTGTCTATCTTTTCCACTTCGATGTTCTTCTCCTGGTTCTCCATAGCATCCTTTAACGCTAGCACTTGACTGCTCATGCGGACAAACTGTCCATCGCGCTCTTTCCTCCATTTTCTTTGAAGCTCAATTAAGGCCTAGTCCTGAGAAGAAGTATACCTATCAGAACCATGAGGTCAAGAACCAAACATAGTTCGAATAGAGAAAATACTCACCGTAAGACAGAGAGAGTGGATGGTCTTGTCAACGCAATCTGGAGGCATCAGTCGAAGGGCGAGCTGTAGAGAAAACTCGAATCGTTCAGCCAACTGCAATGCCGCCTGGGAATCGATGAAGTTAAATTGACGGCTCCCCACACTAACTGCCACCGATCCTTCTTCAAAATCCTTTTCCTCTCTGGTAAGAGACTCGACCGGAATAGACGGTGAGATGCCGTACTCGTTTGCTATATCTTGCAGAAGGTATTGGAACTCCTGAGAAGATCGTTTCAATGCTTCTCCTAGAGTGGGAGTAGAAGCATATGTTACCAGGACCTCTTCCTGCCACCGCAAATCTTGAATTGGAGCATTTCTAGTCGCCTCAAAGGGACCCTCATCCAACGGATTTCTCTTCCTAACCTCAAAAGACCCATCAAGAGTTACCGGATGACTGATCAATGAACCCTCCCCCATTTCAGAATGCACTAGGGAAGACTCATGCTCCCCAGTTCCACCCGGCTTTTTCTCTCCCGTAGGTGGGCTGGACGATCGAGCCCTTGACCTTTTCCAACTAGACTTAAGGAAAATATCATCTGTCCTCCTCTTCGCATTCAGCCGTATTTCCCACTCGGTAGAGATTTCATTGAAAAGAGAAGCATCTACAACTGACACAGAATTAACTGACGGCATTCTCTGTCGCTCCAGTAAGAGGGGCTTGGTGATCTGCCTCGTTTCATCCATCAGCAAGTCGGACAACGACAATATTTCATCTTCTATCAAGCGGTCTATCCATAAGCTCCTACGACAGACTTCACAATAGCGGGCCATAACTCACAAAAAACGAGAATGACGAAGAAGATCCCGGATCTTCACGTTCAAGAAAGGTACTTGGTTGACATCCGAAATTACTGGAAGGAGATCCTTATTCAGAAATCTTACATAGAAAAACTTTTACATCCAGTATTTATCTTGAGATTCACTATAGAATAATCTCCAGCGAGACTCCTCGCGGATGTAAAATTTTACCAACCATGGGTAGATCTTTTGGAGCTACATCGCCCTAAAAAAAAAAGGACCCCTGAAATATTCAAGTCAAAACGAATATGGAAAAACCCTAACAGAGAAATCAAGACAATCACAAAACGCCAGACACTTGAGATAAACAACGAGGGATGAATGTTCCAATACCTCAAGACCTCCGCCAGTGGGCCATTATATGGGATCCTCAAGCCGTACTTCACACACTGCTTGTACACTGAAACACAACTCTCGAGGGCATGACTCGCTCCATCCCCTTCACTGGGCAACACGAACTCAAAGTCGCTTCCGAGCGACATCTTCCTTTGAACTTCCATCAAATCCTCTTCGGTCATGGTATTATGAATGCTGTCTATATTACACGACAAGGAAAAGTCTTTCGACATTTTGTCTGCAAGGAGAGGTTCTTCAAAGAAAAGTTGAAAAGACAGTGAGAATGTTGGGATACGATACTCTCTAATGAGTGTAAACCCTTATGAAACGTACAGAGGACGATTCGCGAAAATCAAAACGATAAGTCACATTAAAAAGCTCCGTGCCATTTTTCAACAATCATTAGTCATGACACATCTTCATTAAGAGGGCCATGAGTCGGGGGTAAATGATGGGACAGGGTCCCAAAATCAGACCTGATGAGTCAGCCTCGGTAAGACCCACACGAAAAGCCCACAAATGACCGCTACCAACCGAGATTCAAATACAATTACCTATCAAAGGGCCTCGGTCGCTCAGACCTCCTGAACGATAGGGTCTCAGTTGCCCCGTCAACCAGATGTGATTCGTCAAGTAAAGGTAATCGCCCCGAACGGGTACTCAATGGTCGGCCCCTCAACCGGCAGAGTTCTAAAGACTATTTATCGGTTGAACGACCGATCGATAACTAACGATTCTAAAGGAAGACCAAAGTGTCCTATTAACTCCCATTTCTTATTGAGGACAACATCTTAAGGATTTTTCAGTTAAGAAAAGAATCCCTCCAGAATATGAAAGTTTCTCAAAAGATGAGGATCACAATCAATTCAAAATATTGAATCTTCGAAATTTTCGAATCGGTACGATAAGAAAAATAGGGTTGAAACACTTCAGCGACGCACAATTCTCACAGGTATTAGACATCTCAAAACCCTAAAAACCAGGTACGCTCTCTTGGCCTGATACATTGAGCACTCTAATCACAGAGAATCACTCCCTTAAACTCTCAGTCTGTTTCTATCATTTGAAAACTGCTCTTCCTGACTTGATCGTCAGAGTCTCCCCATCGGAGCACCCTCCGACGGTTTTTGTAGGTATATCCCTTTCGACGACAACCGTTCACATCTATAAGGAGTCGGTATCTGTGAAATCATAACTCACCTCTAACATCATGTAAGTATTCTATTTAAGAAATCTCAATTATGCTTAACTTGTCTTTATTATATTATATACTATTTGTAATATTTAAAAAATAAAATTTATTTTGTAAGTAAAAATTCAATTTTCTCATTAAGAAGATTAATATTATTATTATTAAGATATTAAAATTTTCTATTTGAAAGCTGTGCTTAACATGGAGAGAGAGAGAGAGACCTTAGATTTCTTGTTTTCTACGGGTCGAACCGTAGGACTCTCGAGGTAATATTATTGGATGACCGAAGTCTCTCTCCACCTCTAACCATATTCATTATGACTTCCTTGGACCCATAAGTGATATTATTGGAGGACCGAAGTCTATCTCCACCTCCAAACCCATAGGACACCCATCAAGGTGATATTATCGGAGGACCGAAATCTCTCTTCACCTCCAACAATATTCATTAAGCCTTCATTTTTTTTCATATATCCAAAAATTTGATTAATTCGATTTAAAAAATTATGGGTTCTAATTTAAAAATTAACTTTTCTGACTTTTTTTTTTTTATTTTTAAAACTCAAACTCAAGATTTTTATTAAATGGGTTTAATATTCTGTCACTAAATCAATAAGATATTAGTCTTTGTATCATTTCATTCATGCGCCTGGTCGTTATTTTAGCAGCCATGTTTCATTCTTGTTTATTGGAACTTTTTCTTTTTATATATTTTATTTTTAGTTTTTTAGGTCCTTAATTCAAAATAGGAAACCATTATGCTCCATATAATTAAACTAAACCTAATCTTATCGTGGATGGAGATGGAGGTTGATCTGTTAGAATAGATCGTAGGAAAGAAAAGAATATTTAGCAAGGTTTTTCCAAAAAAAATTAAAGTCTATAAGAGTGGTAGAAAGTGAAAATCAAAGGAAGATTGATCCCACGTTTGGATAAAACTTGAACGTTGAACGTCAACGTCTACGACGAACATGCACACAGGGACGAATGGACAAAGGCCTTTTCAATATTTAAGTGCACGCAAGAAACCTTACTTTATTGGCTTTCCTCAAAACTACGTGGAATCTTAGGCAAAACAACCCACAGAGAGAGAGAGAGAGAGAGAGGTTAACGTATATACTCCTCTCAGTTGATTAGGATGGGAACTCGGAATTTGAATCATTCAAGGAATTATGGTACACAGAGTGGAAACAAGAAAAGGTAGGTTCCAATCCATGGCAGGAAAGGACCAAGAAAAGCACACAAACTAACGTGGAATAGAAGAGAAGTGTGAATTGGCTGACCATATACATACTTTGGAACAAAATTGTAATTACAGCCTTCTCTTCAAACTTGGTTTTGCTTTTGCTTTTGCTTTTGCTTTGGCAGAGCTCTCCTACAACCAAAACCAATCCTACCTTTTCACCTTCAAATCACACCCTGCAATTAATAATATAAATTATCAACTTAATTTTCCAATAATCAAAATCAAAAGAACAAAGAAAGAAATTTAGGGTAATATTCATGAGTGTCAAATAGTCTAGAAAAAATTAAGAGAGGAAATTTTTTAAGAGAAAAATAAGTTTACACCTATTGAATCTCCTCTTCTTATTTTTCTCAACAAAAAAATTATTTTTTAAATGTTGCGAAATTTTGTGTTTTAGACAACCAAAATCAAGAGAGAGAGAGAGAGTTACTGTTGAAACTCAATATTGACAGAGGGATCAGCAGAGGAAGTGGTAATGGCAGAGAAGGCACTCCCAGAGAGAATCATAGTAGAACCAATAGCTGTTGAATCATAATCTACAATTTTAACTTGTATGGTTGTGTCCTGCACACAAGCATCTCGTGTTGCCGCACTAATGCACCTAACCAAATATTGTCTTCCACATGCGGCTCCATTGTCCCATATTCCGTCTCCGGCCGCCGCGAAAAAATTGTTCGGCGGAAATTGTGATCCATCATTTCCATAACACTCCGTTGCTACAGAAATGAATAGACCAAAACACCTTAGCTTAATGAAATGTTACCCTATGTTAAAATATATATAATTGAGCAAAGGGTACTTACGTAAATATGGAGGGTCATATTGGGTGGCCGTGCCGACATCGCCATGAGACCTGAAAGAGAGCCCTGCAACTATAATGAGGAAGAGGAGTACTAATCCTCGAACCAGAGGTAGAGTGTTGGACATGTTTATTAGGAATGGAAGATGTTTGAGGATAAGTATATTTTATATGAACACCTGCCAAAGATTTTGAAATGTATGTTCTTTGTGCAAGTCAACCGTCACTGTCTTTAGCCCTTTTTTCATGTAATATGTTTTTTCATTTTTATTCATTATGAAATGCTTTAGAATTATATAAAAGAGAATAATTCTCATTCATACAACTAATAATTATTATAATTCACCAAACACTCGTGGGTGTAATGGTTGGACGTTAGACCTCCTTAATCATAGGTATCAAATTCGAGTCATAAAAATAAAAAAATAGAATTTATGAGAACTAATTTCTTAATGGATCCCATAATACTCATATCGAATTAGTTAGACGAAATTCGAATACCGATTGATCGCAAACAATCCGCTTAGACAAAAAAAAATAATTGTTATAATTCAAATCTATTCTACTAAATTGCATATGCATCCTTTCTAAAATATATTATTCTTTTTCTGGTCAATTGAATATCAGTATTTGAAAACTCAATTAATTTGATTCAAATAGTTATAGAATCCAATTTATAGACTTGCTCTCCCGACTTCAATACTTCTATTTTTAAGAGTTAAATTTAAAATTTTGATTTTGTGAGGACATCGGGGAGAAAGTTCTTTGATTTTTTTATTTGAATGAAAACGAAATATGAATGGAAAAAATGCATAAAAAAGAATTAAATATTCAAATTTTGATACAAGATATTTTATTGATTGAATAATTTTATCCTATATCATTTTATATATGTTACTATCTAACGAAATGAATTAAGATACAAAGATATAATTTTATTTTAAAAGAGGAATTTTCGATTAGCAAAAGAAAAGCTTTCTCAAATTAAAAAGATCATTATGTGGGGAGAGAGCAAAGGCAAGGAAACGACGGCTATGATTGGGGCTTTGTTCCCATTGGATACTCTGTCAACGCCAACTCACTCGAACGCGGATATAGCCGGTGGAATTGGAAGCTTTTGGGAGGGTGATTGTGACCGTTGATATTTATAGGTTTGGGCAGAGGATTCGACGGTGGAGATTTAGAGAAATGAGAAATCAACGTAGGAAACGATGCGAACACAATCGTGGCCGGCCTTTGTGTCCGTAAACTTAGTTATTAAATCTAAATCGGATCAATCCTTGACCCGTGTATTGTGTGTGTCGATTTATCAAATAGATTATATGTACAATTTATTCGGATAAACCCGCAGATCAATGCGGGTCGATTCAAAATACGTGTGACCCACAGATTTTTATAAAATCCTACGGTTTTGTTTTTGAAATTAAAAAATCATTTCACTTGAAAAATCTCATCTTACCCTTTGTCGTTTTTCTCTTCGTCAGAAGTCCGATCTCCCTCCCTTGCATCACAACTCTTGGGCCCCTCTTTTCTCTCCCTCCCCCTTCTCTAAGCTCTTCCATGGAAAACCCCTTTTGTTTCGATCTTCGCCCTGTTGAAGAAACTCTCATCAATGAGAGGGGGTTGGGGTTTATCCCCATCAACAACCATCCCTTTATTCTTAAGATACTTTGTTTATCTTTAGAGAGAGAGCTGACTCTCACTTTATGAAATCAAGATAAATGATTGTTGATTTATTTTTTATTGAAGTTATTTCTCTCTCTTTCTATGATACGATCTTGATGTTCTCGCTCATTAGAACAAAGGAAGAAGATTCCAAAATAAAGGTCAAGTGATGTATGGGACTACCAAGTGTGCTAAGTTAGACGCGTATCCCTATTTAGGACATGAATAAAGAGATGTTAATACTAATCTCATATTATTAACTCTATCGTGGCCGATCTTAAATCTAAATAAAAGAGAAAGATTATAATAGGTTGATAATCAATATAAAATCTTTTATCAAAATTAAAATTATTACAAAAAATCTATGACATATAAAAGGAGACATATTCCTTTTAGTAATTTAGACTAATGAAAGTTTCGAACAAAAGCAAAAAAGTTTTCACAAGTTCCTAACAAAATAATTTAATGATTACAGTCTCCTTCTTTTAATCTAAAAATTTTAAATTTAAATTTCTATACTCTAAAAAAGAAATGTCTTCAAAAAAGTAAATGAGGCAATAACTCTATAATTGATTTATATATTGATTAATTGGAATCGAAATTAAAGGTGGGATTGAAATTGGAATTGGTAGCATTATATCAAGTCAAATCAGATGGGTCTTTATTGGGTTCTAGACTCTTTCGGCTTGACAAGTCTTCTTACAAATTAGATGCATATAATTGACTTGCAAGTTGTATCCGAAAACAACAGCCAACTGCTCACAATTGAAACCAATATCCGTCGCACGTTTTAGATTTCAACTTTACTTGATTCATTTTTTATAATTATTATTATCATTATTCCTGCTCATTATTATTAATTTCTATACTTGAAGGATAGTTTCTTATTTTTTGTTCAGTAAGACAGAAGATTAATAGTTTCTATGTTCTATATTTCTCAATCAAAAATTTAGCAAGGTGGGATGAAAAATAAAATAGCAACAGTTAAGGTAATATGCATGTGATCAGTCACTCTCTTTTGACTAAAATAATTGTCACAACCTTAAAACAATAATTATTTCACAATTTAATACCATCATTAAAAAAAGCATTCAAAAATTGATCCTTTTTTTTTTTCCGCCGGGGCCCAGGGGGGGGGGGGGACTAGACATAGACATAGACGCACATCGTCCATGCAAAAAGGACGATGCCAATCAATGCCCACCGTTTGTTTAGATAATTATTACCCCCATATAGAACGCCGAAGACGTTTCTGTTCACAGGACACTGTACCTTTCTTTTCGGAGGTCCCTTG
Source organism: Dillenia turbinata (assembly GCA_037126225.1). NCBI lineage: Eukaryota > Viridiplantae > Streptophyta > Magnoliopsida > Dilleniales > Dilleniaceae > Dillenia > Dillenia turbinata. Next base: position 26,820,168 of record JBAMMX010000003.1, on the reverse strand, counting down.
TTCGTCGTCCTCTATTTTTTTTTGCCGCGGCATCTCTTTTTTCTTTTCATTTCAGTCCTTGCACATTTGTCTTGTCCAGTTAGTTTTTTTTTTTTTTTTTTTTCAGTCCTTACACATTTTGAACCCGCTTTCTTTTTTCTGTCATTTCAGTCCTTTGACATTTTTTCTTGCCTATTTTTTTTTTCATTTCAGTCCGCTAGCCTTTTCTTTTCATTTCAGTCCTCTAGCTTTTTTTCTTTCATTTTGGTCCTTCCACTTTTTTTTTCCCAGTTTTTCTTTCTTTCTTTTTTTTTTTAATTTCAATCCTTGCACATTTTTTTAACACAATTTTTCTTCTTTTTTTCTTTTTGCTTTAGGCTACTAATGTTCACCACATTATTCATCAATATTTGGACGTGCCTGGATGGTTGACCCATATTTTTGGGACCTTTGTTTTTTTCATTCAGATCATTTTTTTGATCCGATTTTTTCATTTAAATCTATCTGCCTATATATAAAGCGTTGAAAGTACTTTCAGTAGCACCGTTTTTTTGGACATCCCTCTGGTCATTCTCTATTTCTTTGACCCTGTTATATTTTTTTTAATCATGTCCTTGTATCTTTTTTTTTTATCTTTTTTCTTGTTTTTTTTTTTTTGCATAGATCCTTCGTATTTTTGACCCCACTATTTTTTTCCCAATCACGTCCTTGCATCTTCTTTTTGGATCTTTTTTTTTTCCCGCCCGAATCCTTTATCTTTTTGGGACCATACTATATTTTTTTTTCATTCATGTCTTTACATTTTTGTTTTTTACTTATGACCACACTTTTTTTTTCACGTCGCTCTTTGATTATCCTCTATTTTTCTGACCCGTTATATTTATATTTTTTTCAATCACTCACAATCTCTATCTGTCTTTCTCTCTCTCAATCCTCTCTCCCACACATAAAAGGGGGTCCGCGATAGGTTTTTAACCATAGTTGTTATCTTGTTTTACATAATCCAAAGATTTCATTAAACTTGATATTATTTTAATATTTTATATAAAAACTTTAAAACTTATATATTAATATTAAAATAAAATAATTTTTTAAACTTATATTAATATAACATTAAAATAATTTTATATTGTACTTATGTAATCTAATATAATATTTTAATACTAATATTGTTTTTAATATTAAAATAATATAACTTTTTTATATTTATGTTAAAAAATATAATTTTTTACAAAAAAATTAAAAAAACTTTTGATCTTAAAAATAAATTTTTTTTTTCTGGTATATAGAATTAGATCAATCTTTTAATTTTATATTATTTTTTAATATTTCTTGATGACTTTTAAAAGTTTTTTTTTAATTCTATATTTTTTGATATTTCTTTATCCCATTATTTATTTTTTTTCATAGAAAATGATGTAACTTAAAATTTATTGTTTATAATATAATTTACTTTATTTTATTGATTTTATGAATTTTTATTTAATTTGTTAATTTATTAAATTAAAATTAAATTATAGATATACTCTTTATATTTCAAATGCATTATTTATTTTGTATAAATTATTTAATTTTACATTGTATACTATGATATAAAGAATTATAATTCTATTGATTTTATACAAATATTTAATTATTATCATTTAGTTTTGATATTTAATTGATGAAAACGTGCAAGGACTGAAAAAATGATATAACTTATAATTTATTTTAATTTATTGATTTAATAAAAACATTTTGACTTTTTTCGATTTTATAAATTTTTATTTAATTTTTTAATTTTTAATATTTTTTAATATTAATCAAATAAAATATTAAAAATTGTCAATAAAAAACATTTATAATATTAAAACATCCATAATATAAAAATTTTAAAAAATGCTTTCTAAAATATAAAAACAACCATGGTAAAAACATTTTAAATTCTTTAAAAATATTAAAAAAAAAACATAAAATCAATAGATTTTAATCACATCTTAATATTTATAATATTAAAAAAAGAATATTTTTTAAATCCTTTTAAGATTTTGATATTATTTTTTTAATTTTTTTGAATATGCTTTTTCATATTCATTCAAAAATTCAAATAAAATCAATAAAATTATAATTTTTTATATTATCATAAGTAGTGTAAAATTAAATAATACATATAAAAGAAATAATATATCTGAAATATAAAAAGTATATCTTTAATTTAATATTCATTTAATAAATTAACAAACTAAAAAAATTTATAAAATCAATTGAAAATAACAATATTTTTATAAAATCAATAAATTAAAATAAATGACTTTATAAATTATAAATTTTAAAATTAGATCCTTTTTTATGATAAAAATAATATATGCAAAGAATGATATCAAAGAATATTAAAAAAAAATAAAAAAAAAATTAAAGAACATTCAAAAGTCACTAAAAATATTAAAAAAGAATACAAAATCAAAAAAAAAAATTGATCTCATTTTATATAAGCAAAAGATTTAGTAAATTTAATTTTTTTAATATTTTAAAAAATAATAATTTACATTTTTTTTAGTTTGTTAATTTGTTAAATAAAAATTAAATTATAAACATATCTTTTATATTTCAAACACTTTATTTATTTTATATACATTATTTAATTTTACATTATTTATTTAATATAAAAAAATTGTAATGCCATTGATTTTATACAAATTTTTAAAAAAAATATAAAAAATATTAAAAAATAAATTCAAAATCTTAATAGGATATAAAAGTATTCTTTCTTCAATATTAAAAATATAAAAATGAGTTCAAAATCTTTTGATTTTTAATTTTTTCATATTTTTAATGAATTTTAAAATTTTATATTATTGATGTTTTCATATGAAAGAAAACATTTTTAATACTTCTATATTATCGATATTTTAATATTATATATATTTTTAATGAAAATTTTTAATATTTTTATTTAATTAATGTCAAAAAGGGTAAAAATTAAATAAATTAAATAAAATTTTATAGAATTGATAAAAAATTAAAATGCTTTTATAAAATCAGTAAATTAAAATAAATTATATTATAAATAATAAAAAATCAGAAAAATGTAGAATTTTAAAAAACCTTTAAAAGTCATCACAAAATATTAAAAAACAAATATAAAATTTAAAGATTTTGATCTAATTCTATATAATGAAAAAAATTATATTTTTAAAATCAAAATTCTTTTTCATATTTTTGGAAAAAATTTTATTATATTATAAATATAAAAAAGATATATTATTTTAAGATAAAAAATAATATTTGTATTCAAATATTATAGAAGGGATATTTATCTTAAGGTTATATTGATATAATATTTATAAAAAGATATAATATTTTAAGTAAATATAATATAATATTATCTTAAGGTTATATTGATATAAATATGAAATTTATTTTATTTTAATATTAAAATACAAATGAGAAAATTTTTATAGATGGGACATTTATTATTTTTTTACAAATTATTAAAATAATATTAAATTTAATAAAATCTTTTGATTAAATAAAATAAGATCAAAACTCTGGTAAAAACTCTTACGGACCTTTTTCTTTAGGCTAAATAAAAAGTAAAAAGGGAAAAACCTATTCTAAAAAAAGACGAAGGATGAAAGTGAAAAAAACTGAGTAAAAAAATAGTAAGAACCTAAATAGAAGAATGGAAAAAAAAAATAGAAAAATTAATGTCAATAACACTGAATGACTTTAAACAATATTAAAATATTTAAAATATTTTAAAAAATTTAAAAATCATTAAAAAATTTAAAAAGGAATATAAAATCAAAAGATTTTGATCCCATTTTGTATGATAAAAAATTTATTTTTTTAAAATCAAAAGTTTTTTTTTGATATCTTTAAAAATATTATATTATTTTAATATAAATATTAAAAAATAATGTTATTTTCATATAAAAAAATTTACTATTAAAATATTTTATTTTATTATGTAAATATGATGTTATATTATTTTAATGTTATATTAATATAAAATATAAATAATTATATTATTTTAATATTAAAATATAAATTATAAAATCTATAATAAAGATATAAATTATTATTTTATAAAATATTAAAATAATATAAAATTTAATAAAATCTTTCAGTTATATAAAATTAAATCAATTTTTTAATTTTATATTCTTTTTTAATATTTTTAAATGACTTGTAAAAATTTTTAAAAATAAAAGGATGATTATTTTAATGTTAAAAAAAAATGAAAGATTAAAGTGAAAAAAAAAAGGGTCAAAGAAATAGTAAGAAGCTAAATGAATAAGTGGGTTTAAAAAAAAAAGAAAAAAAGAAAATTTCAAATATAAAAATGACATATAACTAAGCAATAAGTTTTAAATTATATCATTTTTCATAATAAAAAAATTATACCACAACAACAATAACAATTTAAACCTTAACCTCAAAATTTAGAATCGACCGTTTGAGAGACAAATAAGATGATAAAAAAAACTGTTTAAATACATTTATAATATGAAAATGATAATTTAACTTACTTTAATTTTCAATAAAAAATTATATAAAAATGAGATAAAAAATATTAAAAAGAATATAAAACTTTTTTAAAAAAATTAAAGTTTTCAAAAAATATTAAAAAAGGATATCAAATCAAAAGATTTTGATCTCATTTTATATAATAAAAAAATTATATTTTTAAAATCAATAATTTTTTCAATGTCTTTAGAAAAATCGTCGAATGGCTAAACAATAAGTTTTAAGTTATATCTTTTTTCATAATAAAAAAAATTATATTAAAATAATATAAAAATATTAAAAAGAATATAATATTTTGAAAAAATTAAAAGTGATTAAAAAATATTATAAAAGGAATAATGAAATAAATATGATATAATATTATCTTAATCTTATATCAATATAAATATAAAAAAAAAATTATTTTGTTTTAATATTAAAATATAAATTGGAATGCTTTTATAAAAGGAATATAAATTACTATTTTAAAAAATATTAAAATAATATTAAATTTAATATAATCATTTGATTATATAAAGTAAGATGGTAAAAAACTACCCCTTTTTTAGAGAGAGAGGGGAGAGAGAGAGGGTGATTGAAAAAATATATAACGGGGTTAGAAAAATAGAGGTTGACCAAAGAGGGATGCAAAAAAAAAAGTGCAGTCATGAGTAAAAAAAAAAAGTATGAAAAGGCCTGAATAAAAATATTATTTTTAATATTAAAATAATATAATTTTTTATATTTGAATTAAATAATATAATTTTTCAAAAGTATTAAAAAATTTTGATTTTAAAAGTATAATTTTTTTATTATATAAAATCAAATCAAAATCACTTGATTTTATATTCTTTTTCAATATTTTTAATGACTTCTAAATGTTTTTTCTTAAATTTTATATTCTTTAATATTTTTATCTTATTTTTTATATTTTTATTTTGAAAAAGATATAACTTAAAATTTATTGTCTATAATATAATTTATTTTTATATAATTATTTTATAAAAATTATTTTTTATTGATTTTATAAATTTTTATTTAATTTATTTAATTTATTAAGTTTTTATCACTTTTTTATTTACTATCATAATGTAATTTTTATAAATTTTTACTTGATTTGTTAATTTTTTATGTTGACTCAAAATTTTTTTCCCTTAAATTATTCGTCCTTCTTAGATATTAGTTTTCCCTATTTTTTTAGCGCTAATTCTCATTCAAGTCTTGATTATTTTTTTATCCAATGTTTTCCGTTTTAGTCCTTTATGTTTTTTGAATATCTATTTTCCTCTTTTTCTTTTTTCTTTTGCTCCACGAATGGTCGTCGTTTTATTTTCAAATCACTATTTTTAATTTTTTCTATTCATATCTTTACTTTTTTTTTCCCATTTCTTCTCTTTTGAGTCCTTCATTTTTTTTTAATATAAGTTTTCTCATTTTATATTTTTTAACCTTACAGATGGTCATCCTTATATTTCTGTTACCTTTTTACTCGATTTATTATCTTTTTTTTTTACCTTATTTCTTAATCTTTTTTTGTACTCCAGTGACTAAACTTTTTTTTTTATTATTGTTGATATATATCGTATTTTTTACTGATTTAAATAATAATTATAAATTTAATAAATATTTATATAATAAAAAAATATGATCTGCACCTTTTGGGCACCCCGCACATTTACACGGGACATTAACTAGTAATATATAAAAGAGCGAGTTGGGGTTACTATTTCTAAACACTGTTAATCCGCTTTTTGTTGAGTGACCAAAGTATTCCCATGTCTCTCATTTTGAATTATCAAACTACCCCCTTTTGTCTTTTTTATTTCACTCAAGTCCTTACATTTTTTTGGGCCTTCCTTTTTTTTTTTTGGTTCTACTTTTGGAAGACCTCGCTACTTTTTTATTTTGGGAACTTGCCACACTTTTTTTTTTTTTTCCGTTCAGTTCTTTCCTCCTTTTTTTTATCACACTTTCCTTTTTTTTGTTTGGGTCCTTCCTCATTTTTTGGACCATCATGCTTTATTTTTTTCAACCCTGCTATGGCTTTTTCTTCAATCACGTCCTTGTACCTTTTTTTGGGACCCTTTATTTTTGTTTCAGTCCTTCCTCCTTTTTTTGTTAGGGTCCTTCTACCTTTTTTTTTTGGTTTGGGTCCTTCCTCCTTTTTTTTTTACCCATTATGTTTTTTTTTTTCAGTCACGTCCTTCCTTCTTTTTTTTGACCCACCATGTTTTTTTTTTTATCCAATCCCCTATAGATATAAACCGTCAAAAGCACTTACTATGCGTCACTATTCACATGAAAATTCTGACATTCCTAGGTAGTCGTTTGATTTTTTTTTACCGCAATATATTTTTTTCATTAACTTCTTTTTTTCATATATAAATAAATTATTAATTTATTAAAATATTTTTTATTTTCCTTTTTCGAAATGTCACACTTTACACATTCTCTATACATATAAGGCACTAAAGGCGCATCTATTCATTACTTTTTGGACGACTGGTCGTCCCATTATTTTTTGTGCCGGCTTAGTTTTTTTTTTTTGGGCCCCATCATGGGGTTTTTTTTTTCATTTGAGTCCTTGCCCACTTTTTTTTTTCACTTAAATCCTTTATACTTTTTGAATCACAATCCCATATTTTTGGGACCCGTTATATATTTTTTTGTTTAAGTCGTTGCCTCTACTTAGTTTTTCTTTTTGTTTAAGTCCTTGTGCTTTTTTTTATCCTGCTATGGTTTTTTTTTTTTTTTCATTTGACTCCTTACCTTTTTTTTCACTTAAATTCTTTATATTTTTGGAACCGCGTTATATTTTTTTTCATTTAAGTCCTTTCCCTTTTTTTGACACTGCTATGTTTTTACCCATTTCGGTCCTTGCCCTTTTTGCCCTTAGATCCTTTATATTTTTTGAACCACACTTTATTTTTTCGTTCAGACTTTAGCACTTTTTTTTTCCTTGTGACCACGCTATAGTTTTTTTTTTTATTTAGGTCCTTGCATATTTTTTTGCTTAGATTTTTTATCTTTTTTGGACTTCACTTTTTTTTTATTCAAGTCCTAACACCTTTTTTTTTACCCGTTGTCATACTTTTTTTATTCAAATTCTTACACCTTTTTTTGCCTTTTTTCACTTAAATTCTTCATCTTCTCGGGACTATACTTTTTTTGCACTTTTTTTACCCTATTTTCCACACTTTTTTTTTTTAATTTGGGTCCTTGCCTTTTTTTTTTTTAACCTATGACCACTCTTTTTTTTCATTCAATGCTTGTATTTTTTTTTTTAGGTTCTTGCACATTTTTTTGTTTAGATCTTTTATCTTTTTTGGACCGCATTTTTTTTTTATTCAAGTCCTAACATCTTTTTTTTTACCCGTTGTCATACTTTCTTTATTCAAATTCTTACACATTTTTTTGTCTTTTTTCACTTAAATTCTTCATCTTCTCGGGACTACACTTTTGTTGCACTTTTTTTACCCTTTTTTCCACACTTTTTTTTTTTAATTTGGGTCCTTGCTTTTTTTTTTAAACTATGACCACACTTTTTTTTCATTCAATGCTTGTATTTTTTGACTATTTTTTGGCTTAAGTCCTCGACCACTTTTTTTTTGTTGAGATTTTTGTACTTTCTCTTTAATCATTTTTTTTCACTTAACTTTTCGTCTTTTTTGAAATATAAGTTTTTTCCCTTTTGTTTTTTTTTGACCCCATGGATGGTCATTTTTTTATTTTTAAAACACAGTTTTTTTTTTAACTTTTTTCTATTCAAATTTTTATTTTTTTTATTTTTTAACCCAGATTTTTTTTCCTCTTGATTCCTTCGTCTTTTTTAGATATTAGTTTTTCCTTTTTTTTGACTCATGAATAGTCATCCATTTATTTTTATAACATAATATTTATTTTTTTCATTCAGGTTCTTACTCTTTTTACTTTTTTACTCTTAAGTCCTTCATTTTTTTAACATAAATCTTTCCCCCTTTTTTTTTTTAATCTCATAGGTGATCATCCATTTATTTCTATTATCTTCTTGCTCTGCTTATTACCTTTTTTTTCTCATTCGTTGGTTTTTTTTTAAATTTCAGTGATTAGACTCTTTTTTTACTTATCACTGATATATGTTATATTTTTCACTTGTTTAAATGATAAATTAATTCAAATATTAATCTAATTATAGATCTAACAAATATTTATATTATGATAAAATACAATTTATATTTTAGGGACATCTGGCGCGTTAGTCCAAGCAAATGACTAGTCTTATTAAATGCATGGATCTCACCGATCACTATCACACCAACTAGTTTAAAAGTCAGGTATGAAGGGTTATCTTAAGAGCTTAGGTCACATTTTTGTGCCATACCGGTGGCAGAGACCACAAACGTACAAATGCTTAATAAATACAATGGCGGAAGTCTGGATATATGACGTATTAAATACGAAAACTACCCTCGTTTATAATCTCAAAATTTCCAATAGTAATGTGTGAACCAAGCACTTTACAGATAGATCTTGGAATTGATTTTGGCCTTACAAAAATTGAGTGACAAGATATTTGTCTTCTCTATGATATTTAAGGATAGCAAAGCTCCTTTGAACATCTTTTTCGAAATAAAAGAAAGAAGGAAAGAAAGAAGTCGATCCAGGCAATATACCAATAGAGTCCCAAAAAGAAAGGGAATCGCAGGAACCATCTAGAATATTTTTTCGTTATCAACTCTAATTTTACTCTACTTTCAATTTTCATTCTCTAATAAAAAATAAAAAATAAAAAAATGTCCAACGGACACTCTCCTAAAAAAAGGTTAATTTGGAGCCTGGTTCAAAACAAAGGTTATCATCTTCAAGATCGAAATAACACATCGTTTATGATATGCATGGTAGAACTCCAAACTTTAATGGTCACGTGGACCAGGTCTAAAACAATATCGAGAGACCATTTGGATTATCAAGAGCAACTTTTGAGCATAAGAAATTTTAGAACTACACGAACTCAACTATCTCTAGACTTGTGAAATGCAGTAAATAAGCGATTTGTATGCCAAGGATTCACAGTCAAATATGCAATAAAAGGAAATTTACTTCCACAATTTTCGGAGGGACATGTTTTTCTCTGTTTCTTTCTTCATGACCTTAGCCACGGCCATCTCAAAGTCTTCTTGTGTTACATGAACCCTCCTCTCTCTCAGAGCAAACATGCCTGCTTCGGTGCACACAGCCTGCACAGTTTAATTTGCATCAGATATTCAGAAGGTCAGCAAAATAAAACAACATATTAAGTAGAGGGTGCAGCTTTACTCCACCGGCCAATTAATGTGCACAGGTCAACAGCACAGAGAACAACATAAAGAATAAAAACCAAGTTTGGAGTACAAAAAATTTAAAGCTTGTCAGATCAGAATACCAAATTTCAGAAGAAATATAGTTGGAACATCAAGGATGGAATAAAAATAGAAGTAATAACAAATATGTTAGTGATGCATGTTCAAATAGAAGTAATACTACAATCAACATACAAGGCAGTCCATACAAAGGATCTCTCAAATGAGCATGAAGAAATGACACTATAGAGAATTGAATAGGCCTTTTCTCTTTTCCTTTGTTTTTTTTTTGGGGGGGGGGGTTGTAGAGGGCAACTTCCGCCCAGAATTTATTTTTTCAAAAAAGTTATAACCCGGAATGTTGCTTGCCATAGTAAAAATTGTGACCTACTCCATCCGAAATTTTAACCAAATATATGTTGTATTTCACCCTTTTATATGAATTTTGGCTCTGCCCCCATACACAAGCATAAATAAATCCATACCAACTAATTTACATGAGAAGCTGCAGTAAACTTCTCTTTCTTTCAAAAGAAAACTAATGCCACAAAGACATACAAGATTAAAAAGTACCAGTATGCCCCTTCAAAACTGAAAATAAAATTAATGGAAAGACACACAATAGGAAACCAAAAAGGAGAAATAGATGGTGATACATCAAAATCTAAAGGCAAAAGAGATAAATCATATAAACTGAAATGCACCTTCAACTCGGCACCAGATGCACCATTCATCTTCTCCGCAATCTTCTTCAAGTCAATGCCACGCATCAAGTTCATTTTCCTCGAATGAATCTTTAAGATATCAAAACGGGACTGCAAAGATTCAAAACCAACCTTATGCTTTAGCAAAAGATGCTCACTCTCACAAAGAGAAGGAAAAAAAAAAAAATCACTTGACTAGTTGTTATACGATTGGAAACACAACCTCAAGATAACCCCCGCCCCCCCCCCCCCCGCCCCCCCGGGGGGATTTTAATGCTCATGAACAAGTTACACAATAAGTCAACATGCAGCAGTAAGTTCATTACTTTAAAATTTGTCTACCAAGTGGCTGCATACAGATAGCTCAAGAGTTTTCTGTCCACAAGAGTGAGGTGATTTGAAATTTTATCAAAAACATAATCATACCACCACTAAATCTTGCACAATCAAATATATATGTAAGATTATCATGGCAAAAATCATATTTACCTCTTCATTTGGGTTTGGGAATTCAATCTTCCTGTCAATACGTCCTGGCCTGAGCAGCGCCTGATCCAATATATCAATTCGATTTGTGGCCATCAGAACCTGCAAAGAAGTGCATGCTGAGTTAGGCATAGAACCACATGACAAGGATCATCCAGCATACTGTTCTATTCTGGTCCCAATTTCACTGCATATGGACTGAGAACTACAATACATACCTTAATTTTGTTTGATGCTTCAAACCCATCAAGCTGGTTGAGAAGTTCTAGCATAGTGCGCTGCACTTCACTATCACCATTGCCACTTCCAGATTCCATTCGAGCAGATCCAATGCTGTCAATTTCATCCATAAAAATGATGGATGGAGCATGTTCCCTGCAATATGAAGTAAAAAAAATAAAAAGAAAAGAAAGAAAAATCCAAAAAAAAAAAAAAAACAAATCAAGAGAAGAAGAAAAAGGAAAAGAAATCAAATCAGTACATTTATTATGGCTTCCTATAACTAAGAGGCCTCTAGGAGGGAGGCAGTAGTGCCCGATCACATAATTTCTAGCCACCAATAATACTCAATAAAAACAACCCTTTTCCATAAAATTTTGTGTGATCAAAATGTTTTCTCCTACATTTGAAAGCTTGGGACAACTTGTCAAAACCCAAAATGGGCCTATGATTCCTGACATTTTTTCAACAAAAGAAAGCTCTTCGTTTTCTAAGTTGACCCGGTGATGTAGGTAAGATGAACAAAAGCCTTGGGTGAATACAGTTGTAGCTATCTATCTTTTGAAGCCTAAGCAAATTAACTCAACTTCACCCTTCTGGAAAAGCTTTGCTCAAATCAGTAACGTTGTTGAGAAAGGCTCATGCCATGGAGTGAAGAATGGTGTTCCTATTAAGTTTTGGTCACACCATGGGATCCCATTTATCCTAAACCTAAGGTAATTGTGGTTTATAACATAATTATTATTCTGAAAAACCATGAAATGAAACAGAGACGGTGTAATTAAGCTTTGACCATTATAGGCACCTCGTGATTGCTCGAAATGTTACTGCTCATTCACTAATCAAGGTGGGGGAAGGGTCAGGCAAGTCATATTTAAATCCATCCATTGAATTGATCAGATAAGCATGTTTGCTTTACCTCTATTTTCTTTTCCTTTTTTCTTGGAAGAGGCTTTGGAATTCTAAATTGCAAAAGAGAACCAAATGGTTCATGGGACATAGGAGCATGCAGCAAACACAGATTTAATTGATATTTAACCTGGTTATCGTACATATATCCGAGTCTTTTTTTGGGGGGGGTAATCAAAAAGACCTAATGCAAAGCTAAGGCCGTAGGCACCGGAATATTGTGCATATCATGTTTTAAAGGAGATGTTAAAAACAAACCTAGCCATGACAAAAAGTTCACGGACCATTCGAGATCCCTCTCCAATGTACTTCTGAACTAATTCAGAACCAGAAACCCGTATAAATGTGCAGTCAGTGTGATGAGCCACTGCCCTGGCCAACAATGTCTTCCCCGTACCAGGTGGCCCATAAAGCAGGACTCCCTGGACACATGAGAATAAAAAATATTTATTATTGAATACCCACTAGTATAGAGCAATTTAAATAGTAGTGGGAAATAAGTGTAAACCAATAGAAAGCATTATAAATGCACAAGCAGTATGTGTTCACCTTTGGTTGAGCTATTCCAAGACTTTCAAAAAGTTCAGGATGTTTGATTGGAAGCTCAATGACCTGAAAAGATTATCATGGAAAACTTTACAAAAATCACAAGATGAGATAAGGTTGAGAGGCCAGGAAAAAAAAATCACAGGAGCTTCACAATAGGGTGAAGGATGTCCAATGGGTGACTAACCTCTTTAATCTCTTTGATTTGCTGGTCAAGACCACCAATCATGTCATAAGTGGAATCAGGAACTTTCTCAACTTTCATAAGGTTGACCAAAGGATCAACTTTGCTAGGCAAGATCAAGTGAAGAACGTAGCTATCATTACGCAGGGCAACCCTGGTTGATGGAGTAAGCTTATTGATATCAATATTTTTATCAATGTCAACAACATACTTCCCTTCTGGATGAACCTGATAAAAGAAATATAAAAAATAATGAAAGAGATAGAAGATGAGAATGTAGAAGATATTTTTCAACATTAAATGTAGCAAATTCAAGCTCTAAAACATGCGTCATATCAGCAATTCCATTTAGCATTCTTGTGTCTCTAAGATAAAAAGGTGTATAAGAAAAATAAAACACTTAGTGCAAGGGAAGGTAAAAGCTTGGAGGTTTAGGCCCATATTCGTGAAGGTTATCTTAGTTGCTTGCAATTCCGATAATCATCCATGAGTGATAATACATATCAGGTCCTTTAAAACTCTATGCAGGTAAACATTGGCAAGCACTTCATGAATTAAATCGAGATGAAATTTGGTTTTTCACTATTGGGACCCAATGAAGAACAACTCATATCAGATGCAGCCTGTTCAGAACCAGAGATGGTTTCAAGCAAGACCTTCTCAAGTTTATGAAGTCATGGTTCTCTTTGGTCCTTCCCTAACAATTATCTTTTCACGGAATCAGATGCTCAAATTTTGCACATCCCTATATATATATATATATAGTGAATCTCTTCAATGCATCAAACACAAAGATACTCAAAGGAATTCATAATCTAGAGAGGACTTACTTTAACTAGAACCTTGGATTTTCCCATCACTTTGACAACTTCTCCAACATAAGATCCAGGCTCCTGAAGTAACTGCAACTCTTCTTTAAGCATCCTCACTGTCATCGCAACAATTACATCTCTACAACTTTTAGACATCTCAAAAAGTATGACGAAATTTTAACAGAAAAAATAAAGATTAAAACCCTTCAATCCTAAATAACAATAAAATAATAATTGAAAAAAAATAAATTGAACAATGACAAGAAAACCCAATTTTTTTTCTAGGCTTCGGATTTTTGATATGGGAGTTTAAAGGAGAGCGTACAAACAATGATATCTCCAGAGTCTACCACATGTCGGCATGGTAAAAGAATGTGAACCAATTCTTTCAAAACCGAAATTATGATCATACCTTAGAAGCCTAAACCATATACTCAAATTAAATCGAACATTGAAAACCCACAAATGTTTTCCGATGTTAAGAGTTTCTGAGCTGGGGGTTTAAAGGAGCCACTTGAATCATTCAAAAACCACAATTGGTGCCAATCCCTAGAAGCATAGATCACAAAATCAAGTCCACTGAACGGCGAAAACGCAATTTTTTTTTTCGAGGGTTAGGGTTTCTAATTTGTGACTTTGAAGGAAAAGATACCAAATCTTTACAGTCAACAACTCCTGGGCATCGGAAAACATGTACATTAATTCAAAATCGAACAGAGAAAACAAAAACCCTAACTTAATTTTTCTAGGGTTAGGGTTTCCGATTTGGAAGGAGAACAACAATTAACAATACGTACCTCTGGAATTGAGATCATTACGCTGAGCTTCGAGTCGGCTGAGATTGTGAGACTTCTGACGGTCTTGGAGCTGCAGATCTTGAATCCGTTGAAGATAGTACTGTCTAAGCCCTTCACCGCCTTGCTTCATCGGTTTCGCCGAGCAAATCTCCGCCGTGGACTGCGTCGCCACCGACGGATTTCTCTCTACTCCTGCTGTTGCCATTGATTGAGCGATTTGATGGATCAGAGAGGATTTGAGCTTTGCTTCTGAGAGTCGGTGTATTTCGCTTTGGAATGTGATTTCAATATTTATTCGTGAGCTCTCGCTTCCATTTTTTTAATAGTGCTCTCTCTCTCTCTCTCTCTCTTTTTTTTTTTTTTTTTTTTTTTTTTTTTTTGCCCTTTTCGCTTTCTTGTGAGAGAAGAAGGGGCAAAATTCGGATGGACAATTCGGATTTTTTTCCGGGCGCGGGTGGATCTTTTTTAAAACTCTTTCAAAATGATTGTTGTGGCATCTAAATATATGTATAAATTTATAAATTTTTATCGATTAATATATAAAAAAAAATTTATCGATTAATATATAAATTTTCTATTAGTTTCGAACCACGCATTGAAACATATATAAAATTTAAATGAATAAATATAAAAGTATATAAAATTATGTGAGAAAAATAAGTAATTTCAGAAATATAAAATAAAATAAGTAAAAGAGAACTATATGATAAAAGGAAGAAATTCAATAAAATATATTAAAATAATATAATAAATTTAATATTTAATAGGAAAGATATTAGGAGTATAAGTTCTTTTGTCCTCTTCTTAACATTTTTGAGACGCCCGCAATAAAATTCCATATGAATTTTGCTCGGAAGATTGAATCATTTAGGACCATTTGTTGAGGTTTGCTCAATTTTTAGGAAATAAAAAATATTTTTGAAACATCAATATCTTTATTTGAGTGTTATTAGACTTTTTTATTTCGAATTGAATTTTATTTTATAATTGATGGTTCCATGTATAATTATATACAACTATGTTATGTTTGACGTGTTTAGAGTGAGATAATAATCCTCAAAAACATTTAGAAAATTTCATAATTTTATCTACTTGCTCTAGGTGATAAAGAGAGTTTTTTAGGGGTGTTATTTAGGTTTCGGTGGATTTTTAAATATGTTATTTTTTCTTATGTTAATTTATTTTCATAATTAAAAATTTGAATTTTCCATGGATAAAGGGTATGTGCAATCCTTCCTTTTTTTTTTTTTTTTTTACTTTGATTTGAATATTATGTTTATTAACTTTTTAATATTTTTGAGTATATCTTGAACACTATTAGACTCAAAAACTTATATACTTAATTAAATTAGCCAAGTAGAGTGCTTATCGTAGCCTCTTTGTGTAGTGTGAATATAGAATTTATTTTTCTACCATTTGAAATTATTGGAATTCTATAATAGTTTAATAAACATGCACATGAACACACCTTTTGTGTGGGTTTGAAATTGCCTAGAATAATTATTGATGATTGGATCTTAAATATTGTCCAAATGAAAAATAGTGTCTTTCTACCAACAAAATTGAGGTTTTGATACAAATCAAGTTATTACTGAAAATGCTCTAATAATAACGACACATCTCACAGTCTCAAAATTACCTTTTTTCATAAATAAAAATTAAAAGAAATTACTTTATATATATATATATAGTAAGTAATACGGAACATTAAATTTTAAATGTAATCAATAGTTATATTTGTAAAGTATTAGATTTTGTAAAGTTAACCAAATCTTATGAACCAAGTTACTCACAAAATTTACATGATTATCAGAAATATGTAGTTATCTTATATTTTTCAGAGTATGTTTCTGTTAAAAACTAATGAGAGTTAGAAATATATATACATATTTAATATATTAATCACAAATATTTAGTAGGTTACTACTAGAGAAAAATGAGAATTATTGAAATGAAAAAAAAAGAAAAATATCAACATAATCAATAATCAAAAAAATATATTTAAGATTTTACGGTTTTGATTTTTGTTAATTTTTAGGTGGTTATTATAAAAGTAGATAAATATTAAATTTTAAAATAATAGATATAATTTGTACAAAGAAAGTTGACTGTGGAGAATTCAAAATTTGTTATTATTATTATTTTTAAATAGTATAGATAATGGAGAAAAAAAGATGGTTTAGGACATAATAAAAGGACAAGGAACTATCGGGGGTTTGGAATCCAAGTCTCGGGTATGGATTTGGGAATCCGAACCCGAAACCTTGAATCCCAGTGGCGGCGGTCATTTTAAAATCCTCTCTCCACCGCGGCGCTCGACAACATCGAGAAAGCGATTCTCTCAACAGAAAACCCCCATTTTCTTCAGCAATAGAACCCTACTTAACTCTCTACCAACCCTTTCCCTCTCAGGATTTCGCATTGGTTTCTTGTTTTATTCACGACGGATTCTACGCAGACATCGATCCTTGTTTTGCGGTGAAGTAGGTTGTAGGGTTCGGTTCTCGTCTTTCTTGCAAATTTTGTTCGTTGGATTGAATTCTAATGTTTGATTATATTAATCTTTACATGCATCGTTATTCTTGTTATTGCTGCTGCTGTTGTTATTTTGGATTAGCGAAATCGAGTAGCAACGTTAGATTGAGAGAGAGAGAGAGAGTGCATTAGACATTACATATTAGAAGACACTAAATCGAAGTTTTAGTGACTTCTGCACAGTTTTCGTTCTCAATAACAATTAGTCTTAAGGCTTTTCATGTTATATTTATCAAATAAATTACTGGATTCTTGTTCTGTTGTTCTCTTTGGGCGGTGTTTAGGTTCAAGCTAACCAACTCAAACTTTTTGAGGTGCTGTTTAGTACTTCAATCAGGACTCTTTTTTTTGGGGGGGGGGGCTATTTGAGGATTAGTTATCTACTAGATTTCGACTCAAGCAAACCTTAATTGCAAATTACTTGGGATCACTTGAAGGAATCCACTTTTTCAAGTAACTCATTCCACAATGGGAGGAGGTCCAGTCACTCCGAGATTGATTGCCCTCGTCTCCCTTTTTGACTAGCAAAAAAAAAAAAAGGATCAACAATTAAGTTAGCACATCAGGTTTCACCACATTTGTTAGAGTTCTCTCTAGTCATTTTATAGTTCTTGAAGCATCTTCCACTTGCATGTTGTTATTTCTTTTGACATGGGTATTAAGTTGTATTTTTTTTTGGGGAGGAGGACATATTCGAACCATCTTAATCTATTTTCTCTTAACTTATATAAAATTCGGGCACTAGGTAGTCTTTTTATGCATTTGTTTCTAGTGTATCATATTTGCATTGCTTTGCAATGTAGCTAATTTTTTTCTTGCTGGTGTATATTAAGCATTTTATTATTTTTGTTCTTGAAAAGTTTCTGGAATTACCCATATAAAGAAATTTACTTTCTTGAATTGTTATCGGTTGCAGACTATTCAGTTTGATTAATGGCTAGAGTTCTTGTTGCAAATATCCCAATCAAAGCTGGCGGAAGTCATGATCAAATTCAAGGATCTGGGAAGGCAAAAAACACTGTGAAAATGATTTGTAGCGTTCAAACCCCTCGACCAAGATTAAAAGACTTCTCAGGATTGCGATCAACCAATGCTTTAGATGATTTCCTAAAATCTCATAATGATTTTCATTCTAAGGTGGCAATTACAATTTCTGTCCAGCAAGGAAAGGCCAGCCGAGGTGTAGTTAAAGCTATATTTGAGCGCTTTACCGAAAAGGCAATAAAAGTTATCATGCTTGCACAAGAGGAGGCACGGCGCCTTGGTCACAATTTTGTTGGCACAGAGCAGATACTGTTGGGTCTTATCGGCGAGGGCACTGGCATTACTGCTAAGGTTCTCAAATCCTTGGGAATTAATTAAAGGATGCAAGAGTTGAGGTGGAGAAGATCATTGGGAGAGGTACTGGATTTGTTGCTGTGGAGATTCCATTTACACTGCGTGCAAAACGTGTCTTGGAGTTGTCACTTGAGGAAGCTCGCCAACTTGGTAATGCTAGTCCCATTCTCTGCCTACACATGCACACACTCTAATCACTTGAGATGGTGTCTCAGTGATTTCTTTCTGCTTGTTTCCCTCTAGTATTCCACTTTTATTGAAACTTGTCTTATTTATCTCTTTATTCTGGTTAGGATTGCGAATGCTTGCTCTTTAAGTTCTAAATCAGAGAGGATCAAGCGCACTGCTAGCATGTTTGGTTGAGGAATTTTTTAGAAGGGACAGGCATGAACAGGATAGATCAGGGTGATCATATTCCCAATATGAAATCAAATCACAAGAAACTTGGGTTGTGTGTGGGGTCTTGTTGCCTAAGTGTGATGCCGCGTAGATTGATGATATATATCATCCTTTATGAGGAGATATTATCATACATGGCTAATACATACACAGAATGAATATGTGATGCTGATAATAGACTTTTATTTTTTTTCTCCAAATGAAATGACTTTTATCATCCACTGTGGTGATGGGTTGTCTATCTTGGTCATGGGGTTGTCTATTTTGGTCATGTATTAGAGCTTTTTTTTTTCCCCACTCCTATTTCTACTTCTTCCTTCTTTGGAAAATGTGGATAGCATTAATTGTGTATGCTTTCTGGAATGTAACAGGCCACAACTATATTGGATCTGAGCACTTGCTCTTAGGATTGCTTCGTGAGGGTGAAGGTGTAGCAGCTAGTGTTCTTGAGAATTTTGGTGCTGACCCTAGTAACATTCATACACAGGCAAGTATTGTCAGAGCTTTCCAATGGGAATCTCTGGTCTTGACATAGTTTAACTAAATCCATAAAAGTGATTAGGTTTTCCGTATGGTGGGTGAGAGCACTGAGGTTGTCGGTGCTGGTGTTGGTGGAAAAAGTAGTGGCAATAAGATGCTGACACTGGAAGAATATGGTACTGATCTGACAAAACTAGCAGAGGAGGTATTCACTAATGTCGGTACTGTTCTGTCAGCAGTGCAATTCGTAGTTGGAAATTTTTCAATTTTATTTTCTTTGTTTTTTTCAGGGTAAGTTGGACCCTGTAGTAGGAAGACAGCAGCAAACTGAACGTGTCACCCAAATTTTGGGTTGGAGGACTAAAAATAATCCCTGCCTTATTGGGGAACCTGGAGTTGGGAAGACAGCAATTGCTGAAGGCCTTGCTTGACGAATTGCTGATGGTAATGTCCCAGAAACAATCGAAGGGAAGAAGGTTGGTACTCAATATTGTGTATAAAGTTTGTCGGGGTATTAAACTTTTAAAGGTGACAGGAAGCAGAAAACATATGGCAATGTCTTCTAGTAGCTGATATCTGGGTTTTGGATAATGGGTTATAGCCGGTGTCACTTCTACTAAATGCCATAACCACTAGAGTGGAAGCTGTATTTTTGGAGTACCGACCCCCATGGAGTTATTTTATGGAAAGTATGGATTCATATATCTGGCTGTGTTCATATTATGGTTTTTATCTTACACAGCTATGCAGCTTATGTGAATATGTTGTATCATTGTTTTGAGTATTGTTGGTAGATAATAGGCAGGTTCATCAGCAACATGTTATGTTTAGGATGCCACTATACTAAGTTATTTAGTTGACTATATTTGAAAAAAAAAATGAACGTCAATTCTAGTCATTCTGTTGTTATAAACAAAAAGTTTGTGGATTCCTTTTCTTACATGATGCAGGTTATAACTCTGGATATGGGTCTTCTTGTTGCTGGCACCAAATATCGTGGAGAATTTGAGGAAAGGCTAAAGAAGCTAATGGAAGAGATCAAACAGAGCGATGACATTATACTGTTTATTGATGAGGTTCATACTCTAATTGGAGCAGGAGCAGCAGAGGGGGCAATTGATGCTGCAAACATCTTAAAACCAGCTCTCGCAAGAGGAGAGCTGCAGGTAAATTTGTTTGAAATGAGCAGATATCCTCTTTTATGGACCATACATGAGCTGTGACTATGGCAATGCTCCTTTAATGGGAGATGCCACAATATCTTTTCTTAGAAACACCTTATCTTGGTCTTGTACAATTTTTTGCAAGTTGGTGCCCTCTTTCTAAATTCAAAATACAAAACGAAATGAGAGCACCAAGGAGATGAAGTAACTATAGGAAAACAAAATGCTTTGAACTAGTTATATCCAAATTGTTCAGAAAGAATGACAAGAAAGTGAAAGAGAGAACATTGACTTTCTGAGATTGGGAATTTGCTATGTGAATGGTGCTTATATAATCAGGTTTTGTCATCTGATTAATTTTTACTTGTGGCAGTGTTTATAAATTCGCTCAAAAAAATGGCCAACTTTGTTGCCAGGGGCTTTCAAAGAGCTATACTATTACTGATCGTAGTGTCCTTTGCAATAAGCCTCTTTTTCGTTGTCTCTTGTCAAGAGGAAATTGCTGTGTCCTGAGAGTTCCATCCAAGCCTGTACATGCATGGAGCTCTTGTGGCTTTGTGCATTTACTATTGACTCTCATAATTGGGTTGTAAAATCTGGAAACTTCCTGCAAGTTTTTAACTTAAAGTCACAATGCTTTTAAGTAATAATATTGAGTACTATTAAGCTTCTTGTGGGTTCTCTAGCCTCAGTTTTTGTCTTAAAGCCATTTAGGTTCCAACCATTAAATGTTTTATGTAATGGTATTTACTAAGGTTCTTGTGTGTTCTCTAGGCTTGGAACATGTCTTATGTCCTATTAATCTTCTTGAGATTGATGTAGTCTTGAACACGTGTTCTGTGTCCTGGACATGTTGTGCTAGACTGGACATTTATGTTAAAGTTTGAGCGCCAATATTGAGTTTCTTCAATTAGTACTCTACCAAGTCTACGTCTACCTAAATATTTTGCTTTGATACCTTATTCTTCCTATTGTGGCCCTCGACTTCCTAAAACCTTCTATGGTCTATAAATTTCTCTGAGACTTTCTGTTTTCTGTTAGAATGAAGTCCTTATTTCTGGTTGCTTTTTAGTTCAGTTGCTTATAGTATCAAATTTTTGTACATATACTGGCGGGCATCTTTATATGCTTCTCTACTTGTCAGCCTCCACACGTGGATTTGAGAAATAGCATCTTAATTGGTACCCTCAATGAGGCCTAAGTGGCTATGATGATTTCAGGATAATTTTTGTTTAATGTTTGTGTGTTGTTGTACTGGTCCGTATAATATCTGTGTATGTTTAATTTGATCTCTACCCAAATTAATCATGATGGGGCTTTGAATTCAGGCTTCTGGAAATGATAGGTTCAAACATCATATCTAGGTGACTGCATCTCGCAAGGCTAAATTATTGATCTTCAAAATTTCTTTGAATTGATTTAGTGCATTGGGGCTACAACACTAGATGAATACAGAAAGCATATTGAAAAAGACCCTGCCTTGGAAAGACGATTTCAGCCCGTCAAAGTTCCTGAACCAACTGTGGATGAAGCCATACAAATTTTGAAGGGACTGCGAGAGAGGTATGAGATCCACCATAAACTTCAGTATACAGATGGAGCCATAGAGGCTGCAGCCCAGTTGTCTCACCAGTATATCAGGTACAGTGCTTTGACGATAGCTGCTGCCCGGTAGTCATACCAGTCTCATGTTTCTTTTTCATTCCATTTAAATGTGAATCATTATTGGCCAGCCATATTCTACAATCTGTGATTAATTTTTAATCGAATTTGTTTTTTCTTCCATTATTTCTGTTAACTGTGCATTTAATGGAATTTTCTGTATTGTGCATTTCAGTGATCGCTTTCTGCCTGATAAAGCAATTGATTTAATTGATGAAGCAGGTTCTCGCGTTCGCCTTTGTCATGCCCAGGTATAAGCTCTTGGTAATGATGGTATCTTTTAGCTTCTCTTCTCCTGAATTCTATTGAGTTAATGGTTCTCTTCTTTGTAGCTTCCTGATGAAGCTAAAGAGCTTGAGAAAGAGTTGAGGCAGATCACGAAAGAGAAGAATGAAGCAGCCCGTAGCCAAGAATTTGAGAAGGTAATTGTTATGAGGTGAATTGAAGTGAGATTTATAACGCTCTTCCTTCCATAAATATCATAATCTTTTTCTTTCTTCAATATGCTTATAAGGTTTTAGGTATTTTGTATAGGCCCAAGAATTACGTGATCGGGAGATGGACCTAAAGGCTTGGATCTCTGCTGTGATAGACAAAGGCAAAGAGATGAGCAAGGCCGAGACTGAGGCAGGCAATATAGGTCCAGTTGTTACAGAAGTTGACATTCAGCACATTGTTGCTTCTTGGACTGGTATCCCTGCGGATAAAGTGTCAACTGATGAATCTGACCGCCTCCTTAAAATGGAGGAGACTCTTCACACGAGAGTCATTGGGCAGGATGAAGCAGTCAAAGCCATCAGCCATGCCATTCGCCGTGCTCGTGTTGGGCTCAAGAACCCAAATAGGCCAATTGCTAGCTTCATCTTTTCTGGTCCAACTGGTGTGGGAAAATCTGAGTTAGCGAAGGCACTTGCTACTTACTACTTTGGTTCCGAAGAATCCGTGATCAGGCTTGATATGAGTGAATTCATGGAAAGGCATACAGTCACTAAGCTGATAGGTTCTCCACCCGGGTATGTAGGTTACACTGAAGGTGGCCAGCTGACTGAGGCTGTTCGGCACCGTCCTTATACAGTAGTACTCTTTGATGAGATCGAGAAGGCGCATCCTGATGTCTTCAATTTGATGCTTCAAATACTCGAAGATGGCAGGTTAACAGACAGCAAGGGTAGAACCGTGGACTTCAAGAACACACTCTTAATTATGACCTCAAATGTTGGAAGCAGTGTGATTGAGAAGGGAGGTCGTCAAATAGGATTTGATCTCAACTACGATGAAAAGGATAGCAGTTATAATAGAATCAAGACCTTGGTTATAGAGGAGTTGAAGCAATATTTCAAGCCTGAGTTCTTGAACAGATTGGATGATATGATTGTTTTCCGTCAGCTTACTAAGCTCGAGGTGAGGGAGATAGTTGATATAATGCTAAAGGAGGTCGTTCAGAGGCTTAAAGGAAGGGAGATAGAGCTTCAGGTTACGGATAGATTCAAGGATAGAGTGGCTGATGAAGGGTACAACCCGAGTTATGGAGCTAGGCCCTTGAGAAGGGCCATCATGAGGCTTTTGGAGGACAGTTTGGCGGAGAAAATGCTTGCCGGAGAGATTAAAGATGGAGATTCAGTAATTGTGGATGTTGATTAAGATGGTATTGTGACCGTGCTCAATGGCAGTGGTAGTGCTCCTGAGTCACTCGCGGCAGCACTTGTAGTCTAAAAGCAATTTTATTTTATTTTATTTTATTTTATTTTTATTGTACCAGTAGAAAAGGGCATTTTATAATGCATTCTTTCTTTCATACTTTTTTTTTTTTGGCTAATTATAAACGTTTAAACATCATTTATCAATACATGAGGCTATTGCCAGAAAATATTCTTCCTCCTGATAAAACTTACTCGTCCATTAAGCGATGTTGCACTGTTGTTGTAGCCAACTCATTTGCCAAATTTTCCATGGACGAACCCTCTTGCTTTTTTCAAAACGAACAACGGACGACATTTCTATTGTTGTTTGGGAGGGGGGGGGGGAATTCAAACTTCCTGTTTCAATTCCTAATCTTTTTGCTCATGATGTTTGTGACCATAATATGACTCCTTAATTTAGAATTTCAAATATATATTCTTCTCTAAAAGAAAAAGAATAATTCATATTCAATTTTCACAAAAAAAAAAATCATATAATTCTAATTCTAAAACATGTTAAAATTAATATAATAAAGGTTTGTGTGATTGCAAAGGTGTGATTTTGCTTTAGTGGTACACTGGTGCGTTACTTTAACTATAGCGTCAGAACTAGATATAGATATGATTAGATTAATACATAGAAACATAAAGTTTTCGAGATGTAATAGACATGACTTTCTGATCCTAGGAGTGAATATCACGGTGAAAGCTTCATCTTGACAATAATAGATAGTCGATTTAATGAGTAAAATATTAAATATTTTAATCAAATCTGAAATTCAAAACTTATCAATAAAAAAAATTATATTAAAAATTTTTCCTTAAAATTGAGTTTGATAGCACTTGAATAGGATTAGACAGAATATAATTTCGGATATCGATCGGTCCAGTAAAAAAAAAAGATTTGTTTTCAAAGAGACAGTTTAGTAACAACAGTCCATCTTCTCTGACTATATAATTGGAGATTCGATTCTGGTTGAAAAAAAAAAAAAAAAAAAAAAACCATCATGGGCCGAACACAATGGCATTGGTATTGGCCAAGGACTCAAGAATCAATTGGGAGAAGGCCCAACATAGGGACGAAATTCTAATGAGTCACTTGGGGAAAGGCCCATTAATGAGAGGAAGAAGCAGGTACAAGGCTTTGTACAAGAAAACAACAAAATCCAGAGTGGGCCCAAATACTCTCCTTTATAAATCCCTTGTCTTCCCAATCAGCTTCCTGCGCCTGGCCCCCTTCCTTTGCTCTGCTCTCTATTACTTTTTCTCATTTTCCTCTCCCTTTCTCTGACTACATTTTCTCTTTTGATCTTCTTGTATGTAAACTCATTCAATTCTCTTTCAAAGCCCATAAAAACACGAAGGAGGGTTAGGAGGTGAGGATATTCAAAATCAACTGATTCACATTCACTTGATCACAATTTTTGGAACCCTAAAAAAAATCCCCCCAAATTTTCTCACCTGTGTTAAAGTACCGCCAATTTCTCTTTGTATAAATACAAAAAAAAAAAGAAGAAAAACAATAGTATATCTCTTCCTGTAATCATTTTGATCTCTTAATCCAATACCTGATTTCTGATTTCCCCAAAAGTTTTGTAATTTAGGGTTGGGGATTGTTTGACCAAAAAATTAGGGATTTAGATTACAAATTTTTGGCGTTTAGTTGAAAAGGTTCTTGATGGACAAGAAAAGGGTTGCGGTTCCACTAGTCTGTCATGGGCATTCAAGGCCTGTTGTGGATCTGTTCTATAGTCCAATTACTCCAGATGGGTTCTTTCTCATTAGTGCTAGCAAGGGTATATTTCTTCAATCTTTGCAGGGTTTCATCTTTCATTGGTTGATTGTTATGGTTGATCATTTACTCTTGTTGGCATTTCCTTAATTTTTGTCGATAAATATGATACAGATAATATTCTTTGTTCATAACACGGTCTAATGTATTTATGTTGAAAATGCTATCATCCTAGGATTATTTCAAGGATGTTCTTTGATTCAATACTGCTTTTTCTTGGAATATGGCGTCAGATTTCTTGTTAATTTCTTTGTAGTAGTTTGTACATGTTATTCTTTTGATTGGATTATTAGTAGCTTGTAATTCTTGCTGCAGATTTTGTTCAAGTTTAAGTTACATGAACTCTGTTTTATAAATGATGTATCTTTTTTTCTCTTTAAGATTCTAGTCCCATGCTCAGAAATGGAGAAACTGGAGACTGGATAGGAACATTTGAGGGACATAAAGGTGCCGTATGGAGTTGCTGCTTGGACACTAATGCTTTACGTGCTGCTTCTGCTTCTGCAGATTTTACTGCGTAAGTTTAAAGATTCAATTATCATTTGGATAGTATTTCATGAGAATGCTAATGGATGACTTTGGCAGCCTAGTAGAAATCTTTCTTCATGAAGGGACCCAACAGGGAAATCCATGTGAATTGTTGTGAATCATCCTAGAAATATTCTGATAGATGTGGAGTGAAATAATTTTGATTGCATAATACAATGTCTATAATTATCTTGGAAGTTTTTCGCAGACTTCAATATGAATCCTTCACTTGACGTAGAGCTTTGTCATGCTCGAGAATAATTGCGTATTTATTGCTTGTTATTATTCATTTAACTGTACTTGATTCTGTTCAACTTCCACAAAGGCATGTACATAGAAGCCATAAAACACTATGTTGTTATTAAGAAGATATTTTACAAGAGCTAAAGGAGAAAGAGAAATTAAAGAGTAGGCTGTAAGATATCCTGTTTGAAAGAAAAGTGGAATGGGAAAAAAGAAATTAAAATGGAAAGAAAAAAATTTTCTTGCCAATGTAATTGAATGTCTTTCTGGATATCCTGCTACAGGCCCACATTAAGGAAATAAGAAATGTTAACCTTTCACTTAATTGCTGTTGGGTTCACTAATAGGTACTTAGTACATGTTTAAATTGCACATTTGCTCCTTGCTGAAGATAGTAGAGTGCCTTTTGTCACAGAAATCTGGTCATGTAACAATGCTGGAAAGTGGTCAAGTGTCTTGTTTGGAACTCGTCTTGGGGTGAGGGGAGGCACTTTTTTGGTATTCTTACTTGTACATGGTCATTACTTGTTTGGAGTCATGGTCAGTATTTAGCGTGCTGACATCAGAGTAACAATGTATTGGTCCTACATGGATCTAAATTACATTTCTGAAGCATTCTGTGTTTGATGCATTATTTGTTTTTATTAGTAGGTTGATGCTTATTTTGTATATGAAAAATTCCAAATCCTCATCTTCTATTTTTGGCACATGCTGTAATATTTCGTATCACTTCTTAGGTCACTTCAGGTCAAATATGAAAGACATTGGTTGATGAGATGTCTTTCTCATACGTTGCACACCAACAATAATAACTTTCTGGAGGTACTTTTTCTAAATAGCTATTGATTCAAAGAAACTATATTGAGTATTCGTGGAGCCAAACCTTACCTTTTATTGGAAGTATCAAAGGGGCAACTTAATTTTGTTGTGAACCTTCCTGATGAAATGACATGCAAATTACATTTTGGACAATGTGTCAGTAGAACTTGAATTTGAAACCAGAACAAGTGAAGAGGCTGGGCAGGTATCCTGAATGATATTCAGATGTATGTATTTCTGCAGTTCTTTTGTATGTCTAGTTTTTGAATGGGTATGAATGTTGGTGTTACATGCTGAAATCTGGAAGTAAAAGATATAGAATTAGAAAGGGCGAAAAATGTCTAGTGGGATGGAAAACTCATGGAAGCCATCTGGCTATCCTGAGTTTCAGTTTGGGACAAGTATGCCCTTTTTTAGGTTGAAAAATTCAAGTCAAACTTTGTTATAATCTTTCTCTTAGTTCTTTTAAAAATTAAAATTGTATAAATCTTATGTTATAGTAATATATGGGTGGAATGATCAATGCTTCTTTCCACTTGCTGTTGACAAAGACCTACATAACTAAATGACTTGATGGTCCTTTACCTGGCTGGAATCATCATTAAATCAAGCGGTATATATTATAAATCGTAAAAACATGTGGAGCCTTGTGGATACTGAGGTGGACGTATATACAATGTTATTCTAGCTTATTTTAAGAAAATTTTCTATTTCCTTTGGTTTCTCTATTTAAGCTTTGAATTTCTTAATTTCCTTTGATCCTAGCTTGTGTGTTTCCATTTGATTCAACTGGTTTACTAGAAGAATTTTATTTTATTATTTTATTATTTTATTTTTTTAATCTTAAAACTGAAAGTAAGACTAATTAGATGTAGAGATCTTTTTGTCACTGATGGATGACAGAGCTGGCTGTGCGGAAGCTTATCATTGTAGGCTCTGAGGAAAAACTCCAAATCTGGCTGAGACTTGCTGAAATCTGATATCAGATCCGAATGTGTCCTCTGTTGATATGATGGTGGCGGCAGTGGGGCGAAGAGGATTTCTTCTTCAAAACTTTTGACGACTGAGTTGAGATCTATAGTATTGATTAACCAGAAACAAAAGAGCCATTCAAAAAATGCTGCGGCCATCAGTAATATTTAAGTTTATAAATGTTTGCCCCAGATGTGTGTACCTCTGAGAGTTTATTGACCATGCTTCAATTACATACGTGGATCTAGCTTAGCAAGTGACTCGACCGTGCTTGAATTCTGAATATGGATCTGGCTTGTTTCTCAGGGACATCTAGAGTAGGAATGAGCTTTGTGCTGGCTTGTGAATGTGAATGGGTAATATTTTGCTTGGCAGGCAATCAATTGCAATAAATGGGAGAGAAGCTTAATGCTTTGATATGGTAGGTTAAAATTTCTCTAATGATGATTGAATTCAAAATGAGCATTGGCAATTATTACCCTTCTCATTTACAAGGAACAAGTAAGCATGATCAGGATATGAGGAGACTATCCTTATGATTTTATTTATTTGAAAGATAATTGGCATTTTAATGTGAGGGAGAATTGGTGATATTTGCATGGTTGTCTCTTTCAGAGTGCCAACACAGATAAATTACGGAAACAGATCCAGGGGAGTATACCTTTGTGTTTTTGAATTATATACTTAATACCCATTATTGATTATTGTCTGTGAGAATCTAATTGGAGATGACCACAATTTCATTGATTTGCTCATGTGGAGAAAGATAGGATTTCTTAGGAGCTTGAATTAGTAAAATGGAATTAGCAATTTGCGTGCTGCCTTTTTTCCTCCCTGTCATCTTATTCATTTAATTATTTTAAGTAATTCATTAGGTCCTCTGACCATATAATAGAGTTGGGTCTTTCTCTGTAGTTGCTAAAATGTACTTTGTTTAGTTATTTATTATTATTATTTTTTGATTTTCTTTGCTATTGTTCCATGCAGCTATTACTGCTAGTGCTTATGATTGGTTTGCATTTGATTTAACTATCTCCTACTTTGAGCCTTGCTGGCATTTTTTTTTTCCTGTCTCTCTTGGTTCTTTATTTTACAAGGTTAGAATAAAAGTTCTTACCACTACTAGTAATTGGGATTCATTAATTTGCTTAATTTATGTTATTTTCCAATTTGATGTAGCTTAGACAATGGGGATATTTTGTTTCCAGACGGTTGAATGGGTCATCAGTGTGATGCATTGAAAATTTTGCCTGCTAATATTTAGATATGAGACTAAAACTACTCAAATCAATCTCTTAAAAATATTGTACTTTAGGCACGGAGTTCATTTAGTTCTTATAGTATCCTGACTTTCATGCTGTCTAACACCTTTTCTTGGATTTGCTTGAATAACTTGCAGGAAGATATGGGATGCCTTAACGGGGGATGAGCTCCACTCTTTTGAGCACAAACACATAGTTCGAGCCTGCGCCTTTTCAGAGGTAGATTGAAAACCCTTGTCTGGGTTGCTTTTGTCTTGCTTTATCATCCAGGGCAGCTAGGTTCTACAAATATGTGGATAAGAAAGACTATGGGCCTCTAGCTAAATAGATTATTTATAACTTTTTCATCACATTGCTACATTGTGGCTTCTCTCTTAGAATTTCTTTTGTAAATGCCACTAGTAAACTTGCATATTAGCAATTGGTGCCAAAATGCCTTTATTGGATTTCAATGTGACAAATGGATACTGGAAATCATGCTAAATGCCTTCACAGAAAGTCAACATAACACAATATTAGAGAAAAAACCATGAAATTCTTGGAGAAATTGATGAGACAGATAAACTTGAAACTGATAGGGTTTTTATTAGAGGATCTTTCTATTCGTAGAGAGAATCTTAGGAATCATCTTGAGGAGCCTATCCTTAAGGAGGATATTAGTTGGCAACAAAACACTCGGATGAAGTGGGCAGGGAGGGGGATTGTTATACAAAGTTTTTTCATTGGGTTGCAAATGGTAGGAAGAGAAGGAGCTTTATTAGAGGATGAGAGGATGGCAAAGATATTTGATCACAAGTCCAGCCTCCATTGAGGGAAGTCATTGCTCTATTATTGAGGTACTTGGTTGGTTTCCTATTGCAAGTTTTGGTGCCTCCTGGTTATAGAGACACTCTGAGAGATGAGATTGGAGGAGCTATCTTTTGACAGGGATAAAGCCTCTCATCTTGATGGTTTTACCATGGCTCCTTTTCAGGTTTTCTGGGATCCTATTTGTGAAGATTTTATTTATTTATTTATTTATTTATTTTAGAGTTTTTGATTAGTTTTATGTCAATGGGGTGGTATGCAAAAGTGTGAACTCTAATTGTGTTACTCATTCTTAAGAAATTCAGTTCCTTGAAAGTAAAGGATTTAGACCTGTTAGTCTTTCTACTAGTCTATGTTGTATTCTGGCTAAGGTACTAGCTTGTAGGTTGAGTGTGGTTTTAGATGATACCATTTCTTGTTATCAGTGCTTTTATTGGAGATAGACAGATTTTGGATGCTGCCGTAATGGCTATTGAGATTGTTGACTATGTTAAGAAGAATGATAATAGTGTCGCTTTGAGGTTAAACTTTGAGAAAGCTTATGATAGGGTTAAACGTTTCCTTAATAATATGTTGGAGAATAAGGGTTTTGGGACTCGTTGGAGAAGATGGATTAGAGGGTGCTTAGGTTGAGTTAGCTTTTTGGCTATCGTTAATGGAAAACCTTAAGACTTGGTTCTCAGCCTCGTGTGGGTTAAGGCAAGGAGACCCATGTTCTCCTTTTGTATTCACTCTTGTGGTTTAGATTGATTGATAGAGGGGTTTATGCTAATGTTTTCATCGATCTTAGAGTAAGGAAGGATAAGATTTATGTCTCATCTTTAGTTTGTGGATAATACTATTCTTTTTCTGAAATTGGATAGTGAGGGTTTTAGGGACATGATCGCTTTGCATAACTTTTTTGCCAGAGTTTTTGGGCTTGAGATTAATATGGTCCAAAGTTAGTTTCTTGGCATTAATGATATTATGGAGGTTCTTGACCATTTGGTGGGAATTATTTGGTGTCCGGGGAAAGAATAACCTGTTTCTTACCTAGGGGTTTCTTTTGGAGGTAAATCCTAGGAGTGTGTAGGTTTCGGATTTGGCTGTGGATAGAATCTGTAGGAGACTAGATAGACAGAAGGGACCTTTTCTTGCCTTCGGTGGGCATGTCACTCTTATTCTTGTGTGTGTCTAATCTTCCCCTATATTTTCTCTCTCCTTTTAGGATTCTTGTGGGGAAAGTAGACAAGATTGAAAAGTTACAAGTGATTTCCTTTGGTTCAGGTGTGGGTTAGCTAAGAAGGATCATTTGGTAAACTGAGATCAAGTTTCTAAACCTGGAATCAAGTCTCTAAACCTAAGTTTGAGGATGGGTTGTGTCTTGGAAATCCGAGAATATTTCTTTGGTAAGTAAATGGATTCGAAGATTTTTGTTAGAACCAATTCCCTTTGGTATAAGATTATAAAAAGCAAGTATGGTTTCCGTCAGAATGAATGGAATGCTAATGCTGGGGCATGAGTTTTTCTCATTGCAGTTCTTGGAAGTTCATATCTAATTTATATAATATCTTTTTTCCTCTTGAGTCTTTCAGAGTGGGTGATGGTTCTCATGTCAGGAGGATTTGTGGAATTGGGATTCACCTTTACCCATTTCCTTCCCTTGTTTGGCTGCCTAAACTTCATTCTGCTCTCATAAAAGATTTTTATACTCAGGAGGGTCATTCAATCTATTGGAGCTTTCATTTTTTATGAAATCTTAATGATAGAGAAGTTTTAGAGTTTTCTTCTTTAGTTTCCCTTTTGTGGGGAAACGAACCCTCATGTAATGCTTTAGATACTTGAATTTGGAATCTTGATATCTGGTTGCCTTCACTTGCAAATCTTATTCTAAAGGCAAAAGTTCTTGCTAAGATTAGAGCTTTTGTTGGTCTATTGTGCTTAACAAGATTAATATTAATGTTCTAGACAAAAAGAGGAGACTTAAAGTGATCTCCCTACTAAATGCATGTCTTCTGTGCTATAATGGTTTTGACCGTAGAGATCCCTTATTTTTACATTGCGTTGCTGCGGGAGATGTGGAATCGTTTATCTGCAGTGTGGTAATGTTGGGTTTGCCCCAGCAACCTTTTGGATTTGTCTCTCACAAACTTTAGAGGCCTCGAAGGGAAGAAGGACGCTCACTTGCTTTGGAGTTGTGCCCTGCTATCCCTTGTTGTGTTTGAAGGAAGCGAAATGCAAGGATATTCAGAAATTAAATGATTGAATCATCTCTTCTATGTGGTCAAATTGTTTTTTCACTTCTTTTTAGGCATACGCTTGTGGAATTTATAAGGAGTATAGGTTAGAAGGGTAGAAGAGAGATTGAGGGGCAGTTGTGTCTTAGCCTTTTGTTTTTGTTTTTCTTGTCTCTTTTAAGGAATTTTTATCCTTGAAAGTTTTTGTTCATTGTTTCTTTCTTTTAATATAATTCTCTTTTTCTATTAAAAAACATAGCGCATGGATATTGTTAGCGTTTCTCATAATATTAATTACTGTGAGATGAGAAAGTGGAGGTTTTACTACAGGAGTTTTAGGAATGTTTGTAATTTTGTTGATAAAACTACAGGATACTCATCTTCTTCTTACTGGGGGAGTAGAGAAAATTCTTCGGATCTATGATTTGAATCATCTAGATGCACCTCCAAGGGAAGTAGACAAATCTCCTGGCACTGTCAGAACAGTTGCATGGCTTCACAGTGATCAGACCATATTAAGCTCTTGCACGGATATGGGAGGTGTCAGGTAAGCAGTTTAGAAGTACATATGTTGAGCTATTGTACCTTGGTTGCTTTGAAATGTCTTTTACATGATTGTTTGCTAAAAATTTTACAACTTAATCTTTCTGCTGTGGGTGGTTTTGACTGTTAGAGGATCCAAGGTGTATTGTTGGTTGTTTGCTCAAGTGTTATGTGGTCATGATAGCCCTCACCCCTCCTTTCTGCCTCTTTCTCAAGCTAAGTCTTGCTTTGTATTCCAAGGGTGTCTAACCCTATATCAAACAAGGAAAAAAAAACACATTAGTTTTATGATCATAGTTCAACTTGCAGTTTCAGAAGGGTACGCAGCTTTGGATTGGCTATGAGAATGTGAAGTTATTCACATTTTGAGTAGTTTGTAAATCTTTCATGAAATTTTACACTAAGTGGAAGTCGATAACTTGTGATATTTGTATGCTATGTTCCTTGTTAACTTTACAATTTAAATTTGAGGTGGACAAAATACTCTGTTAATTTCAGTTAGATCTTGCTCTGCATGTTCCTGAACCGAGTGGCAGTGGCGCCTTGAGGGTTCAAATCCTGACCACCCTCAATCTTATGACTTTCACTGTCCAAAAATTAAAAAGCTTTTTGCTAACCTTATACAACTGATTTTACAGATTATGGGATATCAGAAATGGGAAGATGGTTCAAACACTTGAGACCAAGTCATCTGTGACAAGCGCTGAGGTGAGTCAAGATGGCCGTTACATTACAACTGCAGATGGGTCTACAGTGAAGTTCTGGGATGCAAATCAGTAAGTAATTTTCATTAGTTTTTGTTAAGTCAGAATTACTACATATCTTACAACATCTTATTGTTGGTGTTTTAGCTTTGGATTGGTCAAAAGCTTCAACATGCCTTGCACGGTAGAATCTGCCTCATTAGAGCCAAAATACGGGAATAAGTTCATTGCTGGGGGAGAAGATATGTGGGTTCGTTTGTTTGATTTCCACACTGGTGAAGAGATTGGTATGTGTTCCTTTGCAGATTGATTCATAATCTCTGTTTCGATGCTTAAATCAGTTTTTGCTAGAACTCCTCCATCTTGCTCAATGGTGTCATCTTTGAGTGCAGCATGCAACAAAGGTCACCATGGTCCTGTCCACTGTGTCCGCTTCTCACCTGGAGGTGAATCATATGCCTCCGGATCAGAGGATGGTACAATAAGGATATGGCAGACTGGCCCCACACACGAGGATGGGTCTCACATGGTAAATGGGATGAGTGGCAAGGTCAAGGTATCGGCAACCGAAGAAGTCTCTGGGAAAATAGAGGGCTTCCACATTGCAGACGATGGAAAGTCCAAGGAGAAGGAAGAGGCAACAACTGCATGATCTATAATAAGACCCAACCATGGTAATGGTGCATCCGTGGTCTTTTCCACGGCTTATGAAAAGCCTCTGTTCCCTTCGGAGTAGTTTTCTCACTCTCCTATCATAGACTCTCATGTACAACCGGACCAAAATTTTGTACAATTTCTATTTACCTACCCTTTTTTCTATTTTAACTTTTGGAGTTCTTGTTATTCACATAGTGGATAAATCAGCAATATGATGATAAGAAAAGTTGTGCTTGTTAAGATTCCATCCCTTATTGATCTTCAGCCCTTTTTTCTCTTTATTGATTATTTATTTTTATATTTGTTATTACCTTATATGGGCCGTGCAGATATAAAATTTTCTTAGTGACGGTGAAATTTCTGGACAAACCTGTAATCACAGAATTTGGATAATATTTATTTATTTATTTATTTTTGTAATCATATTAGTAATCCAAGAGGAGAATTTACCCCTTCCTTTGTGGGCTGAACCTGGACCTCCAATTAAATATCTACGAAAGCCCAGATCATGCAGTGGCAGTTTTGAAGATAAGAGAATACCAGAGGGCTAGTAACGTGATTTGACAATGCTTCTATAAATACAAAGCCATCGGGTCGTGATAATGGACGGTCTTCGACCTCTCTCTCTCTCTATCTCGCTTCGATACTTTCTTCGTCTTCGGAAGAATCCCAGTCCCAGGTGGGTGAGGTCGAGAAATTTTGGGCGGGAAAAGATGTCGGGGAAAGGCGCAAAGGGATTAATAATGGGGAAATCGTCCTCGGCTGCTAACAAGGACAAGGACAAGAAGAAACCCATCTCTCGTTCTTCTCGTGCCGGTCTTCAGGTTTCTCTCTCTCTCTCCCTCCCTTCCTCCAGATCTCGCTTTTGCCTCCTCTTTTTTGGTTTGTTTTTATCTGTTATTAGTGTTTGTTCTTGCGTGGCGTTCTTTGAGATTATTTATTTCCTCTAGACTTGGGGGTTTTTTTTTTTGGGGGGGGGGAGAAATTTTGATTTCTTTACTTGTCTCACACGTTTACTTTGATGTTGAACGCTTTTTGACTAGAAGGATTTGTCTAGTTTAAGTTATTCTGTTACTGTTTTTGCCTTTTCTTTTCTTTCTAATGTGAGGACTTTTACTGTTTTGAAATTGAATGAACAGGTTTATGGAATTTTGCTAATTTCATGAGTAAGTTGACCTAGTCTTTGGTGATCTCAAGGGTGTTTGAAAAATGGGATCTTATGTGTTTGATTGGATTATATGAGGATGAGAGTAGATTTGTGCCGAAGGTTTTGTGGGTTTTTGCAGGATTTTGAATTGTGCCTTGGGGAAAATCTGTGATTAGGTCGTGAAGTTAAGCAATTTTTTAATGTCGTCGGAAATTGAGGAAGGGTTTCAGAAGTATGCGATCGTGTTTCTTTGGTTGGATTATATGATGATGGGAGAAGATTTGTTTTGTGGGAATTTGAATGGGAAACTTTGACTGAATAATACTAAGCAAGTTAAGTCGCTGTCTTATCTTTGTCTTTGGTGTTGTAAATTCCAACTGAAATTCTTTGATGCCTCGCCTAGAATGAATTGTCAAGATCAACCCTTTTTGTAGCACAAATGATTGTCAAAATAAGGTACAGTAGGTTTCCCGGAAGGAAAAATTACGGAAAACAATGAAATTATCATAGTTTGCTTGTTTATTATTTATATGTATATATATATGTATGTAGGTATGTACGTATTTCTCTTAACTTGTAAATAGGAAATCTGAAGGCCAGCTCTTGGGGTGTGCAAGGTTAAGCGTGTGTTTGGTGTGTTAAATTGGGGAGATATCATGTTTTTTTTTTTATTTTTTTATTTATTATTATTATTATTATTATTATTATTATTATTATTATTATTAACAGAAAAGAGATTTATTAAGGGCACCAAGGGGGTACCAAACCCATACTAATTACAAGCTATCATGTCCAAACAATTCACCAAGCTCAACTCATCAAATGCATCTCTCATACAGCAGGAAACAAAATTTTGTAACCATCTGGCCTTCAATCATATCTTTTGACCCCCCTTGGTGGTATGATACTGTGGATAAAATAAATGGAGACATGTTTGCAGAAACTTCTGATTCTTGGCCCTTGAGGATGTTCGAGTATTTGGAGAGATTTCCTTTTTTGACAGGTATGTGGTTGAATGCGATCTAGCTTGTTTATGTTGTACAAGACGAGTGTGGAAAGTGTTCCTGGCTTGTTTTCTCTTTGGCAATGAACTTGAAAAAGAGAAGGGAATATTTGTTAGAGTTGAGGTACTGGAAGATTGTGGCAAGTATTATACCATTGATATCTGGCGACATGCCAACGTGAATGTAATAGATCACTGCTTAAATATAAGCATATAAGTAGATTCTGAACTACTACACAAATAATACCATATTATGAAGACGTTGTGATTTGTGGGACTAGAAAATGTGTGTGTGTGTGTGTGTGTGTGTGTGTGTGTGTGTGTGGAGCATGGAAATAGGAAAGTGCAAAGTACTTTAAGTTCTGATGTTAATCATAGCTGGTATGAATGAGGTTTGTATGTAAGGTTACATCCTTTTGGTGCTCTGTATGGGCGTCCCAGTGTGGTATATGTGCATTTCCTGTCAAGAAAGATGTTTTGTGTGTAATATAGTTTTACTATTGGAATCTCATTATGGACTATGTCTTGTAAAACATCAGATTTAGTTGTGAAAATGGGTGGCAATCTTGGATGGCTTGTTTGTGTCTGTAAATGTTCTTAAACTGTATTTACAAAGGATAGTGATATTTATAGTTCCTAGACACTACTGTTTCACTACTTCCCTGATGTAGCCAATGGGTTCCGTTGTGAAATTCTCTCCTGTGATTATGTTATTATTTATTATAAAATCCTTTGTTATTATTGGTTTCAACAACAGTGGGGCCATTATCAGATAATCTCATAAATGAAGTCGGAGTGAGTTGGTATTGCATGGACACTCACTTTTACCTTGTACTCTTGTATAATTATTGTTTTATCTAGTGCTAAGTTTATAGGACTGTGGCATGACTTACAGTAACTTAGGTTTGTTACACATATATGTATACACACACCCACATTGTGACGAGTGTTTAATTATTAAATAAGATCTTCTTTACCATCAAATAAGCTGGTATATCATGTGTACTTTTTTCTTTACGGGACCTTTTATTTCGCTGCGATGCCCTTACACTATCCATCCACCCATCAACCAAAATAAATGTTTCCCTTGGAAAATCAGTGTGGGAAGCTTGCTTGCATTTTAAAAAAATATTAGATGACCATACAAAAGTTCCTTACATGGAAGGATGTAAATCTCAAAACACTAAATATTCAAACCTGAACCTAAAGCTACAACAAAGAAACGATCGCTGCCAGCCACGTTCACAAAAATGTAGTGCATTGCAGGGCCTTCTATCTTCTTGAACAATTTATGATGATTGGCACTTCTGTTAGTTTGCTTGTGGAAGCATAGAAACATTACCAAGATGATTGCACCTGAAGAAAGGCATGGGTGCTTCTGTGATCTGAAATGCCAAAAAGAAGTGCATGTCTTATATTTACTATGTGATCATCTGATTATCATCTATGGAAACTGCAGTTCCCTGTGGGCCGTATCCACCGTCTATTGAAGTTGAGGACCACAGCACATGGGAGAGTAGGAGCCACCGCAGCAGTATACACTGCTGCTATCTTGGAATACTTGACCGCAGAGGTATTGGAACTGGCTGGAAATGCAAGCAAAGATTTAAAGGTGAAACGTATAACACCCAGGCATTTGCAGCTTGCTATTCGTGGTGATGAAGAACTCGACACCCTGATCAAAGGCACCATAGCCGGTGGAGGGGTGATTCCTCACATTCACAAGTCACTCATCAACAAGTCAACCAAAGAGTAGTTTCCGACTAGCCATAGTTGCCTGCAATCACTAACTTTCTTATTGTTGCGGGCTCGCCCCCCTTTCTCAAAGACTGTAACTGTCTGTATTATTTGAACTGTTAGGTAATTGTTCTGGATGCTTTAGTTGTGGAGTTAGGTTTTATTCCAAAACTATATGCTGACATGATTTATCTCTTGAATGGTAGTGGACTTGAGTTGATGTGCATATGCCCTGGTGTTGCTTGGAAATTTGAATTGCTCGGGTGCTTTGGCTAGTCTTTTGATTTTATGTTGTGTAGGTACTTATAGATATAATATGATCCTTCTTAAACATCTGTAGCAATAGGCTTGGGTGGAGTCTTGGTGCATTTGGTTCAAAACCTTGAAGAACCTGTGAAATTGTCATTTTGGTTCAAAATTGGTTTGGTTAGACAATGAGGTCGTTTTTACTCATAAATTTTTCTAGCTGTTTAACGTAGGCAAGATTTGATCGTTTTTAAAAGATTTTACTGTTAAGAGCTTTTGCTGGTTAACCAAGTTGAAATGGAGGAAACTTGGTAATAAATTTTTCTAATGAACGTTAATATAGGTACATATCTTCTATTTTTAATGATATTATGAAAATCAAATAAATTATAAATTAAACAAATCAATTTTAATATGATCGTATACGTCAGCAGATATATTAATTTTTAATCACATTATCAGTATATTTTGATTGATTTAAACAAACATTTAATGATAATTATTCAGAACATATTGATGTAAATAGTTGCATAAAATCTCACTGAACATTATAATATGAATAGTATATCATTCCTGTATCTTCAATCCTGCATGAGGGTGTTATGAGACTCGGTTATTGTTATGGATACAAGATACTATCCGATCAAAGCTCAACTTCAGCTCGATCAAACCAAACTCGAGTCGAGTTCGATCTCGGGTAGTTTCACATCAAGCTCGAGTTCATACTATGTTGAGTTTAAAAATTCGTTAAACTATCCGATATAATTATATATATATTTAAATAATTTTTATATACGAAATTATATTTATAAATATAAACTCTAGTGTCATTAACCCTAATGACACTCAATCTCAAATAACTTTATGACACTTTGAGCTGACCGTGAGCTCAATTAATGCAAACATGACAAGTTCAAGCGCGATTTCACCTAACCAATGCTCAAGCCGAGCTTGAGTATTGACGCCGAGCTTGAGTATTGACAAGACTGGACTAGAGCTGCACGGTAAACTTGACAAAGGTTTACCCCCAAGGAAAGTCGTAAGCAAGGAACTCACGCTTGGTCATTGAATGATCTGAAAAAAGGATTCATATGAAACCAGTACCATGCAAATGTACCTTCCTCTGTAAGGATGACATCTACAATGTACTTGGCCGTGCCTGAATTTGAGCGATAATAAAGGGCAAAATTTTGGTTACCACGTTCTTGATATCTACTTACAAAATCAACCAAGTCGGTTTACCCCATAAAAACTCTTGAAATGGTAGTAAAAGATCTTTTGACCAAATTCTGCTGGCATTGGGGGTTTAGAGATTTTATGGATAGGGGAAGAGCAATCCCTAATTACATGGTTCATATCCATTGCACCCAGAAAAGAGGGAGAAAATTACGTCACAAACTATTAAAGAATATCTATTTGCACAAGCAAATGAGCTGGGATGGGAACCATAACATGTTTGCATCTTGCTTCATATAGAATAACACAACTCTGAATTGAAGGGTATCCCACATCCAAAAAAGAAATGTGAAACCTCCTCATATGCTTCTTATTCTGAAAAAGCAAAAGCCGCGATAATGGAAGCAGCAGATGACATTCTGTGCAAGAAGAGGTCCAAATGTTTTAGCAGATAACCAGATGCTATTGCTGAAAAACAACAAATGTTGAAACCAATCACTGTTCCAAATGACATTCAATATCGCCAACAATATCAATTAGGAATCCTAACCCCTAAAACAAATCAATAGCATCTCTCAGCAAATTGACACTACTTCCAGTTCCATCCGTGCATCTGCGTATAGGGCAATAGGCAAAAAATCCTGGACACCCATAATCCTCCTCCTAAGAAGCCAACAGGGATGTTCAGCAACCCAAAAAGGAAAACTTACCATCCAAAGAACTATGCGATGGTGGCCACCATTGGTACATCAACCGGGAATTGATCAATCACATCCATCCAAGGGTTCTTCTCCTTTGCGGGGTTTATTGTCCTCAGAGCTTTCCACACAGCACTGTTGCACTTAAATCCAGACCCAAATCCAATCTGCCATATCCTATCTCCCTTTCTAACCCGCCCTTTGGCTTCTGTATAAGCCAATTCATACCAAATAGAACTACTTGAGGTATTACCAAATCGGTAAAGTGTCATCCTCGAGGGCTCAACATGCCTCTCAGTCAACTGCAAATTCTTCTCTATTGCATCCACAACAGCTCTTCCTCCAGCATGAATGCAAATGTGCTCAAAAGCAAGTGTAAAGTCTGGAATGTAAGGCTTGATCTTCATTTTAAAAAGCTTCCTCCCAATCAATGTAGCAAAGAAGAGCAACTGTTCAGACAAGGGCAAAATAAGAGGACCCAAGGTAGTGATATTAGTCTTCAAAGCATCACCTGCTACACCCATTAGCTCCTTTGACAATGAAACACCGACCTTCCCATCAGTGTCCTCCCTTTGGGTGACACAGGCAAAGCACTTATCATCAGAGCCCTTGTGGGTTCGAACTGCATGCAACAATTGATACTTGGATCTTCTCCTCTCAGATCTTTTGTTCGAAAGGAGTATTGCAGCACCTCCCATTCGGAATAAGCAATTTGAGATAAGCATTGATCTATCATTCCCAAAGTACCAATTCAAGGTGATGTTCTCCATGCTGATGATTAAAGCATACGAATTAGGATAAACTCGAAGAAGATCTTTAGCAAGGGCTATGGAGATTAATCCAGCACTACAACCCATTCCACCCAAATTATAGCTTTGTATGTTACCACGAAGCTTGTAATGGTTGATGATCATGGCAGAAAGTGATGGGGTTGGATTGAACAAACTGCAATTGACAATCAAGATACCGATGTCCTTAGGCTTCACAGAGGTTTTGGCCAAGAGCTCGTCAATGGCACCAAACATCACAAGCCCAGCTTCTTTCCTAGCTTCATGCATTGATGGGTTTGGGGGGATGTTTAGAACAGCCTCAGGAAGGTAAGTATCCTCCCCAAGACCAGATCTCTCAAGAATCTTTTTTTGGAAAGAAAGATTCTCCTCGGAAAATACACCAGCCTTCTGAGATCGATCCATAAAAATCTTTTTTGTACATTTCCTTTCTGCATCTGGTTTGTAGCATGAAAAATCCACAAGGTAAACAGGGCGAGGACGAGTAAGAAAATAAACGGTAGCAAGAAAAACAAGGAGAGCCGACAAGATTATCACAGAAATAAGATTGTATTGAAGATTCTCCCAGATCTCATGAAGATCTTGCAATGAGAGTGTTGAGAGATTTGCAGCAATAGCAACCATGACAGGAGAAAGGATGAGGTACATTCCATGAGAAATGAGATAATGATATCCAAGTTTTACATATTTGAGTTTGACGGACTTCTTGAAATCTGGGAGACTCCGAGAAAAAGATGGAGTAATCAAGGGTGTATCATGTTTCGCCTCTGCCATTTTATTCCTATTGGTGAATCAAAAATGAAAAATAGGTCAGATTAAATGCGGCAACAAGATGAAAAATGCAAGGATGTAGTATGAGGATCTAGCCTGGATTGACACTTCTCAAAGTGACAAAGTTGTGTATCACGACAACATACAACATTTTGTAACACTTGCATTTGTATAGAATTTTTATAACTTATTGTGTTTAGGTGTCTATGTCATGCCCTGTGCTTGTGTCCTTGCATCAAAGATGAGAATTCCATACATTGAAACCCTGTCAAATTATTTAACACCCCCCCATCTCTCATCCAAAAAGTGA
Organism: Dillenia turbinata; assembly: GCA_037126225.1. Taxonomy (NCBI): domain Eukaryota; kingdom Viridiplantae; phylum Streptophyta; class Magnoliopsida; order Dilleniales; family Dilleniaceae; genus Dillenia; species Dillenia turbinata. The sequence continues at coordinate 26,778,051 of JBAMMX010000003.1, read as the reverse complement.
TAAAGCCACAAAGAATTAAAGGCCGTCCCACCAGACACAAAATCTTGCTAAAAGCTAGATCGAATTCAAGTTCTTTGATACTATGCCAATCGACTATACCAAGTTTTATATCAAAAAAAAAAAAAAAAAAAAGACCATACCAAGTTAGTTGAAACCTTCCAAATCTTTCAATCTCTAAAATTAAGAGAAGTTATTTGTAGAATCTACCCTAGTGTTACAATTTTTCTCAAACATAATCTGCCAATAGATCTCCACGAAATCAGTATGACATCGAACTCGGAATGTGGGAAATATAGGCACTTAATAAGATCCAAAAATCATAGATCACCAACAACTAGCAATGCATAAAAAGAATAAACTCCTAAAACAAAATTCAACGTTATACAAGAGATCTATATGAAAAATCTAATCAAAACATTAAAGTTCCATTGATTAACAAGATCTAAATGCAGAAAATCAATAGATGAGCAAAACCCAGATTGAAAATCTTCTGATCCAATTTATTATGAGTCATAAGTGGTAGCTTATTCAAGTAGACCCAGAATAAAGAATTAATCAAAATACAAATAAATACTAACAGGGAACAAAACCCAGATAGAAAAAATCTGACCTCGGAAGCGAAATTGAGGAATCGCTAAATTATCGCAACAAGCCTAAATGGAGAACAAACGTCAGGAGGGTGCACAGAATTTTGGGTCCTAACTTTAGAAGGGGCAATATAGGATCGTTTTCTTCACTTCATATATGGGTTGGCGAGGGGATGGTGGGGAACCATCCATTTGAATTATATAGCAAAAGCTACGCGTTTAGAGAGAGAGAGAGAGAGAGGGGAGAGAGAGTGAAGGCGGCGTAGACCGGCCTTGAGTATTTGACCTTACGGTCTTGTGAGCCGTCGTTGGTTCCAAGAAGGAAATCTATCGGCTCTTGTACTGAGGGTGCTAGCCAGCTTTCCCCTCTCTCTCTCTCTCTGGTCTCTACAAATTAAATTGAAATCTTCATGCCTAATTGCGGATTGATTTATTTCTAGATTCTTATGATTTAATTTGGAATAAATGATTAATTAATAAGTAATGAACTAGGCGTAGGCTAAACATTTTCCATTTCTTCTGATATTCTTTTTCACTTTTTTGTTTCTTCTTTCATCATAAGAATTTTAAATCACTGTAACAACCACTGTCTGAACTAAACCTCCTTATGAAACTAAAGTCTTGGTCATCCGGAAAAAGAGTCGAAGAAATACCCACACATATTCATTTGGTGGTACTGTGTTCTAAATCAATAGACCTAGAAATTTCAGAGTCTCAGAATTGAATGCGGGGTCAAACAGGATGTTCTGCATTTAAGAATGTGTCTTTTTTGAGATTCTTTTTTTGTTTTTAACGTAAAGATTTAAATCTAAAACTTTTACATCAAGAGAGAGAAGGATTCTGATTATCATATTGTCTTTACATCTTTTTGAGATTTAAATTTTTATAAATATATATATTTTTATTATATTATAATAAAAAATTATTAATTATAGTAAGCTGTAAAACTCATCTTTTTTAGGATGATTATTTATGGTCATATTTTAATAAATTGCAGCATAATGTCATACAGTACAGGCATGACAAGATTTGGTAAAGAGGCTCGACATAAATGGACTGCGCCATTAAACAAGTCAATACGTGGTGGCATGTCCCTTGTCCAAAAATAAGATTAAATTTAATTAAAATTAAATAATATTTTTAATATAAAAATTATTAATACAATAATAGTAATAATTTTTGTGATAGTTTTTATTTGTAAAACTTCATATATTTTCATATAAAATATATTATTCTAAATGTAAAATATTACAAATATAATAATATCAAAATAAAAGAAAATTGAACAAAGCAGAAATATGAATCCTGATATGGAAAGACGACTTTATAGCTGCCCCAAGCACATCACATGTTTGAGTTGAGAACTGTTACTCTCTTATCTTTGTTCACAAGACTGTGATTTGTTAAAACTGGTTTAAAAGAAATAAATATATTGAATTCAAAGCTTATCTGTACTGGTCACGAACAACATGGATGAGCATGATATAAAGGGAGCCTAGAGTCTCGAATGTAGAATTTTTTAATTAAAATTTAAGTTTGAATTTTAAAATTAAAAGAAAAATTATATTAAAAAAATTTTCTCCAACCTAATAATAATTTAAATTAAATTAATCAATTTAGATATTAATTTATAAAATATTAAAACAAAATTGAACCCGGGACAAATGTCAAGGCTTGAAGGACAAACATCAGGGCCCAGTCTCAACAGCAACATGACATGATAAGGAGGACACAGAGAAGGCACAAACCTGATAAACTAAAAAAAAAAAGCCCTCATCAGGCAGAGTCTTGCCCCTAAAACAAGGGGCTGTGGGCAAGAACTAAACCCTCAAAATCAGGAAACTGCCCACTAAAACAGTGGGCATGCAATCAAAAAGCCGCCATGTCCAATCAATCTATTCTGCTTTCATCAAGAATGGCTACATAAAGTAGTGTTTCTCACATGAATAACACCACTCGATGTGCATTCACCGCAACAATCTCTCCGCCGCTACTAAAGTGAATAATAATCCAAACCCCAAGATGCCAACAAATTCATGGGAGCACAGCACACCACAAGTTAAACGACGTTAGATAAAGGCCTCAAAAACCAGCAAACAAGCAACTACAATCAGACTACAGCCGCGGTTTGATGCATGCATGACCTAGATCAGCAAAAACCAAAACAAAAAGTACACAGAGAGAGAGAGAGAGAGAGAGAGCGCAGCGTAGAGTGCTTCCGACTTTCTTCAGAATGAAGTTGCTTTACATATTTCAACCAACAGAATCTACCTGGCATATATAAAGTAGGTTTTGAGTAATGCTTTTGTACCTCATACTGAAGTTTAGAAAATCCAAGTAACTCCAAAAGGAAAATCGAGATAAGCCAGTGCTAATCAAGAGTGGAATGTTTAACGTTAATCCAGTGAGAACTCCTCCAGCCAGATCAATACTTCATTCCTCTACAATTGAACAACATTCAAAAACAAATAAAAAAAAAAAAGAGGTACTTGAATTAGAAAACATGGTGGTGTAGAGACGAAAATGGCAAAAAATTTCCTGCCAGGGTAAATAGTGAAGTGAGAAAATAGTGTATGTTAAGAGTCTTGGAAGGGCTAAGATGATCATTTTGATGATGTGCATAAGAAATTCACATTAAAACTAAAATAGGAGTACAGTATCATACCATCACAAAGCTCCACGTTCGGCCTGGATCATTGTACCGAGCAAGCAGACATCCCAATGTAGGTTTAAGACCATCTCTGGCAACTGCAGCACGCAATGCTCTCTCCTTTTCACGAACAATTTCTTCGGTGGGTTTTCCACTAAACTTTACAACAGCTGCGATGCCTCCTTCCACCTTCCGCAAATTAATTGCTTCTTGACTAGGTTCTGGTAAGCTGTGTCAAGATACACACCGTTTCATATACAAAATCAAGCACCCATATTAACTTTTCCATTATCTGATACTATGGATACTCAAAAGGCTCACCTTGTCAAATCTTTTTCTAATGGAAGGACTATTTGGATGGATATTTTAGACATATCAAGGTCAAATGCCTGAGTGAACACCGGAGTAGTCATCGGTATTTTCTCCTTTGTCGAGTTTTTTCCAAAAATATACCTTTAAGGTGACAAAAAGCAAGCAGAATCATCTTAGATAACAATCTCATAAATATCAATAACTGATCTATGTTTGGGTAAGGAAACTTACCCTGCCACATCATTGAAGCCCGTTGATCCAGACAGCTTGTTCCCTGTGGTTTCTACAACAATAAATGAGTTGTACCTTCTTACCTGCCGTTTAATTGTGAATCATGTATGTTAACGTTAGTGGGACACGTGAGCAACAAAAGATGAAGAACTTCAGAGGCTGTTGCCTATGCCCATGAGGAAGGCAGCGGCATAAATCCACTTAAGAAGCAAAAAAATCACATAGCAATGAAAAGAAAAAAGAAGCAATTTGGGATTAATGGACACTTAGATCTAGCATTACCAAATGAAATATTATGATATTCATATCATCCTATGACAACAACTACATCGTGAGAAAAGTATAAAAAATGAGACCCAGTGAAAATCACGCTTGCTGCTTTTCTAGCTAAATAGCCCAGAATATTAAAGTTATCATTCATAGTTTCAACTCCACTTATTCTCCTCAAATTTAGTATTGGCCTACTTGACACGGCCACTGTCTCGACTGGATCGGACCAAATCGGTCAACGTTACGGTTCAGAAAACGATCAATTGGTACTGGAATCAAAACCATGTTTATAAGGTCCGGTTTCGGTTCTTCGCTTTGAACAATTAGAAACTGTCAGTTTGAACCAGCAATTTTTTTTTTTTTTAAATAAATATTGATAAGCTATAATGTTAATATATATATATATATATATATAAAATAAAAGTTTTATTTTTTTTATATTTTTTTTTTTTTTTTTTTTTTATATAAAAAAAAAAAAAAAATATATTTTTTTTTATAATAAATAAAAAAATAATTTTTATAAAAAAAAAAAAAAATAAAAAAAAAAAAAAAAAAAAAAAAAAATAAAATAAAAAAAAAAAAAAAAAAAAAAAAAAAATATATATATATATATATATTAGAAAGTTAAAATTGATGAGCAATTTTTGTAATTATTCAAAATTACTCATAATTTTTGAAAAAAAAAAAAATTGAGTTCAAACCTTCCATCTTTTATTTTTATTTTTTATTATTATTTTTTTATTCTTTTCGGTTCTGGTTCCAGAACCAGAATCGTTTGAAACCGGAACCCGCAATTTCAAAACCATAGCCATGTCTAATCTAAACTACCGATGTTTTTCTCTCTTCATGAACAGTCTCCATAGCAGGATGTTTGTCTACACCCTTTTCAATGCATAAGCTGGAGAAAGCTAATTTTTAGTAGTTTTATACTCTCTTTTACTTTTTCATCTAGCGCAAACACAATCGGGATCTTTCTGTCTTTGTGCAAATAGGGGGAAAATATAGCCTATTTATATCTAGAGGAGGCTTGCCCATTCATTTCCCTAAAAACAAGTGGGAGACTAGAGCAGGCTTCAGTGTTCTGTTGTTCTTCCTCTTTAGTTTCAAGAAAGGAGGTGGGCCGTTGTGTTGGAATAATACAAATACATGGTTTTGAACCTAACATGAGATCAATGTTGTGGTATATGATAGTGTGATACTTTATGCATTGGGTTACTCTCTCAATTGCCAAGACTAATATGATAATAAGCACTACACAAACATTATTCACTTCTGCAAACAACGTTGAACCTTCAGATGCAAAAGAAACTAAGGTGGGTAATTAGGGGGAAGGTGTAATATTTGATAATAATTCCATTCCTTCCACAGAATTTGGCTCTGTGCTGCACATAGTACTCTTTGTTCTCTGCCAAATTTACACTTGACATGGTACACACACACACACACACCCCCCAATGGGACATTTGATTCACTTTGAAAATTTTGATGATGCATGACATAAGCAGAGAATTCGAAGATAACACCAGAACTAGCAAAAACCAAAACGAGTTGATGTTATGCAACACTATCATGGAGGACGGGAAAAACCTCATAATCGGCAGTTCTTTTAAGCATTTGATATTTGGGTGTTTCCAAGTCTGGAGTCTTGTATATCCGCAGCTGCATTTAATTACAATCAAGGTTTAGAGGGGCATTGGTGCTTTTGAAATTGATTCAAAGTAAGGGGCAAATGAAATGTCATACCTGCTTAAATACATCCAGCAAACCTTCAAAAGAAAAATATTCGTTTTTCTTTATAGAATCCCAATAGTCCTACCATAGATAAGAATGTCAAATAGCTCCCATTTTGCAACTGAAATGTACAAATTACATACATTCCTTCTACTTAATATTTATTAATGCAGATGATATGAAACTTACCACGTGGCTGCAGAACTTCTTAGTCTCTGGATTAACGCCCATAACAGAGGTACCTGTGAAGACTAACTCGGGTTTCCAGGGAAGAAGAACGAACGTCATTACCATAGTCCACCTAGTTGTGATCTCATAGGGTCCTGTCTACAGAAAATAAATAAATCAAAGAAGCCAATCTTAAATCAAAAGAATTTCACCTGAATAGAGGATGACCATTTATGTAGTACATAACTAGTTCACTACCACTTCTTTTTTAATAAGCAGAGAACCATTAGTCAAATAGAAACTGTAAACAGCCCATAAGTTGAAAGCTGCAGGCAAGGTGCAAACCAGTTAATATGTGCGCACATGTGTGTGTGTGTGTTTTTTTTTCCAAAAAAAAAAGGAAAAAGAGATTTCATTAAGGATATGAAAAAGATATTATAGGGGAGGGTATAATATCCCCCAAGAAGTACAAATACATTACCTATATTACTTATGTAGTAAACAAAATCTACATGCTCATATTTGCTCAAGTTCCAAACGATTAATCCAGGAATCTGGACAAAATGGATACTCTTCCACACACACATCCACTCCAATAAAATGCAAATCCATGAACAAAGAACAATAATTATTCAGGACAAGTGTATATTCTCAACTCTGTTGTGAAAATTGGATCAAAATTCAAGAATTATTTTATAACAACTCCATCAATTGAGAATGCGTCACTTTAAAATTAGGGAAGACTAAAGATAGAGCAAAGGCATCATGATCAAACTAAAACAGGAAACTTATGGGGGTAAGTAATAATGCTATCAACAACAAAGGAATTCCATAACTCCATGTCACTAAATAAACTTTTGCATATGGCTTCATTGGGTTTAACAATGAAGCAAGCAAAGGGGTGAGCAGTGACCCTCCCAAGTAAGGACACCTTCTATCCCTATGTGCAGAGATGAACCTTAGGAAAATCTGAATTCCTTGTGCAGAGAAGAAGAATCTTAAGAAGATGGCTTGGCTTGCATGGAGATACACTTGCAAGGGGATTGAACAGGTGCGACAAACTGTTCTAAAAGGCACATGTGCCCTCATTTAAAATTACTATAACTTCATGGATAGACACTGACAAGGAGCTTTTGTGATTCACACCCACCTCCAACTCCCGACACTATGTAGGTCCCAACACAATGGACTTGCCCAGAAACTAAGAAACACACAATTATTCGTACCACAGCTAGCTACATCATGATCATAAAATCAAGGTCCACCTAACAGAAATGGATATCATGGTAGAAATCCTTGGTGTAAGCGCATAGTTGTACGAGAACTAGACACTTTTCCATGACTACAAAAGAGGTATCATCAAACAATGCAACGTAAAAGGGGGTGGTGTAGGTTGTGGTTTCACTCTTCTTTTGTAAAGGGAATTTTAACCACAATCATGTTGCTACTTTCATCAACGGCAAGCATGCACACCCAGCTAACTACCTATCCAAAGTGCATGAAATCCTAGTAGATTTTTAGTGGAATATCAGTAACTTGAATAAATCTTCCCCATGGTATCCAACCAATCTAAGAAAGTGCTAGAATCTGACCAGCCTTCAAATTTGGGCCATCAACCTAGGCTTCTTGAGTATATCAAGCATGCATGCTCATAGGAGCGTCCCTTAAATGATCAAATTGGATTTCAAAATAACCCCTTTTTACATAAGGGAAAAAATAAAAACTAATTTCAACATTTTCAAACTCTTCTTCCCAGGATGAAGTTTAGCATTGAACTTTTACAATCCTAGAGTCTAACATTAGAAGAGAAGGACCAAGTTAGCTTCAAACTTAAGATTTAATGGACTAAATTTACTCCAAGATAGCATCAAACTTGAACATAACCTATAAACTTTTTTTAGCAACTTCTAAATTGGGCTTCAAAGAACAATAATGCAGTAATAAAGAGAAAGCCAAGTAATCAAATTGATAAAAAAAAATTGATATGCCACAACTTCACGGGTAATTGATAAGCACACAATGAATTCTTTAACTTAACAACACCAATAAAATCATATAAACTCGGATTTTATCAAATCACTGACCTTTTTTTTTTGGTCCTAACAACTTTAAATTGAACTAAAACGGTAATCGGACCATAAGTACTCTAATTCAAGTTGCCAAACAGGCTCTAAATTTCTAATCCTAGAAAACATCAAATTCCCACGAGCGCACAGCGCGCCCGCACTAAACTGTCACAACCCCGAGAACGCAAAAGTGAATTAAAGTCCAGCAGCTGTTGCCTTCAAAGAATATCCAGAAAACAGAGCATGCTGGAAGGAAAAACGGAGCATGCTGGATACTAAACAACAGCAAGCTAGAGGAGGTAAGAATGGTGTAAATCAGCTGATGAATGAGGAGAGAAGAGGAAGAGTATGAGGTTGGACAGATTATGAAGAGGAAGAGAAGCTGTGGTTAGAGTGAGAGAGAGAGAGAAAGCAAATGAGTACATACACTTCCATGCCTCTGCAATTCGTTTTACAGGTATTTATACAAGTCTCTAACAAATCGTTAACTGTTTTAACAACTCAACAATCTACGGTTAGGATTAGTTATTCAACTGAATCTTGAACATCCTATTAACTAAATTCAGGTACCGTTACAATTTTCCCCCCTGGGAAACATCCTTGTCCTCAAGGATGGGACGCTGGAAATTGAGCTCTTTCAACTTCTATCCTTCTTCTATTTCTTCATCAGTCATCTCACTCCCTTCCTTTTTCTCAGCAGCTAATATGACCTTTAAATGTCTGAGTTTGCACCTGCGTTCTGGACTGAATTTTTGCCACACTTGAAGCAAAGATTGTTATCTCTTGGTGTAGTGCTTCTTGGGGTGTTAGCTTCTGCCAATGATTTCTAGAGAAGCTACCTCCTTGTGTATTATTATTTACTCCAATTGTGTGAAGAGCCGTAGAGTCAAGACCTCCTAAATTTTTGCCTCCCGCATTCCCCTTTCCAATATTCCACTCTTTCTGTGTTCCAACTCTTCCCTTCTTAGCTAATACTAAGAACCGCTCTTGAAAGGCTGTTATCTCGAATGCTTGAAAGAGGGATTTTGGCTTCATTATCCTTAGTACAGGTTTAATTTCTTCCTTTACCCCACTTATAAAGCTAGTGATGAAATATGAGTCAGAAAGTTTGGGGTTTTTGTGAAGCATCAACGACCAGAGTTCTTCAAATTTCTTCTGGTATTCAGCTACAGAACCATGTTGTTGTAATTTGTTAAACTCCTCAACCTCATCCTGCAGTCCTTTGATCTCAAATCTTTGACATAACAAACTTATAAATTCTTCCCATTCTAATTCTTTTTTAACTTGTTTGATTCCCTGATATCAAATCTCCACTTTGCCATCTAGGTACATTTCTACTGTTTCAACTTTCAGATGGTTGGGTATTTAATATACCGTAAAAAATTTATTGCATTTTCTCAGCCACGTTCGAGGATTTTTGCATGAGAAAAGAGGGAGCTCCACTTTGGGTGGGTTTGGCATCATTCCTTGTGGATGATGGTTTCTCTTGTGGTTGTAAATGTCTCCACTTGTGCATTGTCTTCCATGGAGAGTTTAGACTTCTTTTTGTGCCATTTTCTTGATTTCTTTCTTGTTGTGCCATATTCAGAAAAGCACTAAAATGTGCTTCAAGATTTGCCAAGAAGACATTCATCTTCTTGTTCTGTTCTTGGAATCTTTTTATCCACATAAAGCTGCAGTTCATCAATTTTGGCTTCTTGCTTCTTGTATTGTTCTTCTTGAATTCTTTCTCTAGTTCCTTCTGCCATTTGAACCTTTGGTCCAAGAATCGATTGCTCTGATACCACTTTGTCACAACCCGGGACCCAAACAGTGGATTAAAGTCCAGCAGCCGTTGCCTTCAAAGAATATCCAGAAAACAGAGCATGCTGGATACTAAACAACAGAAAGCTAGAGGAGTTAAGAATGGTGTAAATCAGATGATGAATGAGGAGAGAAGAGGACGAGTATGAGGTTGGACAGATTAGGAAGAGGAAGAGAAGCTGGGGTTAGAGAGAGAGAGAGAGGGTAAACCAAGAGAGAGAGAAAGCAAATGAGTACATACACTTCCATGCCTCTGCAATTCGTTTTACAGGTATTTATACAAGTCCCTAACAAATCCTTAACTGTTCTAACAACTCAACAATCTACAGTTAGGATTAGTTATTCAACTAAATCTTGAACATCGTACTAACTAAATTCAGGTACTGTTACATAAACCTTTAAGTTGGTGCAAACAACCCCATTCACAGGTTACATCCAACCGTTCATATCTTAATCAACATTATTAACTATGAAAAAATAGTTCGAAGAATCAAACCTGTTTGACCCAGTGCAAGTCAAAGAGAGGCCTGAACAATTTCTTCAAGAGCGCAATATTGAACAGATATCCACCAATAGAATCATGTTTAGTAATTGGGTCTCTGAAATTCACACCCTCATCATACGCCGTCCTATCAATCCCTTGATCATCAAACAGATGAGGAAGATCCTCGTACAAAAAACCCACCAATCTTTCCATGTCAGCCGTTGATTTTGGGGGGCTTTGTTCCACTAAGCCAAATCTAACCGCCCAATTTGAATTGGTTTTAACAGCTAGTCTTCTGGGGATAGAAAATGAGATTTTTGGTTTGGTTTGTCGGAATGTGATAGACAGGTCTGGAGTTGGTCGGAAAACGTGGTCGAAGAGACGAGCAACAGCCATTTTTGGTCGGAAAGTTCAAACGTTGTCGTTTTTACGGAAATGTAAGGTGAGCGCGTATATCTTAGCTGGAAGATGAATGGTTTGGGTTTTTTGTCTTTTGTTTGTGGTTTTTTTTTTTTTTTTTTTGTGAGAAGAACCCAATAATATTTTCGGCCGGACAAATTCTTGGGCGCATAAGGTTAGTTGGGCCTAATTACGGGCCCGATTACTTTCTGGGCTGGATGAGAAACTTTTAAGAATCTTTTAAGGCCCATTTGCAATGACTCCGTTGGGGACGAAGTAAAAGAAAATAGGATAGTCCCAAAGTACAGGGCAGCTCAAGTAGTAAAAAAGCTTTTTATTTTTATATTTTTTTTATTTAATTCTATTTAATTTTATCTTGTTATACAAAAAAAAAAAAAAAATCTGCTAGCTCAAGTCTAAAAAACATAACTTAATGATTATAATTTTCTCTTCAATCTCATAATTTAAAGTTCAAATCTTACATTTAAAAAAAAAAAAAAAAATGGTTAAGTGAGGTCAAACCTCTGCAGTTTCGCAGATTGTCACCAACTTTTCTATGATTTCAAAATTACCATTCTCTGCCGACATGATTTCAACTTTTTTCATTTTGACCCTCCATTATCGCTCCGCCCATTTGTTTTGTTAGGGTTTTCCAGAAATTCTAATCTCAGATCGGGTGAGTTGTCCTTGTCAAGATTGACGATATATCCAAACGGGACAAACTATAGGGGGAAAATGGTAATGGAGCGATCATGATGACAGAAATCATAAGCACATGAGGGAAGTATCAATTTTACCCCAAGGGGTTAGTAACAGACACAGCGATTAAGTATACGTATCTAAATTTACTATTTTTTAACGGTAAAATTGGAGACTACTTGGTTTTATAAGGGTTGATTTGTCTTTTCGATTAATGATATATTTTTAATATTATTACTTTATTTTTTTATATCACATAACAATTGATAATAGATGGTCAATGAAAGAAATAGGGTGTCTTATGCCAATAAGTTATAGGTTAATTGGTACCCTCTCTCTCTCTCTAAAGAAAAAATGGTGTCTTATTAGTAAATCACTGAGAAAATTGACACTGAATAAGCCCAATCACCATATCATGTACGAGGAGTTGAACTCAAAATTTTTTTCTACCACATTAAAAGGTTTGGTGAAGTTTTCAAGATCTTAACCCTGCAGATCGCACAATTTATATTAATTTACCACCTAAATCATAGAAACTTATTTGCAGAACTTTTCTGATAATGAATAAATTATTCTCTCAAAATCTATTTGATTTTCCTAAGCCACACAGTTCCCAATGGAAGTTTGACTTCAAAGTTCCCAACACAAAAGAAATTAGAAATTTATAGGGGCAATTGAAACACCCCAAACTTGAACTCAGTTCCACCTACCAAAGACTTGGAGTCTTAGGTTGAACTCTTTAATCTTGGTGAATGTATTTGTTGGAGGTGGGTTATATCTTTATAGATTTTGACCTATTGACGACTTGAATGGTTACCGTCGATAAAATGCAAGACCTGTAAAAAATCGCCAGAAGATATTTCGACAAAGGAGGTTCCAATTTCAAGTCAGAGAGAGTGGTTTTCGAATGTAATGAAATAGACTGAGAGGGAAAGATCCTCTGTGACCAGTGTATAAGGCCAAGAGAGCGTAACTTAGAAAATTTGAAAGTGTCTTATACCGTATTTTCGAGACGTTACAACCCTACTTTCTTTATGAAGATGATCCGGAAATCTCGAGAATTAAATATTCCAAAATGTTCGTGATCTTTATTATATGAGAAGTTTCATTATTTAGGGAGATCTTTTCATTATCGGTAGGATTCTAGCGATACTGTTCTTAAGTAGGAATCATAGTCGTTGGAGTGCTTTGACCCTTCCTTAGGATCAATGAGGCTGTTGGCTTTCGGTCGGTCGTTTAGCCAATACGGAGTTTTCGGGGCTTGTTCGTTCGGTAGACCAAGAGCTAAGTATTCGTTCAGAGAGATAAATCTCATTTGACAAATCTCGTTCGATAGACGGGATGACTAAAACCCTGTAGTTCAGGAGACGGGGTGACTAAGCTCTTTCGGTAAATCAATTGAGTAGCCATAGAGGGTAGTCGTTCTATAATATTGGATTATACTTGCCTATCGGTCGATAGCTGTTCCATCAATTGGAGCGATCCTTTTTGAGTTGTGGGTATCGTGTGTGGGCTTTTCAAGTGTGACTATGTCCCATCAGTATTAAACAACTTATTTCGTATAATGGAAAAGGCCTGCTTGAGCAAGCTAACCAGCTTGCACAAAGAGGTTTTAGATATGGGGCAGCACGAAGTTAGTAGGTCATACATAACCTTTTACCTGTGTCTAAAATCAATTTGAAATGGCATATTGATCTTCCAGTCGTATATTACTCTTTTCCACTTACAACTTGTACATTCTTTGCACAATCATTAACATTTTCTTTCTCCCTCCATTTGATTTTGATTGCCAATATTGTTGCTGTGCGGAACACTCTTTTTATGTTTTGTCTACAATTGCTTCTGTTCATGTACATGGGGGGGGGGGAGAGTGCAGACCACTCCTATCTTGATGTTTCTCTACAATGGCTTTTCTTCATGTGTATTTTCTCCCAGAGAGAGAGAGAGAGAGAGAGAGAGAGAGAGAGAGAACTCCCTAATCTTGATGTTCTCTCTCCAATAACCTTTTGTTCATGTACATCTTTTTCTTCTGAAGGGAAGAAAGAGAGAGAGATTAGTGCCCACAAATTCTACATTTGAGGAAACATGTGCAATACCGTGCACCGCATGCATTTTCAACGCTTTCATATGCACTAGAGTACATAGATATAGTCGAAACAGGTTCATAATATATATGCTTATACGTACAAATGTAGCCTGAATGCTTTTTCTACCAAGTTCTACACTACCCCCAAGGAATAAAAATCTCAACAGATAGCTTTAAGTATTTGATCATCAAAGCAACAAACACCATACAAATAAAGATTGTTCTCAAAGGGTTAAATTCTTTCCATGTGTCTACCTTCGCTACGTGCCATGTGGACAGCCACATTGGCATGAGAAGTCACATGCAAGACACACTCCTAAACCTTCATGCCACACCCATGCACGAGGCTAGCTCAGACCAAGGAGCAGGTCCTACAGCCTGGTTTGTATAAGTTCCACACTACACTTCAAAGTATGCCCCAGATAGCCCCTTTTGCATTTTCTCCAATATTCACTCCTCCCATCCCCTCTCTCCTTCTCTTCCTTTTGCTTAAACTATTATATTAAATAAGCAAAAAGAAAATGATCAATACCCCAGTAGTTAAAGTTAGCTCCCATGATTTTTATGGGTATAATTATGACCCCATGTTATTGCTTGAAGGAGATGGTGACGATAACGATGATGGTGACTATGACTATGCCCCCGCTGCATCAGTGGAAGGTGATGGAGACGACGATGACGATGACGATGACGGTGATTATGCTCCAGCCGCTTGAAAGGATAGGAAATTTCATATGTATTATATTGGCAATATTAGCTTGATACCCTGAAAAACCCTAGTTTTCTGAACCCTCAGAAACTTATTTTAGCCTTTATGGTGCGTAATATAAGTGAATCCTTTCCTAGGTTATCTTTTAGGCTCCTAATAGTGTTTGTATGAGCTTTTTTCTTTTGCTGATCAGTCTTCTTTTTTTGAGAGATATCGGCAAGGCTGCTTATGAGGTATTGTATAAGAATTATTAATGAAGTATAATTATTAAGTATATGGTTGTGGATTTCTTTAGCACAACCTCACACCAAAAAGATTTGTTTCTAAGGATTAAAAATGTGGAGATTAATCCAATATTGTCCAATGAAATAGAAGTGCAAGCAGAATAATTGAGTAAGCAAAGTAACATACCAATGTTTACATTTGTTATATAAGGTAACATGTTATGCCTTTTTGCTTCCTTAATCATATAAGATGTTACATATTTTATAATTCTTTGTTAATAAGCTTTATGATAAAGGCAATTGGCAGAAAAACAGAAAATTAACTTTAAGGTGGTACCTTGTGTGAAGGTTTAGTATTTTGGGCTAAACCAATTTGTTCTATGATCTTCTTATTATCTCTTTCTCCTTTTCCTTCATGAGGCCAAAATGGATTGTATCCAGAAAACATGGAAAGGGATGATTTATTTTGGGCTAAATCACATACAATTTCTTCTTCTCCTTCTTCTTCCAAGATGAGGAGCAAGGGAAGCAATAATAGTACTGTTTAGTTTTGTATAAAGCTACAGCTTCTGCACTTTTGCCACCTTAATCATGCCACATATTTTATAAAGCTATAGCTTCATTGATCTTCTTCTTTTATGATCAGGCTTCATTTTTTCTTCATTCTCCCTAACTTGGTCAGTGCAAATGCATTTTAGTCCAAGCACATATTGTTCTTCATGGTGACCAAATTCAAAACACACAAAAATTATTCATCATTCTTATTCTTTTTCTTAGATATGCTGCTCATAAAATGCTAGAGTGTAATTACAATATAGTTATGTATGAAGGCTAGATTAGATTCAATGGTTGGCTGTCATAATTAATGAACTGCATAAATAAATACATCTACCAAGAACAATAATAAGGTTAAGATGAATTATTAAGCAAAAGAAAAAAGAACTATTTTGAACTTTCGACATAATTTCAAGTCGGAACATTTTATGTAAGCATACTGTAGCCAAATGTACAAAAGATTCTGATGAGGAACAGATAAAAGTATAAATACAAAAAGTATGATTCTTATATATATAGCTAAAAAATATATGGTTTGGCCTCTTGGAAACCCTACTTTTTTCCTGGATTTAAGTTTTTATGTATATTTGCAAAGCACACATTTTTAAGGGGAATTTTATGGGACCATACACTTTATGCAAGTGTGCTCGACATGCTGCCACGATGTAATGAGAGATATACAAAATCTAATCCTGCACCATTAAATCCTTATCGAGTGAAGGAGTATTCCAATTTGTCGATTATCTAGCTCTAAAAAGGCTAATACAGCCATTGAATTCAAAGTAGCTCCAATGTATCTTGTCTTGGCTCCTATGCATATCTTGTCTACAATAATACCATAGTAAGCATTGACAAATCAAGGTTGTCAGCTTGAGCAAAAAGTCTGTAAAATGTAGTCTCATACTCTAAGCTAAAATTAAGACTAAAAATGTTGAATGCTAACTTAATTCCATGGTGGTTCTTTTTCTTAGGGATACCGTTCATTTGGCATGAAGCATATATGAAAAAGTTCACATACACATATGCATGATCCCTGGCATGACATGTATGCTAATGACAAAAGAAACCAAGATTTGTAGGACTAGTTCTACTCCTATATTTTTATTGCTTGTCATATGACCGCAGACAGTAATATAAGATCACTTTCTAGGATTTGTTAATTTGCTTTAGTTCACTTTCTAGGAGCCTAATGCACTCGTTTCTATTTCATGTTCCACAAGTTGAGATAACAAAACATGCAAAACAGTATATTCATGTGTTTCTTGGTTAGTTTTCCACAAATATTATTAGTTCTCAACAGATATTTCATGCAGTGTCATACGTTACAGACCATTGGATGTGCACTTTTTATGTGATTCTCAAGGAAGCAAATTTTTTTTTGCATTAACATTTTATGCTTTTGCAAATTTGGGGATTAGCATCACAAATTTTTGAAAACAATCTAATGAGTTTTATATAGGGAATGACGAATTGTTTGTATTAGTTTTTGGCCTATTATGCTAATCTAAATATTAACATCACCGTCCTCATATTTGTAGCCCTTAAAATTGGCTTTTTAGGGACGAATTTAAGATTCAAGTGAAAAAGGAGAAAGAAAAGATACATATACCCTTCTCTTTTGTTCTTCACCCAAATTTCTTACAATACAAGGGGTTAATTTTCCAGGTTTCCTATTCTTTCTTGTACAGTGATTCGTGTCTAATATAAAAGATTAAGGAAACAAGTCAGGGGTTTTGGTAGGTGGTTCCTTTAAAAAAAAAAAAAAGAAAGAAAAAAAAACCAAATTTTCAGGTCAAATGATAGTTCTAAAATAATCTACTATGAAACTTAAAAATGTAGAATGAAAGTTTGAGTCAAATCTATTTATTACCAAAAGTTCACCCGAAATAATTTTTCTACTGTCTTCCTTTCTTTATTACATTTGGCAAAGGAAAGACTTTCTTTTCCAAGATAATTGAACAACACACAATAAAGGGGTTCTTGCTCTCCTACTTACAAACTTGTCAGATTTTCATCTCAGGCTCGACATATGCCATTGCTACTAGAAAGACTTTACCACGAATTAACACCTATGTGCTATTGCGAAGTGTCCATTCACATAAACAGTCAAATTACCGTTTGACCAAGCCAAAATATCTTGGATTCGTAGATGAAAAGGACAGTGCCAAAGCGCCCACCATATCTTACTCTTACCGTATGAAAAGGAACTCACTACTTTCCAACTCTACACCACTAACTCCTCCCCTAGTTTATCAAAAAAAAAAAAAATCAAACTTTTCTACAACCCAACAAATGTAGACCAAAACATATGCTTTGGCTTCTCTTAGGCCCATAAGATGCCACCCTCCTCCATGAACTTGCACCAACGTGTGTGCTGAACTGTCATCAGGGGTTCCTATGTGGCTGGACCACGGAGCTCCACTTGGCGCCTGCATTTGGCCACCCACACCCTTGAGCTTCAACTCCACACTCCACACGTGGTTTTCTTGTGTCAAAACGAGCCTTACACTCTCTTCTTCCTTTATACAGGTATCTCCTTGCAATCTCCCACATCCACATCCAATCCAAAAAACGAAAACTCACAAGGACCTTCTTCCCTCCTCATCTTCCATTTTAGTCTCCTCTTGTAGTCTTTTAAGTCCTCTTAACTTTTTATCTCCTTCAGCATATTTAGTTTCACATATTGTGAAAATGGCTCTTTTCATTTCAAGGGTTGTCATTGGCTCATGGTACAAGAGACATGGAGACGGAGATGAAGATGCTAACTATGATTTCGCTCCTGCAGCACCATTAGAGGGTGATGATGATGATGATGACGGCTATGATTGTGCTCCAGCAGCATAAGCACCTTGACCTATTTAATTCCTCAACTAATTCATGGAAGAGAGTGTTCAGTGAAGGGAGATTCTGGGATTTTCTTAGGACCCAGAATGTTTTAGGTTAAAAAATATCTCTAATATTTGCATCAAGTCTTGAAGGTTGTGAAGAGGATGACATGTTTGTTTATGTCATCCATGTGGATTCTTATTTGACTTGTGACGTAATGCTAGTTATGTTTTTAATCAGAACTAAATCTGGGGTTTGATATTTTAATCAAATGCTTCACGAATCTGGCCCTTTTTTTAATACTATTTGTGGAAAAAGATGGTGATTTTGTAGAATGTTTGTCCGTCTGTTGCTGTTTGTTAGAAAGCCGAGGAATATCTGTGCTCAGAAGAGTGATTGTTGCATCTCCCCTCATCTCCTCCATCCTACATCGATGAAGAAGAGAAGGCTTAGAGTTTTGAACTGTCCGTTCTATCTTGAATAAAGAGATCATATTAAAGAATGACCCAGCTTACATTAGAAAACAATGGCATAGAATAGCTTTACATCGAAACTTATAGTCTACTACAGTTTCAAGTTACAAGATAAAAAAAAGGAAGCTAAACAACATTGTTTGAGGAATTATCTGGCTCATCAAAGTGGCAAGTCATGAAATTCGCTTGAACTAGACTTGCCCTTTCTTAAATCTTTTTCCCTATTTCCTCAGTTCACAAAAATAGATTCTGCATTATTCGAGTGCCTGTTTGTCAAAAGCTCTTCATAGGCTGCAGTGTGAAGTCATGAACTTATGATTCGAAGGTTAATTTATTAAAAAACCATTGGAACTGAATCTTCAATCTCTAATTCATTTTCTTTTAAACCCAACAATGGTTTGGCCAATCTATTCAACATAAAAGAAATTTCTGTCATCTTCGGATGAGATGCATCTCCTACCAGAAATTCGTGTACAATGCCATCAACTTCAATGGAACTGCAACCAGGGAATTTTTTGACTCCAAGTTTTTTCATGTTCCTCCTGACCTTCATGACATCTTCCCATCTGTCTGCCGATGCATAGATATTTGCAAGGAGAGTATGGACACTGGACTCATTTGATTCAATTGCGGCAAGCTTTTTAGCCATCCTTTCACCTATTTCGACATTGCCATGAGTTCTGCAAGAACTAAGCAAAGAACCATATAAGGGAACAAGGACTTCATCCTTCTTGTTCGGGATCTTCTCTACCAACTCCGCCGCTTCAACCAATAGTCCAGCACGACCAAGGAGATCTACCATACAACCATAATGTTCCAACTTAGGTTCAATGTTATAAACTTTAGACATTAAAGAAAAGTATTGCCTGCCTTCTTTAACCAACCCTCCATGACTACATGCACTTAAAACACCGATAAGTGTTATATCATCTGGTTTAGCCCCAACCTCTTCCATTTTGTTGAATAGCTCAAGTGCTTTGCCTGTCTTGCCATTCATAGCAAGGCCACATATAATTGAAGTCCATAACGTGGTATCTTTTTCTCTTAATCCAAAGAATATCTCCAGGGATTGACCTATGCACCCACATTTAGCATACATTTCGATAAGAGCAGTCCCAACAACGGCATCAATTCGTATTTTGTTCTCATTTATATATTCATGTATCCACCTCCCTTGCTCGAGAGCTCCCAATTGAGAGCATCCAGTGAGAAGAGCAACCACGATAAATTTATCTGCCTTAATTCTCCTCTTTTGCATCTCCCGGAACAGACTCTGTGCCTCATCAAAGCGATTGAACTGTACATACCCATTAATCATAGCTGTCCAAAGCACAATATCGTGAACTGGGCTTCCTTCAAACAACTCTCTGGCTTCGTCCAACAGACCACAACTCACATAGCCAGAGACCATACTAGTCCAACAAATGACATTTTTGATCGGTATCTGCTCAAATATCAGTTGAGCTAAATCCAAACAACCACACTTACAATACATATCCAACAATGAACTGCCAATTATGGTGGTAAATCCAAGCTCGTTGACAACATATTCATGAATTTCCTTGCCAAGATCCAAATCCTTCAATGCTGAACAAGCTGCAAGAGTGCTGACCACCGTGGCTTCTTCAAGCCTCAAATCAGTCTCCTTCCGCATTCGCTTAAAAACCAAAATTGCATCACTATATCTCTTCCACTTAACATACCCAGCAATCAAAACATTCCAAGAAACAACATCTCTTTTAGGCATTTCATCAAACAGTTTCACCAAACACCCAACAAGACCCAATTCAGCATAAGCATCCATGAGTGAGTTGCATACATAACTGTCAAACACAACCCCACTTTTCAAGGCAAATCCATGAATCTTCATAGCCTCAGAAAACTTTCCCAAACGGCCAACGGCCTTAAAAACAAAAGGGTATGTGTAATTATCAGGCCACACACCCTCAACCCTCAATTTATCAAACAATAAAATAGCATTCTTGAAAAACCCATTTTTAGTAAAACCTCTAATCATCACATTATAAACAAGTAAATGGGGGTTTTTGATAAAATTAAAAACCTTCTCAGCATAATCTAAGTTTCCAACATTTGGGTCTGCGCAAAAGACCAAGAACTTATTTAAAATATATTTGTTGTCATGAAGACCTGTTCTGAACATCTGGGTTTGAATTTGTTTGAGTTGTCTTGGAGACTTGCAGGTTTGGAGGAGATGCAAGTACGACGCTTTGGTTAGTCTTATGATTTGGGAAGACGGAGAAGAGTGGAGTGATTTTGAAAAGAATTGGAGGGAAGTGAAGTGGAGTGAGAGAAAGGTTTGGCGGAAAAGCCCTGATTGAAACATGGGACATCTCGCAATTACTTTCGGATTTCTGTAACTGATAACGAGCGAACTAAAAGGGCTAATTGTTTCGTGGGTTGTCTGTGTTTATGTTTGATTGTTTGAATTTTTTTTTTTTGGTTGGGTGGGTCAAGGGTTTTTGTATTTTCTATATGTTTACACCTAATAATCTTCTCTTTGTCACCATTTAAATCAACGTTCAAATATTCTTTAAGTAGAAAAAACAATTAAACCCAAAAGAGAAAATTAAGAATAAAAAAAAATTAAGTATGAACTTCGAAAGTATGTCTTGTCGCATGGGAATATTATTTAGGACCTCTAATCTGTATTTTCTTGAATTTTATTCTCCCCCGATTAGCTTTACCCGATTTAAGAAACATTGTTCCATAAAATAAACCAAATGGCCTCTAATTACATAATAAAATATTGTCCTTGGGGACCAGCCATTGGGCATTACCCATCATGTAGTAATAATAATAATAATAATAATAATAATAATAATAATAATAATAATAATAAACCCCAAACCCTTTCCTAAATCCTCCAATTAACATATACCACCGTAATAAAAATTGAATGTCTGAAATAAATTTATTTTGATAATTTCTAATTATTTTTCAACCACCAGTAATTTAAACAAAATTAATGGTATCTAGTTGAAACATAGCACAAATGACATGGTGCATCCCTTGCCATAATTAAAATGCATTTCCAACGAAAATATGATTTGTATAATTTTTCACATGTATTTGACCCAATAACAACAACAACAACAATTTAAATTTTCTATCCTAAGATTTGAAGTCGGCTATATGAGAGACAAATAATGAAATCGTAAAAAAAAAAAAGAAGAAGAAGAAGAAAGTAGTAGAAAAAGAGGATTTAGTTTGTGTGGATTCTCCTACGCCACTCATTTCTATGTAAAACCATCTCCTCAACTAAATCCAACACTATCATATCCTTATGAATGCATTGCATCCACGTTTTCAATGGTTTACATCTACATTTTATTAATTCTCATATATTTAAGTTTTCTACATTTTTAACAGGTGCGTCTATAGACCTTCGTTGCACATGACCAAACTATTTCAGATGGTATTCTCACATCTTATCTACAATTGAACTGACTCCCAGGTTATTACGTATCTCGTCGTTTCTAATTCTATCATTTCTAGTTTTGCCACACATCCACCTAAACATTCTCATTTCAGCTACAACCACTTTTTACTCTTGTTACTGTTTAATGGCCAAACATTCAGTGCCATATAATAGACCAGGACTTACTGCGCTCCTATAGAATTTTCCCTTTAACTGTAATGGTATCGTGCGATCACAGAGCACGCCAAATACCTTTCCCCATTTCATCCAACTCGTTTGGATTCTATTATTGACATCTCCATCATATTGCCATCATTTTGGATGATGGAACCAAGATATCTAAATTTTTCGCTTTTTGGGACTTCTCTTCCTTCCAAACTAATTGTTTCATCATTATCCTGATGGTTGTCACTAAACTTACATCTTACATACTCAGTTTTAGATCTACTCAATCTAAATCCTTTAGATTCTAACGTATCCCTCCATAATTCTAATTTAGTACTAATACATTTTCTAGTTTCATCAACCAAAATTATATCATCTGCGAATAGCATACACCATGGTATTTCATCTTGAATATTTTTTGTGATTTCATCTATCACTATTGTAAATAGTAAGGGACTCAATGCCGAACCTTGATGTAACCCAATGTTAATAGGAAAGCTATCACTCAGCCCCCCGCAAGTCTCTACATTGATCACAACTCCTTCATACATATCCCTAATAAGATTAATATATCTCAAAGAGATACCTTTCCTCATGAGTGCCCACCACAACACGTCTCTGGGAACTCTATCATATGCTTTCTCAAGATCAATGAATACCATATGTAGATCTCTTTTTTGCGCTCTAAATGTCTCCATCAACTGTCTTAGTAAGTGAATCGTTTCAGTGGTGGATCATCCGGACATAAATCCAAATTGATTTTGAGACACACTTATTTCCCGTCTCAATCTATGCTCTATCACTCTCTCCCATAACTTCATCATATGACTCATGAGTTTAATCTCTCTATAATTAGAACAATCTTGAATGTCCTCTTTATTCTTGTAAAGCGGGACAATTGTGCTCTCTCTCCATAGGTGGAGCATTTTTTTTGTTTGCCAAATTTTGTTAAAAAGAGTCGTTAACATTGTTACTCCGAATTCCCCCAAACATTTCCACACCTCGATAGGAATGCCATCAGATCCTATAGCTTTGTTATTTCCCATTCTTTTTATAGCCTCCTTTACTTCATGGGGCAGATCTTATGTTTAAAATCTCTATTAATCTCTTCTATAGATATCTCTAAATTTTCTTTATTTGTTGCACTTTCAACATTAAATAAATTATTAAAATATTCTCTCCACCTATTTATTATATCCTCGTTTCTTACAAGTATACTATTTGTTACACTCTTAATACATCTAATCTCATTTAGATCTTGTCCATTCCTCTCCATTAGTTTGATAATTCTATAGATCTCTCTCTTCCCATCTCGAGTCTCTAGTCTCTTGTACAATTCATTATATACTTTACTTTTTGATTCATGTATTATCTTTTTTACGTCTTTTTTTGTTTTTTTATATTTTTCATAAGTTTCGTTACTACTATCATTTTTAAGATTCTTATAACACTCTCTTTTGATTCGGATCGCAGTTTCTATTTCTTTGTTCCACCACCATGACTCTTTGTCTCTTGGAACCCTGCCTTTAGTTACTCCAAGAACCTCTCTACCTATACTTTTAATATTATTAGATATATCATTCCATATTGTTTCTGCATTATCATTAACAGATCAATTTGTTACTCCAATTACTTTATCCCTAAAACTCGTCACATTTTCCCCTTTCAGTTTCCACCACTTAATTCTTGGCTCCATATATGATTGACATTGCTTTTATCATTTCGGCACTCGTACGTCTAAAACTAGGAGTCTGTGTTGAGTCGTTACACTCTCCCCCGGTATGATCTTAAAGTCCTTATAAATCATTCTATCACATCTTCTAGTGAGAAAGAAATCTATTTGACTAACATTTGACCAACTTCTATAAATAACTATGTGACTCTTTTTTCTTAAAGATCGTATTTACTAGTGCCAAATCAAATGCTATTGCAAACTCTAGAATTGTACTTCCCACCTCATTCTTATGGCCGAATCCAAAGTTTCTGTGTACGGTTTCGAATCCCTCATTTTTCTCTCTTACATGTCCATTTGGATCACTTCCAATAAATAACTTCTCATTACTTGGTATGATTTATATACATTCATCTAGATCATCCCAAAATTGTTTCTTACTAATTGCATCGACACCTATTTGGGGCGCGTACACGCTAACTATATTAATTACGTTTCCTCCATTTACAAACTTGACAAATATCATTCTATCTCCCTTTCTTTTAATCTCTACGACCTCTCCTATTAGATCTCTATGTACGATTATTCTTACCGTATTTTTAGTCCTATCTCTACCTGTATACCAAAGTTTATAATCATAAGACTCTATTACTATAGCCTTCTCTCCCACCCATTTGGTTTCTTGAAGACACATGATCATAATTTTTCTTCTATTCATTATTTCACCTATTTCTCATAACTTTCCGGTTAGAGATTCTATATTTTAAGTGGGTAAGCGAATCCTATTCTCATGGACTATTTTATTTGTTCGCACCCTAACATCCATTGGTAATTTGTCACTACACCCGGGATCCAATGTAGCGCGTCGCTGAGGAGGAAACGCCCCATGCGTTTTCCTATATTTATCTCCCATTTATAATTTGACAAAAGATTTTTACGCTGGTTATCAGCCTACCGCAATCTTACTCCTTTATCCGGACTTGGGATCGGCCATGGCGGAGTTCTTCAAATAATAATAATAATAATAATAATAATAATAATAATAATAATAATAATAATAAAAGAGATATAAAAACAATAAAATAAATAAATAAATAAATAAATTAGGACTATATAAATATATATATCTATGGTGGTAATAATAATAATAATAATAATAATAATAATAATAATAATAACAGCACTAATAACGCAATTAACAATACTAGCAACCCAATTATTAACACAATTAGTAATAATGATAATACAATTACTACTAAAACTGACAACTCTAAATAGTGAAAGCAGAGCACAATTAATAACATAATTAATAGGAATAAGAGAAATAATAGCAATTCTAGTATTATTATTATTATTATATCATAGTAATATATATTATATTAATAATAATATTATTAGTACTAATAATTATTATTAGTAATATAATAATAAAATATTTTAAAATAATAATAATAATAATAATAATAATAATAACACAGAGATGGCGAAGGCGGTGGAGGGCCAAAAAACGAAGGAATCAATGGAGATGAATACCAAACGACGACGACGATCAAAGACGAACGAAGATGAAGACAGAATCTAGGCTATACAGAGAGCGATTTCGAATATGACAAATGAAGACTAAGGCAGATCGAAGCAGATCTGAGCTTTGTAGACGAATGTGAAGCCGAGGAGCAAGACGAAGTTTTTGGAGTGGACGACGAGGTCTGATCCAAACGAGAAGTGAGAGTTTCACTGTCGAAAACAGATCAAGGTCGAAAAATGAAGATGAAGAATGATCGAAAGGACCGATTGAGGGTAGATCGGAGGTTTTTCACAGACCAAGGGACAGTTGAAGGTGAAGATGATGAAGCCGAAGAGCGAAAGTTTCATAGACAGAGATGAAGATCAAGGGTCAGCAAGGAGAGAGGGATACGAAGGTAGATCTGAGTGGTCTAAGGGGAGATCTAAGTTTTTGATGGAGCGGTTTAGGTTTATGAGGTGTAGATCTGGGCCAAATGCTACGGCGGAGGGCTGATCCTTCGACTGCGGTTCTGGGAATGGTAAGGTTTCTTAAGGTGGGTAGATGGCGAGATAGGGATAGAGGGGTAGAGAGAAAGATGAAGACAGGGAGCGACAGCTCAACCACTGGTGAGGAGGAGGGAGAAAGCAAGAGAGAGAGAGAGGGATAGAGAGCGGTGGTAAAGAAGAGGGAAGAGGATACATATGATTTACAAGAACTTTTATAATGCATTTATATCTTACCTTAGTTGGTAACGTGTCATATAATTTTTCCAATCAAAGTCATGAATGTCTAAACACATCCATAAAATGCAAGTAGAATGTTCAATTCATCTGTCAAAAAATGTTGGACACAAGGTGAAGAACCAAGTCGGGGAAAGAAGAGATAAGGTTACAGAAAAATTTGAAATTCACCCGGCCAGGGAATTTATTGTGGATCTATGCTAAGCCACATTGAAACGACGTCGTTGTAAGATTAAAAAATCCTCCAAACCCCACTCGCAGTGATGATGCTGTCGGTTTACCTTTTGAAAACATAACATACATTGCTTGTAAGGACCATTGTCCTGTCGATTTTCATTGAATGCGATAACAGTAGACCCTCTCTCTCTTCCCTCAAATAGAGAAAATTTCAGACCCTTGAATTTCTCAACGTTATCTCGATCTAACACCCTTTTCTTTTTATCTCTCTTAAATTTCCCTAAATGTTATCCTCCAATTTCAATATCAATTATCTGACCCAGTCAATGCTGACCTCTACAATCGATTTTCTCATCCGGGGTTTGTTCAATTTTGAATTTTATCAACTGGGTATGTTCTAATTTGTCTAGATTTGCTGAATTAGGGTTTAATTTTTGTGGGTCTTGATCGGCAACAATGGCTCATATTAAGTTTGATAATTCTAAGCGGTATTATGCTACGAGTAGTCTTGTGATTGGTTATGCGCTTTGTTCGAGCTTGCTTGCTGTGATTAACAAATATGCAATCACAAAATTCAACTTTCCTGGTCTTTTAACTGCATTACAGTACTTGACATCTACTTTGGGAGTCTGGGTTTTGGGGAAATTAGGGTTTTTGCATCATGATGTGTTCACGTGGGAAACTGCTAAGAAGTTTTTGCCCGCTGCAATCGTGTTCTATCTTGCGATATTCACAAATACCAACCTTTTGAGTCATGCCAATGTGGATACTTTCATAGTGTTTAGATCATTGACACCCCTTTTGGTTGCCATTGCTGATACTACATTTAGGAAGCAGCCTTGTCCTTCTAAGCTTACATTTCTGTCTTTGGTGATCATTTTGGGTGGTGCTATTGGGTATGTGGCAACGGATTCCGGTTTTTCATTGACTGCATATTCATGGGCATTTGCTTATTTGGTGACAATTACAACTGAAATGGTCTATATCAAGCATATGGTTATGAATCTCGGCTTGAATACTTGGGGTTTTGTGTTGTACAACAACCTGCTGTCATTGATGATGGCCCCAATTTTTTGGGTTCTCACCGGTGAGTATGTCGATGTGTTTGCTTCATTCAGATCGAATGGAGCTGGGATCGAATCTGGAGCAACTTTTGCAGTGTCTTTGTCATGTGTATTTGGACTATTGATCAGCTTTTTCGGGTTTGCTACTAGGAAGGCTATTTCAGCCACGGCATTTACTGTGACTGGTGTGGTCAATAAGTTTCTTACGGTTGCAATCAACGTTATGATTTGGGATAAGCATGCCACACCATTTGGCTTAGTTTGCCTTTTGTTCACAATTGCCGGTGGTGTTCTTTATCAGCAGTCTGTTACTAGAAAGGCACCACCCCTTGAGTCCGTGGTTCCGAAGCGGATGAATGATGAGAACAATGGTGATGATTCTGGAGATGAAACCAAGAGCCTGATGGGTAAAATTTCTAATGTATGAGAAGTTTATAGTATTTTTTGTTTCCCTTTGAGATATATAAGGGATGAAGTAGGCTAGTTGAAGATTTCAAATATTTGTGATCGTACATTGTTAGTTATTCCAGCAAGTATTATTAGATATTTATGGATTCAATTTGGCTTTTGGTTGATAGGTCTTGTTGCTTGGCTTTATCTTCTCATTTTATGTGAATGTTATCATATCGATGGAAGCTATGGAGATGCAGATTAATTTTGTTGATTCCTATATCTTTCGTCATAATCTGTTTTTCTATTTTGCTTTACTAAGCTTGAGGAAGTACATAGTGTTTCATTTCAGGTCCATAGTATATCTTGGTGTGTTTGTGGTGATTAAAACATATATAGATTTGGTTTTCTAAACCTCGTGATGATAGAACATAACCTCACTGCCATTCGTAGGAGTAGGTAACATGTATGGACAACGATGTAATTGAATCTCTTTTATGCTTCAATGTCAGACTGCATATGGTCCTCGGGATGCTGAATGTTTCCACTTTGTGAACAAGCCTCATTTGAGCCAAGAAGATACATTGATATATGGAACTAAATCTCTGAGATGCAACTAGAAATTGTTGCTCCATCCCTTGGGTCTTCATTCATGCCAACTAGTTACTTCGTTATAAGGATTGTGGAACAATATTCATAGAACTGTTGTTGCCCACAAACAATCTTCTGTGCATATCAAGAAGATACAGTTCAGGAATAAAACGAAATGATTAACAAATCACTTGTTATGCATACTTAAATAGGGTCAGGCAGAACTGTAAACCAAGTCATTTACAATTATAGCATAGCTTAAAAGCTTCCTCTCGAAAGCCAAAATCAGATTCAGTGAGGCAATTTGGACCTGCATAGGTCAGGATTCAAGTAATTCGGCTGATTTCTCGAGCCAAAGCTTTTGGTTATGGTGGGGATTCAGATTGAGCACTTTGGGTTGCCCTTGTAATTTGTTTTTAGTTGGAAATCCATGTATCATTTGTACAAGCATGATCTGTATTCGAATAGGGAAGGCACTTGCTAAAACTTCCACTTGTCTTGTTTACGGGGGGGAAGGAGGACAGTGGGCACAGATTTTGGTACAGCTGATACGATATGCTCTACAACAGATTTAAAGTCTCTTTAAGGTCACACTGAAACCATCGCCCAAAAAAAACAAAAATGATTCTTTTTCCCGTCATTTCTTGGCCTTATCTGTTTCTTGACTGTCCAAAAGGACATGCTGAGAGTAACAATCTCTGAGCATGATTTGTTCTGAAGTGGGCAGGGTATAAACTTGCATCACCAGAAGTCTTTGCATGAACAAGGTCCATCCTTAAAAAAGTGGTGAAACTTATTCCTATCTCTTACAAAGATCTCCCAATTGCAAACCTTGGTACTAAGTGACTTGTGAGCCTAGTGGTACTAAACTCTCTTAATCAAGTTTTTATATTTAAATTTTAAGAATATAAAGATAGATATTAAAAGAGCCAATCCTAAATTGAGTCTCATAGTTACTCGAATCAGATTAGTCGAGTTTTCGAATACCGGTGGTCAAGTACCCAAAAAAAAATTGTAAACCTAGGAAATGAATTTCATAGCAGTGTGACAATCACCACACACTCGAAGATTATTTACAACCTAAATAGAAGATTATTTACAACCTAAATAGTCGTTGGTGGACTCGTGCTTACGAGTCCAAAGGCAATTGCTAGCTTCTCTGTGTAGGCTGAGCGCATTATCCTTTTCTTCCTCATCCATATCAAACGGTACTTCAGACTTGTCAGGCACATAGCCAGCTTGCTTCAATCTGCAAATCATGTCATCTAACATTTCATAGATCTTTGAGGAATTTGGATGTGTGAGATCACTCTAGTGAGTTCATGCACAATTCCATCAATTTCTATCAAACTGCAACCTGGGGGCGACTTCATTTTTCTCTTTACCATTAGATCTCTTGTTGCTTCAGCTTCTTCCCACTTGCTTAATGAGCTATATATGTTTGATAAGAGCACATATGTCCCACCCCTTTCTGAGTCAAGCTGGACTAGTAGTTTCGCAGTTCTCTCTGCAGCCTCAAGGTCCCCATGGATTCTGCAAGCACCAAGAAGCCCTCCTAAGACAAAAATATCTGGTGCTATTGGCGTCTCTTGTATCAACTCTTTTGCTTTGGCAATTTCACCCGCTTACCCTAATATATCTGCCTTACAACCATAGTGTTCGGTACTAGGTTTGATCCCACATACATCTCTTATCGAATTTGTTGGTCCCAATGAAACAAAAAAGGAGGGGTTGAATTGTTTGGTTTCAAATTCTAAATTTTACTCCACTAAAAATCCCATTTAAAACTTAAGGTCAAATTAAATGTAATATGCAAATGTAAGTGTAAAAATAAAGAGAAGGAATAGAGAGATTAAACTCAGTTTATAGTAGTTTGGCTTTGTGCCTACGTTCACTCTTCCATCTTAGCAAATTGGGGTCCTAGTTTTCACTATGCAAAAAGATTTACAAAAGCCAGTACAACAATGTAATGTTGACAATTTGTATCTTCTACCTTTGGATATGATTTAGTTCAATATTAACTCAATTCAAACTCTCTCACCTATCGATCTAAGAGAATGTTTCTCACACTCTCATCAGACATGTGAGAATATATAAGATCTAAAACAATGGTTATAGAGATGAAAAGAAAAAAAAAACTGAGCGGACAACTGGAATACAAAACAGATTCTCAGAACAATGTGATCAAGTAGACGTTTTTGGGTTCAATTTTCTCTCAACTCAATGTTCAAATAAAATTTGTAAAAGCTTCTATATAGCTTTTTCAAATCCACTTCAAGTTCTATCAAAAGCTTACTTCCATCGAAGTTATATATGAACTTCGAAAACTCTTCAGAATCAGCCTACACCAGAAATCACAACTCCAGATCCTATTTTTCAGCCTTCTATTCTGATGCTGCAAAACCATATTTTATTGCTATAACTTTTTCAATTTAAAGTCTAACAATATCGTTGGGATGTGAAGAGTCCAAAATTCAAAAAAGTTTGAGAGATGGAGAAAATATATTTGATTAAAGATCTTCTAAAAATCAGCCTAAACTTTTAAGAAAATCATTTCAATTTCTAGAATTTCAATTTACCTCCAGTAAATGACTACATTTAATCTTTCTAAGATATTTGAATTTGAATCATCCATTTGGACAAGTTTAATGGTTAAATATAGCTCCCAATCTATACTTAACATGCCGTTGGCCTTGAAAATAGGATAAAATTGCAGCAATTCATAACTTGTCTGAAAAATTGAAACTCAACTGCTTTCTACCCAACTTCTATGATAGTATTTTCTACCCAGGAATCTCTCTGAAACTTTAACTTTTATCCACATAAACTAGTATTATTTGAAAAATAACTATTTTAACAGTCTACACACTTAGTTAAATAGTTAGTAACATATATAAAATTTTGTTATCATCAAAATATTAGAATTCGACAACAATTTTCTTAATAATCTTTTCATTTTTTATGACAACAAAACCCTAAAAAATTGAAAAAAATTTACTCAAGAATGCTTTCACAATCATGTTCCCCCTCAATTAATGAACATAAAAAATTTCTTCATCTCCCCCTCAATAGTACCTCCAATTTTCACAAACAATTTTTTAACCTTTCTCTATATCTCCCTCTTTTTGTTCTCATCAAAATAAAAGTCATCAGATCATTTATAGTATTAGAATATCAGAAATTGAATAAAAAAAAAACATATTGAATAGGAAAATGAAAGTTTCATTAACATAGAAAGAAAGGTACATAGGAGATAAAAAAGTAAACAATCGAAAGACCATCAAAACATAGGAGATACATCAGAACATACAAAGAGCAATACTCAACACATATCAGAAAATCTAGACAACTGAGATCTTCTCAAGTATTGCAACTATGTCTTTCTGCAATAATTGAAGAAGATTTACACATTCATCTACCTTTTGTTCCAGAATATTGAGCCTCTGAGCCAATTCTGGTTCCTCTGAAGGTATAGTTGGTTTGGATGTCCTCTTTCTTTTCCTAGAGGATTCTCCTGATTCATGTACTGATCTTAGCAATTCAGAAGCCTCTCCTTCCTTTGTGTTCTATTCAAAACCAGTTTCTACCCCTGCTGTTTCATCTAAATTTCCTTGCCATGATTGACCATCTCTGTGTGTCCAAGTCTTTTGAGCAGAAATTTTTAGTCCCACATGATGTATGCATGAATCACCAAGTGAGATGACTTTTTTAGTAGCTCCTTTAAATTCAAAAAAATCAAATCCCTTATACTCCAAAAAACTCAATAAAACATTGCCATATGCTCTCAAGGTCAAATTACTCTTAATATGAGCACAAAAATTTCAACCACGTCAAGATCCTTGTCCAAAATCATAGCAGCAATTATTCTAACATCTTCAGCAATCATGGTTGTCATACTACCATTCCTTGGTGCAATGCACAAGATAACAATTTTGGGAATGATTCTAACCAGTAAAGGGAAATCTTTGCAATATAAATACTTATTTTTAGAATTAATTTTCCCTCCAAGAAGATCATAAAAGTCTCTGTTGTACAGCTTTGATAAAGAATCATCTACTGTTCTCTTCAAGACCAAGCAAGCAGAAATATCATCCTTTGAAATAACAACCGAATGACCATCAATTTTTGTCATTAATCTTGCAGCATGTTCTACATCTAAATTCTTATAAAAATAAAAAATGATCTTCTTCCAATAATTTTTCCGTCCGTCACATAGCCTAACACACCCAATTCTGTCAAGAAACCTTCGAACTTCTAGACCATTTCTTTCAAAAAACTCAAAATCAAGAACTCTAGAAGGAAGAACACTTACCATCATCGCATGACTTTTCTTGGATGAGATTTTGATCTTAGATGGTTGTCCAATTTTGGAAATTTCATTTTCAGGAGATAGAGACTTTGAACTTGGTTCAGAGTTGGACGAGCTTTCTTTGATCAGATCTATGTGAGAGACAGATGGATTTTTCAACTTTTGGGAGGCTAATCTTTCAGATTTTCAACGACGCATTTCACTATCAAGGATTTGATTGAGGAATCTTGATTTTCTTTTTCTAGGGTTTCTTTGATGTTTCACGAAAGGAAAGAGGGAATTTGGGCTCGTTCCCAAATCGAGTTTTTAAAATTTCAAGACTTCCTGTGTCCTTTTACAAAAATGACCTTTTCCTTTTTAATATCTCCCGCCGAATCTTTATCTTTTTATTTTCTTTCTTAAATAAAAATATAACATACTCCAATTTTATTTCTAATAAACTCAAACCTCTCTTTATGTAAATGTTTTATAAAAATATCTATCAATTGAATTTTTCTGTCAACATATTCTATAACAACATCTCCATTTAACACATGATCTTTTATAAAATAATGTCTAACTTCTATATATTTAAACCGAGAATAATTTATCAGATTTTTTGTTAGACATATAGCACTTGTATTATCATATTTCATCAAAATATTTTTATAATCCAACCCATAATTTTTTAGTTGTTGTTTTAATAATAAGCTTTGAACACAGTAATTTTCTATTGATATATATTCTAAGTCGACCGTAGATAAAACAATTAAATTTTACTTTTTAGACACTCAACTTACAATTTTATTTCCTAAAAATTGAAAAATACTTGAGATACTTTTTTGATCAATTTTACATCCGGTATAATCGGTATTCTAATATCCAATTAATTTAAAATTTGAATTTTTTGAATATCAAATCCCTATATTATAGATACTCGTTACATATTTCAAAATTCTTTTGTGGTTTTTAAATGTAATTCTTTGGTTTTATTTTGAAATCTAACATAGAAACATGCACTATACAAAATATCGGGACAAAAAGAGGTTAAATATAATAAAAATTCTATCGTACTTTTATAATGTTTTTCATATACATTTTTTCTTTTTTCATCTATATCTAACTTAATAGAGATAAGTATTAAAATACTAACATATTTTGAATTTTTCATCTCAAATTTTTTAATTAATTCTTTTACATATTTTTCTTAATTTATAAAAATTCTTTCAGGTGTATATTTAATTTGTAAACCTAAAAAAAAATTCAATCCACTTATCATAAATATTTCAAATTCACTTTTTATCATATTACTAAAATCATCATATAAACATTCATTTGTAGTATCAAAAATAATATCAACATAAATTTATATAATCAAAATATCATCATTAACATACTTTATAAATAAGGTAGTGTCAACATTTTCTTTCTTAAAATTATTTTCCACAAGAAAGTCACTTAATCTTTCATACCATGTCCTAAATATTTGTTTTAAACCAAATAATGATTTTTACAATTTAAAAGCACAGTTTTCTTTATTAGATTTTTCATGACTAATATATATTTATTCTTTTATGGATCAATTCAGGAATGTACTTTTTACGTCTATTTGAAATAATTTAAAATTTTTAAAGCATGTATTGATTAAAAGTAATCTAATTGTTTCTAGCTTAACTATCGGTGTAAATGTTTCATCATAGTCAATTTTTTCTTTTTGTGAATATCCTTTAGTTATCAATCAAACTTTATTTCTAGTAATATTTTCATTTTTATCTATTTTATTTCTAAAAACTCATTTTGTTCCAATTATTGTCTTATCACTAGGTTTAGGAGCTAATGATCATATATTATTTCTTTTAAATTGATTTAACTCATCTTGTATAGTTTATATCCAACTTTTATCTTTTAAGTACTTTTTCTATTTTTTGTTCTATATTGAACAAAAATGCAAATTGATTATCTATATTTGTATAATTTGACACATTTCTTATATTTTCATCTATATCACAAATAATATCATTTTGTGAGTGATTAGGTAAAAATTTTCAATTTTTAATGATTTCTTCTCTAAGTTCATTTTCAAGTTCTACATCTTTATTTTTATAACTTTCATGGGGGAGTTCTTCTATTTTTATGTTGCCATTGTCTTCTTCATTTTTTAACTCCTAAAATTCATTTTCATGAAACTTAACATTTATTATTTCTTTTACAATTTTAATTCTTGTACCTTCATCTATATCACCAATAATATCACTTTCATAGGAGAGCTTTTTTTTGGGTAAATCCTTGTTTGTGAAGCCTCTAATCATGGAATTAATTTGGATGAAGACTAAAAGTGCATAATCTAGGCTTCCAGAGTGTTCTAGATAACAAAAGGAGACGATTTTGGCTGTGGCAAATTCGTGGAAAAAGCGCCTCTTTCTGAGCATTTGGGCATGGATTTGCTTGAGTTCTGACATTGTGGTGCATTTTTCTTGCATATTGAGACATGGGTGCATATCATTGTTGATGCTACCCCTTTTGGTGGCTGTGGTGGGCAGAAACGGCGGCGGAAATGGTGTTGCTGCTACTGCTGCTGCTGGATTTTACTAGTGGGATTTCTGAGGACAAGGGAAGTGAGTGGCAATGGAGGGAGAGGAAAGCAGCCATCAGTGTTTTGATTTTAGTTATTTCAGTTGTTTGTAGTATATGATTTTTATTCGTCAAATTTCAAACAATTTGTATATATCATTATGCTAATCCCTTTCCCTTTGGTACATCTAAATAAATCCGAACACTGGTTGTAAGGCATGATTTTATTGAATTAATAAAATTGCAATAACGAATTATGATTTACTCTTCATGGTAAGGCAAATTACTGGGTAAACTTTTGGTTTGTGGCAAGAATTTTGTAAGTGTAGCAATTCTTGCATCTAGTGATAACATATTTCTTGTGCTCAATATTTTTGACAACTTGTTTGTACAACATTTTGTTGGTCATATGTCCTTGAAAATCCTCTTCTTTGTTCGAGGGAGGGAGGGAGGGGTAGGCATGGTTGGTTGTTTGAAAACATGAGCTTGAATATGGGGTTGAGAAGACAGTTTGTTCAAGATATTTCCACTGGGCCTCACTGGATCTTGACCAGAGTAATGGACCGGATACATGGTGGGCCAACAGAATTTTTGCAGAACATGATAAGTGGGCCTTTTTTCCTTGGGGTCATTGTCTTAGTCATTACTGATGGGTCACAATAATAAAGGGACCTAAAAAATGAGGGGGTTTTGCTGGCAGATTCCCTACCCCCATGTTACCTTCTTTTTGGTCTCTCTCTTTCTCGCCCCACAGACCCAGCAAATTTGTGTTCTGTGATCTGAAAAGTCATTGTCTATTTGGCTTAGATGGTAGGGATCCCCGATTGGCAGGGCAGATTCTGAAATCCCTGCATTTTTTTGTGGGCATACGGCCGGTTAATCTCAATTATATATTTGAAAAAGGAAGTGAGGGAATGAATAATATGGCATTTCAATATAGTGGTATCTGATTTTTTTGCTTAGCTGAAAGGTTTAGAATATGAGAATCAACTCAAATATTTGTTTTTTCTATTCCTTTTTACCTTTTTATTTTGAAAATACGTTTTCATATGTTATCTCACCAAATAAAAAGTATTTCTTAAAAGATCTCATAAAAGTTAACAAAGGTGAATAAATGTTAAATTTAACATTTCAATTTTATTCTGGTTCATATGAAGATGTTTAAAAACTTTTAAAATATTTGAGTTTGATATTTAGATTCGATTACTTCTACCCCAATTTTTCAGTTTTTGTTATCCGAATTGAAATTTGAAAAATAATTTTCTTTCATCTTTGTTCCCACGAAACGAATTGAACAGGGCATCATCATCAACGTCTCTCACACACACTCTCTCTCTCCATATCACGGGATACAGGTGGGATAACGTGATTGTGTCAGCTAAAAGAGCGGAGCAAGAGTGTTGCAGCATCTGAGATGTCTGTCCCAAACACTACATGTTCTCCTTGGGAATGCTGGTCCCGTTTTCCCAGTACACACCCCTTCCCTTCCATTCCCTTCCCCTCCAAAATCCAACCCCCCCCCCCAAACATAAAGATAAACAAAATTCCTCTATTCCTCCATCTGTTTCCATCTCTCTGGATGACTAACACCAATCAGTATTTTAAGTATGATTTTTTTTTTCGGAAAAAAAAAGGACATTTAGCTATTGGACACCCTAATGAGATGATGAGATGGTTTTGAAAAGTTTATATAAAAGTGTATCATATTCTGTGAAAACAAAACCATATGCAGATTACCCTTTTTGATCTTTTCAAGTAATGAAAAAGGTCTTTGAATATAATCTTTTTTTTAATTAAAAAAAAAAAGCCCTTGCCATTTGAGTTGTATTTTGGGGGCCTGCGATGGTCCCAAATTCTATAAGATCTAATGGACCAGGACCACATTCCCCTCACCTTTTCTAAATGAGCAAAATCCTTTCTCTTGGGTTTTTGAGTACTCTGGGTTTAAATTCTTCTATAAATAAAAAATTCAAAATAAATTATAAAAAGTTACAATTTAAAATAATTGATTTTTTTCCTTATTTTTCGTTTTTATTTGAAATTACAGGCCTAGATCTGGCTTCCCAACTTATTCTACTTACGGTACAAGTGGAAATGTGGGGAGTCTCGAAAGACTACGAAGATAAAAGGACGACATCAGCCACGTTTACGAGGGAAATGCAATTATATTTTCTCTGAGCATTTTTGGGTAAGTGGTTATTTCTTAATTTCCCAAAAAAAAAAAATGTTATCGTTAGTCTGCGTGTCACCTTCAAATTCAAACTCCCAAGTAAGCTCTCCCTCTTATTTTATTAGCTTCTTGAAAACAAGCTTCTCTCTTAACAATGTGTGTGTGTGTGTTTGTGTAAGAGAGAGAGAGAGAGAGATTAAGGGTAGGGTATGATCTACCAAAATTCCATAAAATGAATGGCTATGATTGACTTTTTTTTTTTTTTGATTTATTGAAACGTAGCAATTTAATATTTTCTAGGATAATCTTCCTCCCACAAAAAAAATAAATTATATTCCCTCGAGGACCACAATAATTCACTAAGCACTAAAATTATTAGAAGACCCAGGTCTTGAATTGACTCATTGGACTATTAAATGGGCGTGTTACGAGGCTCTCTTTAAACTAGGTTGGGTTTTGTTCTCTAAAATTATTAATTAAAATTTCATAGTCATAATAACCTTTTTAATATAATCAAAAACAATTGTCTATATGCTGCTTCTTCGAAAGAAATTCTTTTTAAAATAATAAAAAAAAAACCAATACGGCATTATCCCAATAATAAAATCGAGACACCCATCTCATGTACGTGGACTTAGATAACTTAGTGTAGATTAATAAAAAAAAAAATAATTATCCGATGTTGAATAATAAAAAAAAATATATATATGTATGTTCGTATGTCTGTATTGTAATATATATTGATTTGTTGCAGATGACACATTTCTCGTGGCCGAATATACCATATTTAAAAGCTCATTTGTAGGTAGTATGGATAACCACCTATGCTGCTTCTTGATTTGAACGCCAAAATTAATTTATTAATTTGAGATTTAACTATTAATACCTAATTGATGCAATGATCATGTATTGATGTATTGTAAATAAAGTATTGAATTCGAATTTTATGTGTAGAGTTTTATTTCTTAAAAGTTCGACTTAACTTCAATTGGATTTAATCAGATTCAATGTAATTATCTAATATCGATACTCCATTAAAAAAATTAGAATTTCACTATTATTTAATTATTTATAAAATAATAGTATAAGCCGAAGTTGAATATAAACACCTCTAATTGAATAAAGAGTAAAAAAAATTAATTAATAGAATGTTAAAATACTTAATTTGTTTGTTATAAAATTATAAATTTAAATTGATAAATAGAATAAAATTTTAAAATAATATGTCAATAGAGCTAAGATAGGATCTTCAAATTATTATCCGTGCCATTGGATTTCCAGTATGATTGTTATTTTAATAGGTGTATTAAATATTATATTTAACATTGCTATAATTATATTGATATAATAAATAATCAATGATTATTTAATAATTGTAAAAATGATAATATTTTTATAATTATTTGTTCAATTATTGCAAGCAATAGAATAACTAAGAAACAAAAGAAATAGAGATGAAATTCATAAAAGACAATAGTAGAGTAAAATATCATTATTTAAGTGGAATAAGAAATGAAATAGTCATTATGCATTTACTTATTGTTTTTTATTTTTAAAATAAAAAAAAATCAAATTTAAAGTTAAACTAAAAAGAAAATAATCAAATCTAATTTGATATGATATCGATTTTTATCAATTTTTATGATTTTTTAATATTTTATTAAATTTAATAATATATAAAATTGTAAAATTTATTAACCGATACGGTGGTATTTAAAACACTGATTTTGTGAAGTTTTTTATTATCATTTCTTCTCATCTAATCTATATTTTATATTGTTTTTCTTATAATATTTGTTAATTAAAATAAAAATCAAATTTCTTTATAAAAATAATTAAAATTATTATTATATTAATATATATATTTTTTTAATTCAAAGTCTGGCGTAGTTACTTCTTTGTTCGACCTCTACTTTCCACGGACACCACCAAAGGAAACTGATTCCCAAAGGAGATAAATCCAATGTTTTTAGTTTCCAATTGTCTTTATCTTCTTGAATTAATGCGTTTCCAAGGGACAGTCTAGTGACAACAAACCCCCTTCTCCGATCTCATGATTTGAAATTCAAATCATGTTGTAATTAAAAAAAAAAATCTTCTTGAATTAATGCAATAGTATTTTCTTCCACTGAACTCAAATTGATCAACTTTCCCACGATACCGGAAATTAAGCCTAAGGAATTGATTATGATGTAATTGTAGGGCCTGAGGCTACTACATATAGGACCACCAAAAATTAAATAATTGAGTTGTTTTCCCTTTTTATATGTACACATTTTAATTAAAAATCGTAAAAATTATAAAAAATATGTGTTCATGAAAACTTGAACACTAATATCGAGGAAGGTTCGAACACTAATTTTAAAAAAAAATATCTGAGCAAAACCTCTTTAACATTCGAATATCCCTTGAGATACATTAAGTTATCATTTTAGTTTGGGTTATAATAATCAAACAAACAAGATAAGATTTATAGCCATTTTTAGCTACATCCAAAGCAAGTTTACCATTTGGCGTTCCAAGTACATCACAGATTTTCTGGATATAAATACCCTTAAAATTTTTTATCCCATTTGTTGTAAAAATATTTTAAAAATTTGACATTACACCTATTAGTTCTCCTTTTTTAAAAATAAAATGTTTTAAAACACGTGAAAAATGATAAAAATATTTACATTTTTTATTTATACTTTTTCATAAATAAAAGAGACCATTTTCACAGGCAGTTCATGCATGTGATTGTCGGTAATAACAATCAAAACATAATAATAAACACGAGAAAATAAAAAATAAAAAATTTATTCTAGCCTTGGAATGAAAAATTCATAATTTGTATAAATAGACATACTTTAACTGTTACTACATCAGATACTTCTCTCCAGAGTAGATAATATTTTTAATAATTACTCTAAGGTATTTAATAGTTATATAAAAAAATAAAATTGTAATTTTAAATTAACAAAATTTTTATTAAATTAAAAAATAAAATAGAAAATATATGATCTGCATGGACTTAAATAACTTGCAATCAAGATGCAACTCTGCACACCACTTCTGGTTCATGCATTAATTAAAACCTCGCCTACTTAAGATAGTAAGATTCACTATCAATGATCCTCTGTTTCGTCGATGTGACTTGTTTGATAGCAATTATAAAACATTCACTTTGATATGAGTACACCCACGAATTAGTTGTGGGGTTGGCGTTGGGCTACCCCAAAAGAAATGGTACACTTCAATGAAAAAATTGGAAAATTTTTAATTAAGAGGGTTAGAATTAAAATGGAAGACCAATCAACCCACAAAACTCAAAACTTACACCTTTAAAATCTAGGCAATAGAGACCAAGGAAAAGGGACTTTTGCTCTATCTCCCTTTATCTTTCTAGATTTGAAGGAGGCCCAGGGCTTTACTTAAAAGAGGAAAGGAAATGAGAAAGTAGCATCCCTAAGTCATAATGGTGATCCGTCTTTTTCTTTTTACATTTGGATGGAATTATTGTAATAAAGTAAAAAAAATCCTTACTACCTACTTTTTTTATTTAAAAAAAAAAAGAAAGGTAGAGTGAGAACATAGGGTGCCCATTTATTTTATTCAAAATAATAATTAAGAACATTTATATATTTAATTGAACAACAAAATTAGTTCAGATAATAAAAAAATTATTATTTTAATTATAATGATATTGACAAGGATATCATCAGAAGAAAATCAAAACCCATGTGTGTGTACCTAAATTTTCAAAATCCTAATTTATGCTAATGTATGGTCACGCTCTTCATTCACACTGGTCTTGGGGTTGGGGGAGCCCACTATAATATATATATATATATATATATATTTCTTTTATTGGGTACATTCAATTTATATTATGATAACAAAAAAAGGTTAAGCTCCCTATGCAATGCAACTATGTAGAACCCACATGATACCTTAAACAATATATTACATGACAACCCCCAATAATTATGACACAAATTAAACTATTTAACTATGCCCATTATATTCTCATTAATTTATCAACACTGCAAAAAGGCCATTATAATTGGCTAACGTCATTGTCTCTCTAAAAAATAAACACCATCCCCCCCTCTCTTTCTCTCTCTTCATTTCTAAGTTCAAACACATAACGCTCACTCTCACTCCTCTCTCACTCTCATTCCTCTCTCTCTCTCTCTCTCTCTCTCTCACATCAAAATCCAAACCAAAGTGCAGAGAGAGATAGAGAGACGCAGAGAGAGATGGGACCGTTCGATGGAGGAAGTAGTAGTAGCAGTTCAGGTTCATGTGCAAGAAAGTCCCCGGAGATCGACGGTCTTCTAGCCGGCGCCGGATACAAAGTCCGTTCATCGGAACTCTCACAAGTTGCTCAAAGACTTGAGCGTTTGGAAAACGTCATGGGCAACGCTTCTAATGAGATCTCTCAGGTTGCCTCCGACGTTGTTCACTACAATCCCTCCGATTTGGGTAACTGGGTTGATTCTATGCTAACGGAGTTGATTCATCAACAATTTCCACCATCAGATCTACAGGATTTTCCTTATCATGACACGTGGACGGACCAGATTGGAAGCCAGCAAAATCAGAATCTTAATCATAATCAACAGTTGACTGTGGTTAGCACGACGATGGATGAAGAGGACTCCGGGATTAGATTGGTTCACATGTTGATGTCGTGCGCCGAGTTAATGCAACGTGGCGACTTTTCATTGGTTGCTTCCATGATACAAGAAATGCAGGTTTTGTTGACACGTGTCAACACCAGGTGTGGCATTGGTAAAGTCGCGGGCTATTTTATCGACGCGCTGGGCCGCCGGCTCTTCTCTCCCATCTCCACCGCATGCGGCGGCTACTCGGTGTTGGAGAATGAGATTCTGTATCATAACTTTTATGAAGCTTGTCCTTATCTCAAATTCGCTCACTTCACGGCTAATCAAGCCATATTAGAAGCATTTGACGGCTATGATTGTGTCCACGTCATCGACTTCAACTTAATGCACGGCTTACAATGGCCAGCTTTGATCCAAGCTCTCGCGCTCCGACCTGGTGGGCCCCCATTATTGAGGCTCACGGGTATCGGGCCGCCATCACCCGACGGGCGAGACACGCTCCGGGAAGTCGGCTTGCGGCTTGCCGAGCTAGCCCGGTCTGTTAATGTCCGGTTTGTGTTCCGCGGCGTAGCGGCCTCTCGGCTCGAGGACGTGAAGACGTGGATGCTCCAAGTCAGCTCCAAAGAAGCCGTAGCGATAAACTCCATAATGCAGCTCCACAAATTACTCTATATGGATCCCGGTCGAGGCTCTGCTATTGACACGGTTCTCAGCTGGATCCGGAGCTTGAATCCGAGAATCATAACCGTAGTTGAACAAGAAGCGGATCACAACCAACCGGAATTCTTGGACCGGTTTACCGAGGCCTTGTACTACTATTCGACCATGTTCGACTCGCTCGAGGCTTGTGGGCTTCGGCCAGAGAAGTCATTGGCCGAGATACACATCCAAAGAGAGATATGCAACATTTTGTGCTGTGAAGGTTCGGGTCGGATCGAAAGACACGAACCGCTGGTCAAGTGGAGGACCCGGCTTAGTGAATCAGGGTTCAAGCCGGTTCATCTCGGATCGAACGCATTCAAGCAAGCCAGTATGTTATTGACCCTGTTCTCGGCTGAGGGATATTGTGTGGAAGAGAGAGAAGGGTGTTTGACTCTCGGCTGGCATAGCCGACCTCTGATTGCGGCTTCGGCTTGGCAAGCCGTGCCTGATGAGCCAACAAGTTCGTTAGCTCCAATGCTGAATTCCCAAAATAGTAATGTGATGTAAGAAATGTAATTTGGCCTCCAATTTTCGCACTTTCCCTTTCTCTACGCTCACATTACAATTATGGGTTTAATCATTGTCTTTTCCATTGCTCAATTGAGGTTATAATTGTCTTTTGATATTAGGATTGCCAAATTTTGGGTAAAATTGTAAATAATGCAAGAAGAAGTGTGTTAAAAAGGACTCGAGTCTATTCTAGGGAGGGGGGGGTTCTAGTGATGTAGTGGAGTAATAGTAATAGGGTGCATTCTAAAATTTGTTTTGAACAACGTAAATTTTAAATTTTAAAATTATATATATTTCTTTTTTTGGGGGGGGGGGGGGCTCCGTCCTTAGCCTCGGAATCCGAGGATAACCATTAAAATTAGGCCATGCTTAAGCATGGTATAGAGTCAAAAGCAAAAGTGATTAAATAATTGAGATTGCAAAACTTGGGCCCATGTTGATCAATCTTAAACGGAAATAGTAACAGGCGACGATTTGGTCACGTAAAGCATGTTAAATATAGTTTGTAATATATATTATGAATATTTGTCCCATATCGAAAAGTTGAAAAGAAATTGATGGGTTTATAATCCATCAAATTTGAAACCATTTAAATTTGATTGAAATTGTGTATTAGAGGGAAAATGAGATTTTCTTTAAATGACCCTAAAAATAATTAATAAATAAATAATTAATTATTTAAGGATCAAAGATTGGGCACTTGGGATGAAATGATTTGGACACTTCGGCTATTTATTTTTATTCAAAAGACACATTTTTGAAAATTAAATAAATAAGTGTTTTTTGATTAAAATATAACTTTCCTACAATGAGTGATGCCTTTTAAATAAATTAATGATTTTTAAATCAAAAAGGACATATTCATTGTGTCCTTTAAGTGAAGAAATATATGTCCTTTATTCTCTATAAATAACCCCTTCCACCGTTGAGAAAACAGATTTAGAATTTTCTCTCATTGACAATACAATAAGACTTCGTCATCTTGAAATTTTTTATTTCATTTTTGGGAGAAATTTGAGATTTTACTATTTTAAATTTCTATTTCAACTTGCATATCCTGAAGGAATCTATTATCAATCCAGACAGTAACATAATGGGAGCATAATTTCTTTAAGGACAATGATCATCCATGCATAAGCCCTTTTAAAATTTTATTACAAATCTCCTCCATTTCTAACAAAGCATTCAAAGTCTATGACGCCCTTGAACAAAAGACACCAATAATTATGTTTATTAGAAAGGTCTCATCTGCTTCTAAGTTCAAAAAGCACGATGCGGCTTTTTACTTTCACCCTTACTGTTATATGATTTGAAGGTTGGACAATGAAATAAAAGCATGAACAAAATAGAATATGAGAGTTGCAGAGATGATGATATTCAGTTAGATGTACGGACGTATAACAATGGATAAAATAAAAAATCATTGTTGGAAAAAATTGGGATTACATCTATTAAAAAAAAAAAAAATTTTTGAAACCACGAATATATTATATGCACATGTATGTAGGTGTCCGACAGAAACTTTAGTAAGGCAGTATGAGGCTATAAACAAGTGCTCGTACTAACCAAGAAGTGTAAAAGGGAGATCTAAGTAAAATTGAATAATAATAATAAAATATAATATAAAATATTTAAATATAGATTAACATATGATATAAGATAGAGATAATGGTGTAAAAATTTCAATATTGCTAACTCCATTCGGTGGATAAAAGTATATATATAAAAAATAATCATGTAGATGAATATGTGATATAAAATAAAACATAATGATATAGAAGATATTATTTTCATTGCTATCACCCTTAATTTTATCAAAATCCTAGAACAAATCATAAAAAATTTGATTAGACTATTGCATAAAGTGATTTATTAATTTCTGAGATGCTAATCATTTCCTTCTTTGCTTTGAAAAATGAAAATATTGGACCCTCTCAACATTACTTTTTTGTCATATTAAAGGATATTTGCTCTATGATAGTGAATTTACTTTTTCATCATGTCATTTCTATGCTTGTGTTTCATTTAAAATCAGAAGATTAGTACTTTGTAACCAAACTCATCTT
This sequence comes from Dillenia turbinata, assembly GCA_037126225.1. Taxonomy (NCBI): domain Eukaryota; kingdom Viridiplantae; phylum Streptophyta; class Magnoliopsida; order Dilleniales; family Dilleniaceae; genus Dillenia; species Dillenia turbinata. Next base: position 26,733,119 of record JBAMMX010000003.1, on the reverse strand, counting down.
TCAACACTAATTTTCATCCTACGCGTTTGGCAGGATTGAACCCTGCAATCTGTCTTTGAAGAGGCATTGCATTACAACCACCAATTGCAATTGATGCTTATCAATATCTTGGGTGTGGAGGTGGCATCAGCACATAAATGGATTTCTGATGCAGGACATGCCCTGATCTGAAAATTGTATCAAGTAAGTAAAATTTAACAAGGGTGTCGAGCAAATTTTTGACCAGTAAATGTATACGAGAAAATTCACACAAATTTATTAGTAATGAAATTTTGCTTTTGGAACTCCACCTTACCACGAGAGAAACTATGCCATGATCTGAAAGAGGGAAGGCTTGACACTTGCATGCCTGTTTTTAACCAACGAGGTTAAACAGACTTGGTCGGTGGAAGGTAGATATCAAGCCATTCTAACCATGTTTCGAGTGAGGGTTGACTGGTATTTGTGTTATCCCAAGACTTTGCAAGACACAAAGTTGATGATTTATGGAATTATATGAAGGCTCTTGTGACAATCAAGAGTTGGTGGTGTCATGGTGGACCCAGTACTTCCTTCTCTTTTTCTCTCATCAATTTAAGTGGAACTTATAATTTCTCTGAATACTCCTCAAATTTCATCATCAAAAGAGAAAAAAAAAAAATCCTCTATTGATATCTTTTTTTGGTTTTCTACCGTCGGTATTTAGGTTTCGCTTGATTAATCTGATTCGAGTACTATACGACTTATTAAGAGGATGATTCTTCTAATTTTTTTTTTTCTATTCTCAGGATTTGAATTCGAGATATTTAATTAAGAGGTAGAGTATATGACAACTTAACATAAAAGAGTAACATAAAAGAGTTTGATATATAGATATCACATATAAATATAATATTTTTTATTAGTTTAAAAATTTTAAGTAATTAATTAATATTATTAAAAGTTAGGACATATATAAATTTAAAAATTGTTGAGAGGAGAACTTGGGTCAACAATGGAGTTATATCAATATCAACATCATGACTATTGAAAAGATACCCATCAAGATCACTGATTTCTTTCAAATTTCTGTTGCTCTAAATGCTCTTCTTCTTGTGTGAACAAGTGGTCTACACAGTGCCATCGATGTTGGGTGAGCTGGTTTAAACGAGAATTTAGTCACTTAATTAATTATGGTTGAAAATTTAAATCGTCACGAAAATATAAAAATTGATATTGGAAGACCTTCTCTTATAAAGGGTTCAACAGTAGATCGATTCAGATTAATGAAGACAAATCTCCAGATATCGAGTGATGACCAAGCCATTAAAAAAAAAGTCTACACATGTATCATATAATGAAATTAAGCTAAAATTTTTAAGTGTTTTTTTTGGGGGAGGGGGGGGGGACCTTTCAACATAATGAGCAAAAAGTGGGAAAATTTCGGGTCACATGAGTAACCTGTCCCACCTGCACCCATCGCCCACCTCCCCAATTTAGTCTTTCCCTCTTTTCTTTCTTTGTCGGGCTCATACATTTGTGCAATAACCTTTAATCGGTCCCATATGCCTTTCATTGGTCCCATTTTGTTACATTTTATTTTGTATTTGGGTTGGTCTTAAGGAATCTAATGGTTTTTATTGTTATTTAATAATACTTTCAAGCCTTTTTTTTTTGTTGAAAAGAATGAGTTTCCTAAGAGCTAGTTCTGCGAATTTTATTTTATTTAGTAATACTGTCGTAAGTAGATTAATTTTTTGTGTTTAATCAACAAGAACTATTTAAAAATTTATGGAAAAAAGAGATGAAGAGGAAGATCTATAAATATAATTCAGGTATTTCAAATTAAGAAAATTGTGTTTCTACATGTACAAACTATATAGTTTAGGATTTGGTGCTAATTTTAGTTTTACAAAATATATATTTTCTCTAATTAAATTTGTAAGCAAAGGGAGGAAAAAAGATAAGTTTAGATAGACAAAAAAAGCAATGGTTTTAAAGTGATCAAGTGAGAGTGAAGAACCAACCAATTCCCTAAATTAAAAGGCTGTCATTATTGTTTTTTTTTTTTAATAATCGATCGATATTTGGAATCATATTCTGATTATTTTGATTCAATGTGTCAAGTCTAATTTTAAAAAAAATTCTCCCATCATGATTTTTTTTAATCATGATTTTTTTTATTCTCAATTTTTGAACTCAACATTCAATTAAGAGATTTTAACATCTTACTGTAGACCAAGCGCACCGTCTGCTGATTTTAGTCATTACCACTCAAGAAGAGGGGTCCAATAATTATTGTGCCCGCTTTGGTCGTTTCAGCTTCTGCAATGGCCGATATGGACCCGTTACGGCCTCATTCTTGATTAAGGAGAGAGAGAGAGAGAGAGAGAGAGAGAGAGAGAGATAATGAAATTACGAATTAGGGGAAGCGGTTTCACATGCCACCATTGCAGAACACCAGACCAGCTTGTGCCCACATGAACACCATCACAAGGAGCACCCAGCTCTCTCTCTCTCTCTCTCTCTCATTCACAATCTCGTGTCAATTCTATCCCACGTGTCGACACTGATATCATACCATATCATCTCTCTCTCTCTCTCACATATGGCAGTGATGTGTGGGTGTCAATTTTGGTTTGATGGGGACTTTTCTCTAAATTTCAAATAGGGAGGGGCCACATTTTTCTGAGCCATCAATTATGGAAAGGGTCCATCCCTCATACCTATAAAGAGTAGATGTGGATTTTTGTATCATGATTCATCAAAATGGTTACGCTAGTTTTCAACTCTAGAAAGGATTACATGCGTTGATCCACTTATGCATCACTAATTACTGCTACAACTCGAATAATACAAGTAACACAGACCGTAATTTTGCACATTATGCAATCATTTATTTCTGCGTTTCCAAAATTTTGAATGAAATATTATTTTGGGTAAAGTTTCAGGGCAAGAATGTCATAAAGTGATTTTGGCACCCAATGTTCAATAATTGCTTAGACCCTTGATGTAAGGTGATGGGTGATGCAACCTGCTTATGAAAGGAATTGAGATAGATAGCTTATCTAGAATCTCATTCTTTTTATCTAACATTTGACCCGATTAAAGCCAGATGCCATGCAATGGCATGTCATCATTCACTGCCATAATGGTCAATCTAATCAATTTTAAAGAAGACTTTCCACTCAAATTTGACATCTATTGTTATAAATATTTTTTTTTGTTATAAGAAAATACAATTAAATAGGGTTAAATCAAAAAATAAAAGATAAAAGTGAAGAGATTTTACCACTTGAATTATCCGTGAGGAACACTACTACAAACATCTTCACAAAAACATGAGAAACCCTGGATCAGACTCTGTCAAATAGATTCATTAACAATTTTGACTCTCATGTATATGCATGGATCACTCCCTTACTATTACCGTATCAAGTTAAAAAAAAAAAATAATTATTAATTTACAACTAACAGTTTTTATTATATTATATTATATATAATTTATATAATCTAAATTTACCATAATTTATGTATTGTTGTTTGAAAGATTCACCTACCCACCTTGAATCATGAAGCCACTCATTCGGTGGTTGAAAGATTGACTTTTTGCTCCAACCAATTGAGATTTGACTTTTTGCCATCCACTCATACAGGTTGGGCCCAAAATCCTGATCATGTACAGAGCAGCAGGACAGAGGTGTCCTGCATACAACATTGAGTGATTTTCAGCTTCGGCAAACTTTCAGAAAGTATTCCTCTGCTTCCAGTTTTTGGAAAGTGTGACCTCCATTACAAATCCAAAATCAAATGCCGATCACTTTCCCGCCCAAGCCAATTTTATTTATATATCCTGTTATTTTATTTATCATGAATATAGATAGAAATGATGATTAACATTGGGATATATTAATGATATATATATAATTCACCTAAGTTTTAAATTTTCCATACAAGAGTGAATGATGATTAATTTTGTTATTAATGATTTATTATATTTTGCTATTTTATTTATCATGTATATAGATAGAAATGATGATTAATTTTCCATGCAATCATGAGTGAAAAACATAATATGGGATAGATGTCCCCAAGGGGACAGCCCAGTGGTCATAACCCCCTCTCCTACTATAACATGGTGATCCCAGGTAACAAAAAAAAAAAAAATAATAATAATAATAATAATAATATGGGATAGACCAACATGGACCATCAGCTCACTTAGCCCTACATTTTGGTGGATTTGGACAATTTAGTTTCGGCTGTCGGCTAGATTTGGGCCCCGGCTTGGGTAGAAGTGCCATATGGGGATAGCCCAGATTCGGAATTTATCTTAATTTTATGGCATCCCTGACCCGAACAAAGCCTACATCTATAAACTGCTGGTGAGGTAAGGCTGCAAACAAATTAAACTGTGCCTAAATTACTTAAAATTTAAGTCACATTTAGCTAACTTACTTGAAATTCATCAGCTGAGAATCATTTTCATCCCTGGCACATGGTAGTTAGCCGGCTTCCTGGTGCCCTGCTACATTCCGGTCAAAGAAAATAATGAGTTAATATTCAAAAACATCTGCATTATGCAGAAATTATGCTTTCAGATTATACCTGGATTCTTGCATGACTGCACAGGTAGAGTCAAATTCAGAGGGATGACTTATCATCGTGTCCCCCACATTACCTGCATTTCAAAGCGTGAAACGTTTAAGCTCGATGGATGGAAAAACTTACAAATTGCACAAGGAGTGGAATTTTTAACACAAAATATTCCCACTCTTGTCAACACTGTTTTGCTCATTATGATTGCTGGTAACGAGTCTGGTGTGGTTAAAACATTGGGCCACGATAAATGTCACTAGAGGTTGGTAATTAGGTTCTAAGGAGGCAGAAGCAGCCAAAGGTAAGAACTTGGAAAATATATTTCTGATGATTCATTTTTTTCTATGATTTTACAAACCTTACAAATGGCATCAAGTTTATATGATAGAACCTGATAAAACTGCCTTTCATTACAATATCCATGCAGAAGTTATATTGGCATCAGTGCAGTGGGAAGCTGTCTCAAACTGATTAAGGATATTACTCGGGTCAAGATGATCCACAATGGATTTTGACCAGTTGCATTATCGTAAGAGAGTAAAAAAGCTCTCTGCATAAGTGCATCAATTATAAAGGAAGCAGATTGCAAGAAGCAAATGCCCCAACCACAGCCAAATTAAGTGCAAATATTGAAATCTCTGAATTGAGCAGACATCCGAGTTTATAAAGTTACGATGAACTTTCTGGGGGAGGGGGAGACTCAAATCTCTGACCAACTCGGAATCGCTTGGCTACAAAAGCCAATGGTAAAAGTTAATATGTTCTCAGGGACCAGGATGATTAGCAAACTCAGATGTGAGCCCTGTAACATGCTCTGGTTCCTTAAGTTAGAAAATTTTGTGTTCTCATCAGTTTGTATAGTTTCAACAAAGTTGGCATTCTAAAACTGATAAAAGATCATCTATGATGAAGTTAACAGCTCGACTCATATCGTGCTGGTGTTCTGATGCACACCTGATCATGCCTCCACCAAATGTGCCATGCTGATGATTATGACATGTTTTGAACAAATCTTGAATAAGCTCCTGTTGATGAGCCTGCGCACAGACAAGTCCTGCATATTTTGTGACTCCTTGCCAGTCTTGGGAGACAACAAGCTGCACAGCACCAAATGAAGATCTTGTAAAATGACCACAAACAATACCACCAAAAAATGCACAAAGTCTTAACATACTGCAGCAATCGATGGATAATATTCCCCAGACTCTGGATAAGTAACATCTACACCTAATATTATTGTTGGAAAGTCACTGACCAAAGGGATCCCCAAACTAAAAGCATCCAAAAGAAGGTTATTTCTTCCTCCCATCTGCAAGAGAGACAAAAGTGAATAAAGTAGATTGACAAAATCAGTAATGAACAGCTTGGGTAGGGAGGGAACAAGCCTTAACATTTATTTTGAGGAAAGTTTGAAAGGTACTGTTTCCGAACCTTGACAACATGCTTTGTGCAGCAATACTAAGAAATCAACCCCCCATCAATTTCACATATTTTTTTCAAATCTCCTGAATATAAAGCATGCTATTTTCAAATATGGGCACATGTTTGACACAGTGACTGCACCGTTACAAGGAGCAACATACAAAAACATATCATATTAGGAACCGTTGTTATCCGGTAGAATGGAAATGAGCAACTCCAACTCTCTTCCACCAAGCTCGTCTACAGCAATGTTGACAACATGTTTCAAAGCCTCCTTTACTGGATATAGTCTTCCTGTAAAGATTGGTAGAAACTCATGATTAAGTTCCTGTTTGAAAATAACAAAACCTCAATCATGAAAATGATGGTTAAGTGGACAATTAAATAAATAAATGGATATTTGCAAATTTACCATGCCAATGACTCGACACATTTGGACCAATTCCTGACAAAATCCTCAAATCTTTCCTTCATGGATGTTTCGGGAGAAATTGATGAAAGCCCAGTAGTTCATAGTGTGTCCATTATGACTTACTACAGTGGAGTCAACACGAATGCATGGATACAGATATTGATCACACGGTAATGAAAAGATATCTATAAAAATATACACTAAGCAACATACATTGTTCAGCATATTCCACAAACCAGCCTGTGGCTTGTAGGCTTGTCCTTTCTGCTATCAACGTATTTGAGCTATCAGAAGCACCAATCGCAATATTCACAAATGAACATAACTTGACAGGGAGGTTCATTAGAATCTTACCCATGGGGCTGGAAGAACTCAAGTTTCAACCTAGCAAACTTGGAATCTGAGCTAAGGCCAAACTCCTAGGCATAGGGATCTTGGTCAAATAATTTTTTTTTTTTTAGAAACTTATAAGAAAACAGGAAACAAATTTTAGTTTGAAGCCAGATAGTTAATATTTATTTTTGTTCAAAATCAAGTAATCACTTGCACGATATCTCACTCAAGTTCTGAGGATCTTTGACGTGCCATCTTAAACAAAGAAGTAATCTACTTCTCATTCAACCTTCTTGAATATCTTTGTCCATCAATAATTCTGTAAATCTTTCATAATAGAATATAGTCAGTCGAGCAAGCAGAAAGCTAAGTACAATTTCTATAGACATGGTCCATAACAAGCATTAGTCTAAGCACACCATCATGGGCAAATAGTTCACCTTTCTCTCCAAACCTACTTCAAGGCAAGTTAGATGATGGATTATAAAGCCATACATCTCTTGGAAGTATTCAGTGACAGATTTCATGTTCATTTCTACATCAACAGGAAAGTTGTAGAGAACATAGAAATGATTTATAAGATATAAAGAAATACATAGACAATTAACCAAAAGGTAAAGAAGCATCAAAGGGTACCTTTGTTCTCTTGTGCACCGCAATGTCAACCCAGAAATCTGTCACTGAATACTTCCAAGGGATGTATGGCTTTACAATCCATCATCTTCCCTGCCTTCAAGTAGGTTCGGAGAGAGGTGAACTGTTTGCCCAGGGTGGTATGCTTAGACTAATGCTAGTTATGAACCGTGTAGATAGAAATTGTACTATACTTTTTGCTTGCTCAAATGATTATATTCTATTATGAAAGGCTTGCAGGATTGTTGGGGGACAAAGATATTCAAGAAGGCTACTTCTTTGCTCAAGATAACATGTCAAAGACCCTCAGAACAATGGGATATCGTGCAAATAATTACTTGAATTTAAGCAGAAATGAATGTTAACCATCTGGCCTTAAACCAAAATTTGTTCCCTATGTTCTCATATGTTTTAAGAAAATTTATATGACCAAGATCCCTATACCAAGTAGTTTGATCTTAGTTTAGATGCCATGCTTGTTAGGCTGAAGCTGCCATACTTGCTAGGTTGAAACTTGAGTTCTTCCAGCCCCATTGGTAACTATTGACCCATCCTTGTCAAGCTGTGTTCATTTGTTAATATTGTTATTGGTGCTTCTGATAGCTCAAATACCATGACAGCGGAAAGGACAAAGCCTACATGCTGCAAGCTGATCAGTGGAATATGCTGAACAAGGTATCTTGTTAATATTTGTATCCATGCATTCTGTTGACTCTACTATAGAAAGTCATAAATGGATGCATCGTGAACAACTAGGCTTGCATCAATTTCTCCTGAAACATCCAAGAAGGCAAGATTCAATGATTTTGTCAGCAATTGATCTAAATGTCTTGAGTCCCTAGCATGGTAAACTTGCGACTATCCACTTTTTTGTTCAATTGTCCACTTAACCATCATTTTTATGATTGAGGCTTTATTATTCTCAAACAGAAACTTAATTATGAGTTTATACCAATCTATTCTGTAAGACCAGATCTAGTAAAGAAGGCTTTGAAACATGTTGTGAATGCTACTACAGACAAGCTTGGTGGAAGAGAGTTAGAGTTGCTTATTGCCATTCTTCCAGATAACAACGGTTCATTGTATGATATGTTTTTCTCTGTTGCTCCTTGTAATGATGCAATCACTGCATTGAACATGCGCCCATATCTGAAAAGAGCATGTTTTATATTCAAGGGATTTGAAAAAGAATATGTGAAACAGATTGAGGGTTGATTTCTTGATACTACCTCACAAAGCGTGTTGTCAAGATTCGAAAGCAGTACCTTTCAAACTTGTCACTCAAAATAAATGTTAAGGTTTGTTCCCTCCCTCACAAAGGTGTCAAATATTTCATTACTAATATTGACAACCTACTTTATTCATTTTTGTCTCATTTGCATATGGGAGGAAGAAATAACATTCTTTTGGATGTTTTGAGTTCAGGGATCCCTTTGGTATATATACGCTCACTCTCTTTCTATCCTTGCACTAAGTCGGAGAGTACTTTACGCACCAGGTGATCCCTTTAATATTATATATAATTTATATAACCTAAATTTACCATAATTTTTGTATTTTTGTTTGAAAGATTGACCTACCCACCTTGAATCATGAAGCCTCTCACTCGGTAGTTGAAGTCTGAAGATTGACTTTTTGCAACAACCAGTTGAGATTTGACTTATTGTCATCCAATTGGTTCTAAAAACTCTGTAATTTAATTATTTTTTAATTTATTATAAATACATATAGGTTGGGATCAAAATCCTGATCACGTACGGAGCAGCAGGATTGAGGTGTCCTGCATACACAATTGAGTGATTTTCAGCCTCGGCAAACTTCAGAAAGTATTCCTCTGCTTCCAGTTTTCGGAAAGTGTGACCTCTATTATAAATCCAAAATTAAATACCGATCACTTTCCCGCCCAAGCCCTAAATGGTTGGGTTTGGACCGGACAAATCTACTTTATCCAATCTGTTATTTTATTTATCATGTACATCGATAGAAATGATGATTAAAAAGTAATATCATCATATATTTATGATTTCCATTAATAATAATAAAAAAAAAAAAACTTTACCTAGTTTTACATACCTACTGGAAATTCATCGGCTGAGAAATTATTTTCATCCCTGGAAAATGGTAGTACATAGAAATGACTTATAGGATATAAAGAAATACGTAGACAATTAACCAAAAGGTAAAGAAGCATCAAAGGGTACCTTTGTTCTCTTGTGCACCACAATGTCAACCCAGAAATCTTGTATTTCAGTCGAACATTTCCTTTGTGTGTAACTTCTATTTTTACACCTCGTAAGGCCTTTCTTATCCTGCACCATGTTAAATTTGATACCTCATTTAGGTGAATAACAAGATTACTTGACAATGGTGACTATTATACGTAGTTAAAGTCAAGTCAGTTCACTAATTTTGCAGACATGTCCAAACCTTTACAAATATTTTCTAGGATTAAACAAAAGGAGTATAGAATACCAGGGTTCAATCTGCATCTGACATTGTCCCTGAATGAACAAACTTCAGAATACCAGGGTTCAATCTGCATCTGACATATAGGTTGGGATCAAAATCCTGATCACGTACGGAGCAGCAGGATTGAGGTGTCCTGCATACACAATTGAGTGATTTTCAGCCTCGGCAAACTTCAGAAAGTATTCCTCTGCTTCCAGTTTTCGGAAAGTGTGACCTCTATTATAAATCCAAAATTAAATACCGATCACTTTCCCGCCCAAGCCCTAAATGGTTGGGTTTGGACCGGACAAATCTACTTTATCCAATCTGTTATTTTATTTATCATGTACATCGATAGAAATGATGATTAAAAAGTAATATCATCATATATTTATGATTTCCATTAATAATAATAAAAAAAAAAAAACTTTACCTAGTTTTACATACCTACTGGAAATTCATCGGCTGAGAAATTATTTTCATCCCTGGAAAATGGTAGTACATAGAAATGACTTATAGGATATAAAGAAATACGTAGACAATTAACCAAAAGGTAAAGAAGCAAAAAAGGGTACCTTTGTTCTCTTGTGCACCACAATGTCAACCCAGAAATCTTGTATTTCAGTCGAACATTTCCTTTGTGTGTAACTTCTATTTTTACACCTCGTAAGGCCTTTCTTATCCTGCACCATGTTAAATTTGATACCTCATTTAGGTGAATAACAAGATTACTTGACAATGGTGACTATTATACGTAGTTAAAGTCAAGTCAGTTCACTAATTTTGCAGACATGTCCAAACCTTTACAAATATTTTCTAGGATTAAACAAAAGGAGTATAGAATACCAGGGTTCAATCTGCATCTGACATTGTCCCTGAATGAACATCTTTATTTAGAATTTGAGCAACAAAATCAATTACAGGCAGTGGTTCAATGAACACAGTTGATGCCATGTCTGAACATTACAATCACCAGGATGTTCAGTATTAAACAAAGTCTAGTTTGCATTAGATAATCATTCTCAAATTTATGACCAAAGAGAAAATACCCCACCAATATTATGTGACAATCCCATCTAAGTAGGCCTTACACTCTAATAGAAGCCCCGCCAAGATTCCAAGCCACCGCCCAAATGTGGTGGTGTTTTAAGATCTGGAGAGTAGAAGAATCTACCAATTGAAAAGTATCCGTGAAGCATCCATGGATCACAGACAACAGCCTCGATAAAAAGTTGGTAAAAAGATATAGTAAATAAGGTAATCAAACAAAATCATGGAATACCTTTGGACTGCAACTACTCTAAGCACGGTATCAATAATAGACAATGCCTCCATGAGGAGTCCTAGCATGATTTCCAGCAAGAAGCCTATGTAATTGTGGCGTATTTGCCCTTCCCACAAATTTTATTGTCGCTTTAAATTCCTAAATCTTGATTCAGTTTGTCATAGATATAATCAAATCCTCCATTAATCAAAAAGAACAGGCAATGAATACATTATAGATTAAACAGAAGGACTAGTGACTTACGTATAGCATCCCTTGAGGTCTCATCAATAACAGGGAACTTCATATCTGAATCACTTCCTCTGCGAATTTTAACTTACTAATGATGGATCCATTACGTTTTAACGTAGTGAATCTATTGTAACCTGCATTAGAAAAAAAAAAAAAAAACAAAAAAATAGTTTTGCTGTTTGCACATAGAGGTAGAGATATTGAGCTTACAGTGTATTGACTTAGATCTCCCTAGAAATCTTTGCAAGGAAATGGTTGACTTAAACAAGAAACTTGGTATCAAATTGGCCATACGCCGGTCTTTGGTAAACACGAGAGTGAAATTTGAACCTGGAGACATCAAGATCAATGTATTTTCGTTTTACTTCTGTGCTCCTCCTTCCTTCTCTCTTCTTTGATACTCTTTTCTGCATCTTCAGGCCACACTTCACAACAAAACAACATCTGAGATGGCGATAGTTGATGCTGACTCAGAGTTCTTTTAAAGGGTTTCTTGAGATCACATGCTTTTGTTCTGGTTTTTTCTTTTGCCAGTGAGCCATTGTAGCAAGGCATGAGGTATTCTTCAAAAAGCCCATTTAGGTAAGCACATTAGCCAAGTTGTAAGTCTTCCCAAGCTTATTATTCTACCCAGACAAACAAGCAGAGGACCATACAGATAAATACAAGTGAGGTGAGAGAGAGAGAGAGAGAGTCTGGGTTGCATTTCATTGCATTGGATAAGAGAGAAACAAAGGAGGCAAAAAGGAATAGTCGAGCAACAAATCTCGATAGTGCTCTGTGGACTCAACGCTGTCGTTCTCTCTTAGAAGGGTAAAGGGGAATAGAAAGCGTCTTACCAACATGCAGAATTACATCAGAGGGCAATGAAAAAACAGAATGGTATTTGATAATTGATAACCGGGGGAAACCGTATATATGATTCTACTCCAATTTAAACGGCAAAGCTAATGATGCACAAATAGATCAGAAATTTTAAGCACATGAAAACACAGAATTTTGAATTTTACTAAAAAATGAGATGTATCCCATACTAATAGATTGGATAAATGCAACCATATTCAAGAATTCTAACATAGACACGATCTCTCCCACCCCCCCTCTTTTTTCCTCCTTCCCATCTCCCTTTCTCAAAATTAAACCTGTTTTATTCCAGACTCTGGTCAGTAAAGACGATGTGTCGTAATCACGAGCAATCTCATAGCAAGAAAAAGGGCAAAAAGGCCAAATCAAAAAAAAAAAAAAAAAAAAAAAACAACACGGAGAAATCGTAAATACAGGTTAAGGGTTTAGTCAATCTCCCATCACATCACAATAAATACAAACAAAGAAAGCAAAAGAATATAGAGAGTCCCCCCCCCCCCCACTCCTAAATCAAAGATATGGTTAAAATTAAAATCATAGAGACAGAAACGAACCTTTTTGTATTGGGTTGTGAGTTTGTTAGGTAATTGGTGTGTATGATCATTGAAGGAAAAATTCTGATTCACTCGCATTTAATACACCATATGAGGTGAAACGTCTGGCTTCTTCTTTACTTCAGAAGTTTCTCTCTCTCTCTCCAAAACCAACCGATCCTTCTATTAAGAAGAGAGAGAGAGAGAGACAATAAATCCAAAATCCAGACGACGTTTAAAGAGAATTTCACCAGAGATTTGTCTCTTGAAACTTCGCTGTTTAATACCCTCTCTATGTAGGTAATATAAACTTAAATTTAGAGAGAGATTGCCGTGAAATATACGGCGGGTGAAGAGAAGATTTTATAGACAAAACTCTAGAGAAGTTTCAAACATCTGGTGGTCTAACAGAATACAACATAAAATGTGATTCTTGAAAATTCAAAATAAACCAAGAAGAGAAGAAAGAAACGAGGAAAGGCAAGAGAGAGAGTTTGCCTTCGAGAAAAGAGCTTTACTGCAAACACCGGTGGAGAGAGAGGCGATCGCTTTTCGAGGAGTGTTTTTTCAATGTCACATCAAATGCAGGGGAACAAATCACAAGAAGGATCAAGAAAATAGAATTATAATATTTTTTTGATTAAATTAATTAGAGATTTAAAAAAAAAGAAAGAAATAAAGACAGTGAAAGGAGAGAACAAAGGTTTTCAAGATTCCATACACAGAAAGACCGCTGCTGCAAGATCTACTGAGCTTTTAGTGTTTTTTCTCACGGTTTGGCCTTCTCTAAAGAGAAAAAGAGAGATGTTGACGCTGTTAAGTCAATCGCGATGTTGAGGATTTGAGAGAAAATCCGCTGAGAGAGAGAGAGGAGAAACTCAAAAATGGAGGCGAGAGAGAGTGGGAGAGTGGGAGAGAGAGAGAGAGAGAGAGAGAGGGAGAAACTCAAGAACCGAGGAGGGAGAGAGAGGTAACCGTTGAGTGGAGTCCGATTTGAGAACTTCAATAAGTGTGAGTGAAGTTGGTTGCACGGTTTGAAGAGGGTTAGATAAGGCTATGCAAGGCGCAGCGCAGATTTTGCATTGGCTACCTTGCTCGAGTGCTTCGGACACTTCATTCCTTCTTTATCCCAATCATGAATTTATTTGGCAAAAACATGATAAATGAAGGTAAGTGAAATGACGGAAAAGTCTAGAAAAGAAACTAAAATTAAAAATTATATTTGGTAATAAAATATTTGATGAAAAAAATAATAAAAATAATAAAATAAAAAATTATGAGAAAAAAGAATAGAATATAATAAAAAATATATATAAATTTATTATTTTATTTATTTTTTATTTAAATTTTAAAATAAAAGGTATAAAAATAAATTTGATATTTATTATTTTAACAAAAATCCATTCCTTTCAAAATCTATCGATTTAGTGGAATTGAAAAATTAAGTTTGGAGGGTTTCATAGAAACCTTCCTTTTTCCTTCTCTCTAATTAATTATTTTATCAAATATAAATGAATTCTTTAAAATCCATCACTTTCCCTTTCTTTTTCATTCAAACTCTTCGTCCAAACACACTATTATTGTAAAAATATTTTACTTAATTATTATAAAAATATTTTATAATTTTCTTATACGAATTTTTTCTCTTCAGATAAAACAAATTATATTAAATAAAAATAAAGAAAGAAGAAAGGAAAACCCATTTCAAAACACTTCTAAAATAAAATGAATATACGTCGCAATTAAAATATACAATACCTAAAAATATACCATATTCCTTTTTTGAGAAAAAGTGGGTTACTTATTATCCATTTTTCATTGGGTGTCTTAAAAATCAAGTACTAAACATTCACAGCTATTTATACAAATTTCTCTTGGATAATTTTCATTGTTTTCCTGGATAACATGTCCATCAATCATTTTACCTTCTTAGCAGTGATGGATCCCGGACTCAACTCATAGCAGTGATGGATCCCGGACTCAACTCAAGGGTATCGAAGGTAAAATATTTTCATAGAGCTGAATAACATATCAGTAGATTGAGTGAATAATATTTATTTAATATGTAAAAATTAATAAAATTATTTTAATCTAACGGAAACAAGAAAGCGCTGATGCTGAGCTTGTCCTCCAAGAAATTTGGAAATTTTCCTCTCATTAACTTCTGCGCTCAACCTTTGAAGCTAACAGCCGCAAATCCATATCAAGGCTTTAATCTTGTACTAACATTCTTTTGCTTGGATTTTGCACATTTATACTTCCTCGTCTGGATCCCCGCAGGCTCTCCCACTCGAAGTAAGGGTAACTCAATATTCTTTTTTTTTTTTTTTTTTTTTTGTAATAGTAACTCAATATTCATACAACGGTGTAACTTTTCTCCTTAATTTTATATAATGGAATAAAATGTCTGGATGGCCTAATGAGACTCATATTTTTTGGAGCAGAATGAATCCACATAAAGATCAGAAAAGAGTAAAATCTATGGATTTTCATCCTACTGAACCATGGTAAAGAAAAAAAAAAAAACTCTCTCTAAAAGAATCTCATCTGATATATATCTTAAAACAGTTGCTTGTTTCCTTATCTTGTGGACTTCGTGGAAAGTGGGTCGGGCCGAGTTTAGTCGGCATGAAGCTTTAAGTAGCCCAAGCCCATATGGGCAATATGTTTCTGGCCAGGCTTGGGTTGAAAAATACAGTGAGCAAGTTTGGGTTTGAAGGATAAGGTTGATACTCAGGACAGATTGGGCACAAAAGTTCTTCACAGCTTCGCAGCCCATTCTGCTCGTACTGGGCCCCGCTTTTGTTTCCCCTAAAAAGTCCAACCGTCATTTAAAAATAACAAAAAATGAAGATAGAAGCATGGCTGCTGGGGTTTTGATCAACGATAGAGGAAGACGAGCCCAAATTCAGACACAAATCAGGCTTGCAAGAACTATTGCCGTGACGCGTGTACATAGAACAGACAAATGAGGTAAAATTTTCCTGCTTACCACAAACACCGCCTCGATCTATTCTGCCTTTCCTGCTCTGTCATTTTGGGTAGTCTCCAAAACCCTGTATTTTCTTCGCACAAAACCCCAGAGAGACGTTAACAGACCTTGATTCGAATGCTCGAAAACTGCTTCTTTCCACCAAAAAGGGGCTGGAATTTATGGAAGTACAAGCAAGATCCAAATGGAAATTTGAATCTCCACCGAATGGTTTGGTCATCGCCTCTTCTTGGACAAAAAAGGGCACCAGATTAGTGAATTCCTAGGAGCCATTTGTTTTATGACTGAGGAGAGCTCATATTGCGGGATAGTGACTTAGGTAACACAAAATACTAAATGTTTTATCACTCTATTGATTTAATTTAAATAGAGTAGTAAAATACTCGATTTGAGACACACAAGGAAATATATTGATATATTCTATTTATTTGTAAAATGATTGCACTGATTTTGTGGGAAAAAGTAGTGTTTTTTTCTCAAAATCATCTAATTTACCTAAAAAAAGAAAATACAACAGTACTCAAAACTATATTTTAATGGTTACGTACCTTTTCCTAACTCGATGATGATCACAAACCCTTCCCTAATCCAATGATCGGATTGTAACAAAAAAAAGAAAAGGAAAATACAAAATAGAGCTTCCAATTTCCGAAATACCTATGGTCCATGCAGTAACAAAAATATTTTTTCTTTTCTAACTCTAATTTTCTACTCTATTTTTAATAAAAAAAATTAAAAATATATGTTTATTTCTTAAAGATTCAGCATTTGTCCAATTCGGATATAATAAAAGTGGTAAGAACATTTTGTATATAAATCAAGTATAACTATTATTAAATAAAAGTGCCAACGGTATTTTTGTCCAAATGATCGGAGAATTTGGAGAATTGTTTTTCCCCAAAGTGTGAAGAAATGGAGAAAAATTTTAGAAAAGTTAGATTTAAAGTTTCTCCAACTTTAGTTTAAATTTGAAAAAATAAAGAACAGGGTTTTTCATTTTCCAATTTGAAAAACATCAAACTTGAACACATTTTCCATTTTCTAAAATATTTCAAACATCTTTTCCCAAGCAACCCCTACAATAATACAAACATCATTTTCCTTATGGCCATGATCAAATGATTCAGATTCCAAACATACTTCACTACGAAATGCTTGATCCACACAAATTTAGGTATATCATGAATGCTCAATTATGGTACAACATAGACCCCAGTAAGTTGATAAGTACTATATATTCACAAAACAGAGGAGATAATAAATAGCAAAGCTTCCGAATCCAATCACCAAGCTTGAGATTACCAACTAGGGCGACAACTGCGACCAGCATAAATACCTGTCATAGAAGATATAGAGAAATTGCTGTAAATTCACAAGTTAGACAACACAAACAAAGCAATCCCCCAAAATACTTGTTTGGAACAAGCCTTTGATGGGGAAATCCATAAAGTTTAAATGGAATCAAATATATAATAGTAGTCTAATAATCAACATATGAACTAAAATTCTGGGAAAGTCTTACAAGATTTTCACATTCCTGCTGAAACAATCGGCTCTCGTAGTACTTATAATGGAACCGATGTCTTGCTTTTTTTTTTTTTGGGTCACAAAAGAGCTTTGCACCGTTGGGCCAAATCTGTGTGCAAACCGATGTCTTGCTGAAATAGTGCAAGTTGTGTCTGTGTTCACTAACGTGCTGACACTCAAACCCCGCTGATTGTCAGACATCATGATTGTTCAATCTTAACCAAGAATAAGGTTAGGCCTAACGTAAAAGTCATAAAATTTTTTGGACTTGGTCTCGGGCTTTCGACTGTAGTACGAAACCAAATCCGATCCTGAAATTGTTTTGGAACTCCTAGCACCGGGTCAAAATCCGGCTTGTGCCCCAAATAGCAGCCAAGCAGGCAGATGGGCCAATACATGGTAAGTATGCAAATAAAGAAAAGGAACTATAAGATATCATAGAGACTATGAGGGGTAGGGGGATTTCTACAATGTTATAAGTGTTAATATTTACGGATTTGTAATTGTTAAATCATTTATCATACGGTTGAATAACGATTTAATGGTTATAAAGTTTATGGATATCAATATCTGTGAAGATTGTAAAATGATTTTAAGAATTGAAAGTTATAAATTAACAAACCAAAAGATCGGAAGCATCTAACTTATACTATGGACTACAGGCTCATAGTCTTTCTACCAAATTTTTGGAAGTGGAAAATTGATCATCTGAAGCACAACACTTACTTCATCACTGTTCACTTCTCAGAGAGATTTAGGGGCTTTTTCACTTCATCGCCCATAATCAATCCCTTCTCTATCACAAATCCCTTGACCTTTTTCCAGTGCCCTTTCATGCTCGGAAACATCCTATGAGGTCACACATACACACACATGGATTAATCTCAAGACATAGTTAAATAAGTATATAGAAATTGCATACACATGGAAACATCCTATAAAAGAACACAAGACATAGTTATATGAAAATATAACAAGTTATTAAATATTTAGACACGCTTAACACACGAACACGACTCATTTTTAGAAATATCAATACAACATAAAACAGAGAATCTGAGTGTTACCTGGTTCGTCCAAGTACATTGCGAGGAAACTTTTCAACAGTGATTTTTCCATTCTCATAGGTGAACACGATCTTAGCGCAGTCCCTCATTTCAGATGCTAGCATGTGAATCTTTGCCTCTTCACTTGTCACACCTTTTGGATAAACAGTTAGCACAACTGGTCGATCTGGGTTGTGCCGACTATCAAAAGCATCCAAGGGTAAGTAATATTTGCTTTCATAATCAGGTTTAATCACCATTTGTAGACATGGCTTTGGCACGGGATAGCGCTTTCCTTCGAGTACCAACTCAACATTGGACACAACTTCAATGTTCATTGAAGAGAAAGAGGCCCCCATGGATGATAAGCAAGTCGCAGAAAAGCTGAAAATAAGGACAGGGTTAGGACCATTTTTTTTTTCCACAACTTTTTCGGCAATATTTCAGCCCATTATCCTGCACTAATAACTTCGTAGATAAAAATAAAGAGTTATGGATTTGATTCACTATTCGGGAAGTTGGCATTTCATATGATAGGAAAACTTATGAAACTTATTCACAAGTGCTAATACAACACGAATAAGCCTCTCCCTCCACCAACTGTCCCTATGAAATACTGCATAACCTGCGAAGAGTGATTGCTACATTTAAGGTATAAATGACACAAACTGGTAACAAAATCGCTAATTGGTTTAGTATAGATGACAAGTCAAGGACATCAATGCAATGTTTAAATTTATGAATTCCCATGCGAGAATTCACCACCGGAGATATAAACAAATCGCAAAGAGCAAAAGTGCATATATAGATGTTGAAAATTTAGTCATTGCAAGAAAAGTTTTGAAATGATTGAATCGACAAACATAACTTACAATGTTGCGCATTATCAAAAAAGTTACAAAGTGAAACACAATTAAGAATTTTTCTTTGGGAACAACACTTCAAAGAAACACAAAACTTGCCACTTGCTTGCTTTGCCAAAAGGGCATAATTATAACCATGCTCTGTTTTGGGCATTTCCCATCGGATCTGATTTCATATTCAACATCTTTCGCCTTTTCAATTGAATCCAAAAATCAACGAAACTTTGAATCCCCACAAGATAAAGGAGTAAAAACATTGGGGGGGGGGAGGGAGGGGGAGAGAGAGAGAGAGAGAGCTGAGAGAGCATACCTTCGAAGTTTGGGACTGGAATCGGAAAGGAGCTTTGGCCGAGGTTTCGTTTCTCAAATATTTAAAGGAGGAACGTTGGTATAATAAAACGAATATTAAAATCTTATATTAAATATTTAGATTTAAGTTTTGATAATATAAAAATAATATTAGGGAAACACTCTTTAAGAAAGGATTCCTAAAAATATATATATATTGACAGCAGGAAAAGTGTCCACCCATCTCATGTTGTGATGACATTGACGCGGCCACTCTTTGACGCACCGATCGAAGGCACATCAGTGAGGTCATGCCTCGTTTGCTTTGGAACGTCAAACCCCCACCCCCAGCGGGGGGGGCGGGGGGAGGTCCAAGTCCACATTTTTGACCCAAATAATAACGAGACGAAAGGAATTTCGAACCTGTCTTTGTAGCTGGGAGTGGGTGAATTGGGGGGTCGGTGGGGGGGTGCCGTGCAAGTGGAGACATTTTCATGTTATTTGATTGTACTTCTTTTCAATAAAATTGTTTGTCCTTGGATTATGTTTCCAACTTACTTTTAGAGGGCTGGGCCAAATGGTTGGACCCTAGATGGACCACGCTTCTTATTATTATTTTTTTTAATATCTATCTTTCATCTTTCCTGTTATATAATAATTTAAATTTAAAATTATAGAATTAAAAGAGAAAAGTTGTGTTCATTATCCTTTTAGAAACTTTTTTTTTGGTATCTATAGTTTCTAATTTAAAAGAGCGTAACTAACTAATTTAGTATAATGAAATATTTTTAAATTTATCTTTTATAAATATAAATTAATTTAATATAATAGTTTTGAATCGAAAATATTATTAAAAAATTATCCTAAATGATAAGTTTTTGTTTCTCAAGGGAGGAAAAGCATGCACACATTCACGTTGTGATGACTTCGGCTTGGCCGCCCTTTGACGCACCGATCGAAGGCAAATCAGTGAGGTCATGCCTCGTATGCTTTGGAAAGCCAATCCCCCGCCCAGCTCCAAGCACACATTTTTGGACCAAATAATAATGAGACGAATGGAATTTCGAACCTGTCTTTGTCAGTGGGGGTGGGTAAGTGGGTGTGTCCGTGTGGGAGGGGTGGGGGTTTGCGTAAGAGGTCGTCCCTGAATAAATCTTAGACAGCCTGTGACCTTCCAAGTTGAGACATTTTTATGTTATTTGATTGTACTTTTTTTAAATAAAATTGTTTGGCCTTGGATAATTTTTCTAACTTATTTATAGAGGACCGGACAAATTGATAATTTGTGAAATAACGTTAAATTTTTTAATTAAAATTTTGAGTTTGATTCATGATTTAGATATGAAATAGACTATATTAAGAGGATAATCTCTTAAATAAATTATTATAAATTTTAAATTAAATTAATTAAAATATAATTTTAAACATTAATTGACCTAGTAAAAAACAATAAAGGAGGAAGGCCAAATAGTTGGATCCTTGATGGGCCTCGCTTCGAGCTTAAAAGAGCGATACAAACTAACTACGAAAGTTTGGCTGTGGAATCCGAAACGATAAGGGATGACGTGGGCAGTGGAATCCGAAATGAGCTTTGGTCGAGTTTTCGTTTCTCAAATATTTAGGGGAGGAAAAGTGTGCACCCATCTCATGTTGTGATGACGTTGGCGCGGCCGCTCCTCACGCACCGATCGAAGGCAAATCAGTGAGGTCATGCCTCCCCTCCGATGCCCATCTACGCCCGAAGTGCAAAATTTTGACCAAAACGATAAAGAAGGGAAAGGAATTTCTGAGAGATTAGCACTCACCCACAGCCACAGAAACATCCTATCCTCTTCCAATCTTCCGAAATAACCTGTCTTTTTCTTATTTTATTTTTACTAAAAGGATCGATATTCAGAATTAGAAGTTAACTAATTCTGTCTAAATTATTGTCAAATCCTTTTTAGAATGAATTTTTTTAATATAAATTTTTTTAATTTTTAAAATTCAAATTGAGTTTTGATCAAGTAATATAGAATTCTAATAATTTTTATTATAATTATTATTTTTAAAAATATAAATTTTAACAATAAAAATCAAAATTTTCAAAAAAAAAAATAAAAGCTTTTGTCCGTCTAATACTTACTTTTGCCCGGCCTAACCCGTCTTTAAATCAATTTAGAGATGAACTACCTCAGACTCAGAGAGGCCCAGCGAGAGTGAACGCCTCAAACATGAACCCGCCTCAAAGAGATGAACCCATCACAGAGATCAACCCAAAAAGAATGAATCCATCACAGAGATGAACAGAGAAAGAGAGAGTAGAATTATGCTTCCTTAAGCAACTTCTAAGTAAAATATAACATCACACACATACACACTTGACGGGGTCCTTCTAGACTCCCCATAGCCCATGGTAATTCTAGAAGCATACCTATAGTATTTTCATCGGAGTTGGCTTTTAATACATATATTTTACAAAATAATGTAAATTATGTGGGCGAACGTGGGGCACTTTTGGGCTGAGGTCAATGCCAGGCCCCACAGTGTCCCTTCTTCACAGTTCATTAGGCGCCCTTATCGTCTTCTAATTATTTGTTTTCGATACATATATATTTAGTATTTTCCATTATATTAATAAAATAATTTTGAAAAAGGGTAATTTTGCGAGCTGATGTTATTCAACCTACTGTTATAGGGATTGTGTTAACCTTTAAACGTTCCCTCCCCCTCGAGCTGCGAATGTCAAACAAATTCCAACTTTCGAACCATAGTGAGGAAAGTATCCCTTCCCGAAGGGCTTAATAAAAACATCTCCAGGCTGATTTGTTGAAGCCAAGCCAGATGCTTGGTTGCTACCAAGCCATCTTGCATTTTGTTACGGATAAAGTGACGGTTTCTCTGCATCTGGTCCTTTCACCAAAAATAGGGTTAGCTCTATACGTAGGACAGCCTGCGCAGTCTAAATCAGAACATGCTCTCAAAATTTGATCTGCAATACAAGCACAAATACTAACTATAGGCCTTCGAAAATTCAAGTATCTTTGGGCACATGAGTTTAAATAAAACTTGTTGGCTAAATAAAACTAGATAAAGCCACTTTTCCTCCTTTATTTTGTCAATCTTCATCATCTTCACCGGATGATATCCTAGTCCGAATAATAGTGTAACTTTTTGAGAGAGAGATGCCCACCTTTTTTTTTTAAATGGAGGAAGAAAGGAAGCCAGGGACCAATGTCCGGATGGCTATGCCCAAATCCTGCATTGCTCGGCAAACCAATGCAAAGTGCTGAATTTCAATCCGACAATTGAGAGGAAACCATTCTCTAGTCATGACAAGATAACATTGGGCGTGAACCATATAGTTTGCCACATGGTTATTACACACACAAAATGTTTCCATATCAATAAAGAAGTTTAGAGGAAATTCAAAGTCTAGAAAACAAAAAAGATAAACTTAAGATGGGAAGGTGAAGCACATTCCAAGATCACCACCCGCTCAGCGTCACTTTCAATACTTTGGAGAGATCAAGAACCTGTGATAGACATTACAAGACAATTTGCAAACATGTGAGATAACATAAACGAAGAATATGAAGGGGCTTGATTTCCTAATGAATTTAGAACTGGAA
Organism: Dillenia turbinata; assembly: GCA_037126225.1. Lineage (NCBI taxonomy): Eukaryota > Viridiplantae > Streptophyta > Magnoliopsida > Dilleniales > Dilleniaceae > Dillenia > Dillenia turbinata. The sequence continues at coordinate 26,710,074 of JBAMMX010000003.1, read as the reverse complement.
TGTTAAATTTTAATGTAAAAAACTTGCGAATAAAAAATTTGCTTAAAACCAAATTCCTATCTTATCATTATGATTGGTTGAATCGTTTTTTACACTCATGTGCAAGGTTTTAGCTAATTTTAAGCGCCCAGCCAATTCTAATGTATTTTTTCATAATCGATTCCAAGAAAGAGAATTGCTATTCAAATAATCCTAATCTCAAAATCTAGTGGTAGATTTGTCCAATTATAACCTTTTTCTCGTGAAGTACTACAAATTGCCTATATTTGCGTCCCCATTAAAGTATGCTGAAACTCGCCACAACCATTTCTCACTCATAAAAGACATTTTCACATATGTAGAAGGGACTAGTTTTGATTCGGATGGACCATAAGGGGTCATAGTCTACTCACTATGCGGGATAATGTGGAATCCACTCGGGGAGTAAAAAATAAAAGTCCTTGTATGGGGTTTGATGGGACATAAATTGATGTAATATTTATAATGGATTTTGTTTTATTTTTGAATGAATATTATATTAATTATTGTGTTTTGTAATCATTGATAAAATAGTAACGATGGAGAAGACTTTTGAAGAAAAATGAAGGAAAAAACTTAATTTGGAAACATTGAAAACTTTAAAGATATTCTTAATATTTAGAAATATAAATTTTGGAGAATTCTAATTTTTATAATCTTTTATTTTAGTTAGGCTATCTATTTGATAAGTCAATTAAGTTGTTTGTCATTAGAAATTTTTTTTTTTTATTTGGTAATTGTCAAAAATTTAGAAAAACCTTCTTTTAGAAAAATAGATATCTCATTCCTAAATATATGGGACATTAGAGCAAAAGAGAGGGGGAGAGCCCCTTAGGGGCAGCAGCCCCTCCACGTCCAACACCTCATTTTTAGGCTTTGTTTTTATGTTTGGTTGCTTCAAAAACTTTCCAGCGACTGCACCCCTTAGGAAAAAGGATGGTTGCCATTTTTTCTTCATTGTTCAACAATTTCAGCATTGAATAAATTGATTGTGAGTTTTTTTTTTATGTTTTTATTCTAATTTTATTTTCTAATCGAAAGGTATTAAAATCTTGATGATTGATGATTGTGAGATTTAATTGGGTTTATTAAATCAATATCTCATAGATATTTATTTAATTCCTGTATTTCATGGATCATGATTTTTTAGGGTTTATTAAATAGTGACCAATATTTAATAGTTTTAGAATAATTTATAACTAATTAAAACGACAAATCTGGAATTGTTTATTAGTTTTAATAAAGTAGTAAATGACATTCATGTCATGGAATTGATTAATCTAATTTAAATGAACCCGTCGTGTTTTTGTTAATTAGAATTGAGTCTTTCTAAATCATAATGCTGTTGAAACTTTCAATTCTAAGACCTTCTCTAGGGTTGACTCTTGATTAGAGAAATAATTAACAAACTTCTCTTAATTATCGACGAAGTAATGAGAGATTGGTCGTTGGGCGTTTGTCGACGGCTATAACCAATTTATTTATGGGTGTTGAAATCTTTAGGTAAATCAATGATCAATCACATGAAATCAAGATGGAAATAATTCCCTTGACTAGAAAATTTGATTTTTCATTAATTTTTATTCTTTTGTTTTTGAATTCTTAATTTTTGATCAATTAGTTTAGTTAACTTTTCAAACCCCATTATTTTTATTTTTATTTTTATTTTTCCTTAAAAGAAATAAATCCTTCGTTCTTTGTGGATTCGACCCTGCTTACTCTAGACTTATCTTTGTGAAAGTAGGTATTTTATTTTTGTTTATTTGACGATACACCAAATTTTGACGCCATTGTCGGGGAACGGTGTTAAGAGATTTATTTCTTTTAAGTTTTGTTTTCTTTTTATTTTTGGAGACTAACCTTTGCAGTGAATTTATTGAGATTTGACGGTGATATAGAAGATAAGGATTTGACGAAAACATGGCCGGTCAAAAGACTTTAAGAGAGTTGTTATTTCCTAATTTTAATGAACATACTTTTTACAGTGATTTTCCTAATATTGATATGCATTAACAGTTTGGAATATAGCAAGATGCTCCAAGGAAGGTTAATGAGAAAAGTTTTTCTTCCATCGATCAAAAATTGGACACATTAACATATTTTGTGAAAAAATTTGTTGTAAGACAAAAACAATCGATACAAACTTGTGGAATTTGTTCAAAAATGGATCATCTAACCGATAAATGTCTCATTTTTTATGGTTACCCATATTCGAACATCTATAATCAAGAATGGTGTAACGAACCATATTTTGATTATGGAAATTGGCAACAAAGATTACGACAATAACCACAAGTCCAATCTCAATTTCAGTCTCAACAAACTTTTTCGAATCAAGGTACGTCTCTAGAAGAGATTGTCAAAAGTTTGGCTAACAGTACTTTGTTAATTCAACAGGAAAGTGAACAATTTCAACAAGAGACAAGAGTCAACATTCAAAATTTGAAAAATCAAGTGTCACAATTGATAGCAATCATAAGTCGATCGAAAAATTTATCAAAAGAAGTAGAAGACAATTCATCAAAAGTCGAAGAAGATATGTAAATCGAGCAAATAAAGAAATCATCAACAGTGAATGAATCCACCGATGAGGTAAATAACGAGCAAAATACTTTCAAAACAAAAATTTTGATTTTATCACATTTTCCTAATAGATTGGCACAACCAAAAGAAGAGGAAGAGAAAGAGATTTTGGAAACTTCTCCAAAAGAAGAAACCAACATTCCTCTCTTAGAAATAATAAAGCAAGTGCCAAGATCATTCATGAAAAAAATCAAGACAAAAATTGATGTAGATTTGGGTACTTAAACTCTTGAGTTTGATGGTAAAATTATTATTTTTAATATTTTTGATATTATGAAGTATCCAAATGATTTTAAATCTATTTTTCATGATATTATGGTGGAATTCATTGTTCATAATAATTTTGCGCAAGATGAATTGGATTTTGTTTTTAAGGAAAATGTGACACGTAAGGTTGCACAATTGGATAAATTTCTTGAAGACAAACTCCCACATTGAAAACAATTATTGGTAGGACATAAAATCATTTACTTCAATTCAAAATTGAAGTTCATGCCAGATATGTTGAAGTCTAAATGGACAGGACCCGTCTTTGAACGAGGTTGAAACAAGGAGGTAATGTCGAGTCAAAGACATTAAACAAAGGCGTTTGTTAGGAGACAACCAAATGTTTTTTTTTATGTTTTTTATTTCATATTTGATTGATTTGATTTAGATTTTTAGGTGAATAAATGCTGAAAAATTCGGTGACTAGAAATACTCTGCCATTAAGGCGTGCCCACGCCTTAATAAGCCTCAAATGCTGTCCAATTTTACAAATATTCTCAAATGACCAGAATTGCACATGAGTTAGGGCGCGCCCACGCCCTAAAAAGGAGTCAATTGTTGTCGTCATAATTTTTTCTTCAACACTTGTTGGATTTTACCCTCCATTCCTCACTCCACCCTAGAAAAGTTTTGTTCTCACTTTATTTTTTATTTTTGCTTTTATTTGGGATAAATGTTATTTATTTTTATTTTTATTTTTTCTCTCTCATTTGGCATACATTGGGGACAATGTATGATTTAGATGTGAGGGGATATTTCATGTTTTTGTTTGTTTGTTTTCCTACAATAGGTTTAGTTTTGTTTCATTTTATTTATTTTAAAAAAAAAAGACAAAAAAGAGAAAAAAATTAAAAATTTTTGAACTTTCTAAATTGATATGTGTTATTTGGTTGGTTAGAAATTTTTGTAATGACATTCATGTCTTTAATAATTTTTTTTGAATGATAAACATGCAAGATTCAATACAAACCCCTTTTAAAAGTGAGGTTTTGAATCCAACAAGCGAGCAAATTCATTTTTTATGTTCAGAATTTCTTTTCTTCTTGAGTGATTATCGCATTTGGATTGGTTATTCTAGAACTTGCAATGTTATGCATTTCAAGATCACATTTAGAGTTTCATGCATTGAAATGATAAAACACCTAGATTTTACCCCATTTTAGCTTTTGTAAAAATCTCGACCCTTGATTTATAATCCTCTTAATGAACCAATTTGAGTCTAAGACCCTTTCTTTTTTAAAAAACCCTTCAATACAACACCACAACCTTATTTTGGCTTGCGTTTCAACCCTTATACCAATGATATATGTAATTAATTGCATGACATTAGTTATATGATTATTTCATGGGATATGTATTGATTAGAGTTTTGAAGATGATATTTGCTACATATGACCAGGAAGGAAAATGTTTGATTTGTTCATCTTTCGTGTTGAAAAGTTCTTCATTAAATAAAAAAAAAAAAAAGAAAAAAAAAATGAAAAATGAAAAAAAAGCAACAGCGAAAAAAAGAAAAAAAAAGAAAAAGAAAAAAGGAAAAAAATGCTGTATCTTTGAAAATTTCATTTCAGTCATGGATCATTGATCGAAAAAGTCAATATTTTTATGTATCCGTGACTATTGGCTATTATGAGTACATGTGGATAGTAAAATCATTTATTTTTTGTGTGCTATTTGTTTGAGACGAAAGTGTTCATTGTACAAGAAATTATGCAGTTAATTATATATTATTCTCGGTACATTTTAAACCCTTGTTATACCCCTTTATCCTATCCTTAACCCTAACTACATTACAACCAAATGAAAGATTTTTAGATTGGTGTACGAAATTCAAATTATCAAGTGGTGGAGATTTGATATATTTGCAAACATATGGTAATGTCAATTCCAAAGTGTTGATTTGAATGATATTGACATATTCTTCACCTCTTTCTGAGTGAATTTGAGTGAATTCTTACAGAGGAATATTGAATCTTACCGTTTTGATTTCATTGGGAGCTGTTGGGATTTGTAATAGTTGTTCTTGTATACAATACTGTGAAGTACTTGTTGTTTTGATTATTTTTCTAGTTTGATTCTTATGACATATGTTGCCTTTGTTGTTCAAAAGAAAAATAGGTTTGTTAGAGTAGTTTTAATTTTTTTTGAGTTAGGAATGCTTGAGGACAAGTAGGGTTCTTATTGTCCGCGATTAGACGATAATCAACTACATTATAGTAAAAATTGAACCATATTAAGTCTAGTTAGTGATGAAGAGAAGTATTAATTAGAGTCTGACATAATAACAAGTTGTTAAGAGTGTTATTTGAAAAGAGACTTCTTTATATCAAGCATAATCTTTGTATCGTTTTCTTTTTTGGACTATATAACTGTGCCATAGCTTTGTCCTTGGTGATCATACTAAGTGACTGACTTACTTTAGGCTTTTGTCTTGAAGCTTCGCTTCTTTGCCATAAAGTCCTTCATCTTTTCCCACTTAGCTTTCAGCTCCAAAAATGCCCTACGCAAGTCACAAACAAAAACGCCATAAATTTCAAATGCAAGAAGAATCAAAGATTAGTCACACATGGGAGATGGAATTTTTTTGGACTAGACCTGGTCCTCACAAGCACATTTCCAGGATATTTCTCCATAGTGACCTGTCCATCCTTATAGGTGAAAATGATCTTAGCACATTGACGTATTTCGGGCACTATCATGTATGTCTTTGCCTCTTCTTTGGATTCTCCTTTTGGATATGCACATATGATAGTTGAACGCTCTGGATTGAACTCGACATCAAAGGCATCAAAGGACATGTATTTGCTTTCATTGGCTTCAATCTCAGCTTGGAAAATCGGATCCTTCATAGGGTAGCGGCTTGCTTCAAGTACATAGGGAACATTAGAGCTGAATTTGGTGTTGGATGAAAGCATGTGGCCCTCCATGGTGGCTCAAGCAAGAGAATCCCTGAAAAAGAGGAAAATCGCATTGTGCTAAAATTGTATAGATAGCATGTTCTCAAGTTTAACTGGTTTATACCTCCTACCAATATATGTTATGCATATCTATGACTAAATCAACAAAATACTTAGATGTTCCGCAAATATTAAAAAGTTTGTGATGAAATCCTGAGCAAGAAACCTTTGTCTAATTGTAGCTTGTCATCTAAATCCGTAAACTTCTCATGAGAATTTTTTTTTTCCTTTTAATAAATAGTATTTCTAGTGCTAGAAGACAAGTGATATATGAGGTGAAAAATCTGGAATTGAATGGTTTGTTCTCATTTTTGGGTGTAGCACGCTTCGATCAAGCAAAATATCAAGGAAGAGACAGAGATCACGTATAAAGGACAACATAAGATCAAGAATAAGTGAGACAATGATTTCCAATTATATATACTGGGGTTCTAGGTTTTCCTGATGAAGACAACATCCAAATTAGAACAATCAGAAGCCAGTTATAAAGCATGATCTAGAGGATAATATGCCATGGATCATGAGCTGAAGAAGAGAGAGAGATAGAGAGGAATATCCTTAGCAATAGTTTCAAAGTCCACAGAACTTACTCAAAGACTTTAAAAATGTGAAAAGATAATGGATTATTTCTATTAATTTATTTAGAAACATTAGAAACGGATCAACAAAAAAATAGACCCAATTCATTTTCTTTATTATGTTTTTAAGTTAAAATTCAGAAAGAACTTCTGGAGACTTGATTGAAATCCAAACAGGGTGGCCTTTGCTGCTTACATGATTATGTTAAACTACCTTACGAAAAATGCTAAACAGAAATCAGTAATAAGTGGAATTAGAAGAAAACAAATTCGAATCCCAATGTTCAAAATGACTTGAAATTCAAGCAGGAAAAACTAGATTGGGATCGAAAGCCCTAGCATCCAAAACTTAGGGGGCCGGGAAAGAAGCAGAAAAAGGGTTCTTCATTTAATGAAGGAAAGGGTTTCTTCATAGTTTCCTAGAACAAAATCCTCAAGAGACACATGTTATTGAACCCCCACAGAGAGAGAGAGAGATGGGGTTGTACCTCAAAAGGGGAAGATTTTGCACTAGAGAGAGATAGAGAGAGTTGTACCTGACTTCTTCGTGAAGCTTAGAAACACCGAATATGAAAATTCCTTTCACAGAGAAACGCCACTTTCTGTTACAAACCAGAGCTAATATATAATAAAACAATGTAAAATTTCTGGAGACAGACACCAATAAGCAGTAGTCGTTTTCGGCTGAAGTCAAATTGGTGGATACCAAAAGTGTTAATTACCGGTTTTACCACCTCCGGGATGAGTCCACGTGTTAAGCAAGCGAGAGCCTCGGCCACTCCGAGCCAAATTTGATGTTCTTTTATATTTTTCTTTGGCTAAAACGGTGGAGCTCATGCTGACTCAGCTGCAGACCCGGATAAAGGGAACGGAATAAAAGATTGCCTCGAATTCATTTCAAAAGCCAAAGTATACTGCTCAAATCCACCTAATTGTGGCAAAAAATACTCACCGAGTTGAACATATAGGACCCGCTTCTAATTGTATCCACAGACCCATCTTTGCATCCCAAAGTGACAGCTCAAGAAACAGAACCTCTTCATTGTCATCTTTCCTTCATTGATCCGATCTACTCAGTTACATCTCTTGTTTTTTTTTTTTTTTTTTTTTTTAAAGACCCATCTTTGCATGTCCATCCCAATGCCAGGCCCAAGCCCACTTCTTGAAGCATCTCCTTTCATAACAGTCCTACAAATGAAGAAGAAAATGGCCCAGCCCATTTTTAATATTATTGACCATTTTTCTTTGACTTTTCCTTTAATTTCATCCACACACATAAGCGCGTAAAAAAGGAAAGGAAAAAAGAATAAACGAAGTACTTATAAGATCAATTGAGAGAGAGAGATGAGAGGAGACTGTAGGTGCTAAGAAAGTAATCTATTTCTAATTACTCTCGAGTGTAACATCCATTTTAGCTTTGTTTAGATAAAGGTAATAATCACAATTTAAAAGAAAAAATTGACAAAATGCCACAGAGCTTTGATTCTTCCAAAAAAAAAAAGCCTATGAATTCCTTTGCTTTCTTTTTTTTTTTCCCAGATAAATATGACAAACACAAGAGCTGTATATTAGCACTCAACAACTATAGTCACATGCTTTTGACATACCTATAGATCAAGCAATTTTGCAGCCTCCTCCACGGCTGATTCATCCTCTTTTGAATTTTCTGAGAACCGTTTGCTAGAGAGGGAGAGAGGGGGGAGGAGAGAGAGAGTTGTCAAACTCACAAGATAATTTGGATTCATTTCTTACATTAGATTCCATTTTGTACAAGGCCCTCGATATAAGAGAAGAATTATTTGGTCTCGTTGGACAGCCTGTCTTCCACTTGAAAGTTTTCTTTTATTATTGTCCCCCCGCCCCCCTAACAAATAATTGTCGCTCTCACCATTTATAGAGGACTAGGCTGGGCCGAGCAGTTGAACTCTGATGGGCCTCTCCTGCAATTGACAATTTTTTTTCCCCTTTTTAGTATCGTTTTTACGACGACTTATGTATTGATTTGATTTCACGCAAAAAAAAAAAAAAAAAATGTATCGATTTGAACCAAACTAGGATAAAAAAAAACACAAGCTCATGCAATTACAAGGGTGCTATGTGCCTCACGCCAGTGCAGTGTAACACGGACATGAGACATGAGACGACTGTAACAATCAATGATTTGAATATAACGGTCAGTAAGTAACTTAGTTTGCAAGGAAGAGTAGTTAATTCAGGTCAGTCAATCAAGGTAGAGAGTTAGTTAGTTAGTTGCAACAGAAGGCAATATAAGTTTGTACAAGGAAATAAAATAGGGCAGTCGGTTAATGAAACAGATCTTCTCATTCTCTCTATGTTCTGTTCTTTCTTCTTCTTCTTCTTCTTCTTCTTCTTCTTCTTTCTCCTTCTTGAGCTCCATTCAAGCCTAACTTCAAAAAACCCAGCTGTATAGATCATCTTCAAGAGTTGGTCTGTTACAACGACATATTTTTTCTCTTGTACAACACACACGACGCAACACCAAAATATAGCAGATAGCTTTTCTTTTTTCTACCACAGTCCCTGTGGATGGATCCACGGAGAACTTGAGATTTTAACAATTGTCTTCATATGATATACATATGGATTAAACTTGCTAGGAAACTTGTCTTCAAGGGATTTGGGCTACTTGTTACACGCCCAATGACGGAGGGAGGGGGGCTAGCAGGGGCCATGCCCTCCTCCCACCCCACCCCTAAAAAAATTTACAAATTATTTTCAAAGGGAAGGTAATGTCTTCCTATTGTATTAGTTTTCTATTGTCTTAGTTTCTTTTATTTGCCCCTTTCTGAATTTTGTTTTTATTTTGGTTCTTAACGTAAAAATCTTAGTTTCATTTAGTACATACCCTAATCTCAGCAAACATCTTTTTCTTTTTCTTTCCTTTTAATTTTTTGGCTCATTACAAAGACTCCAATCTCATCTTGAATATCCTATTTCATGAACCTACATATACTTAACAATTTGACCATCCATAGCTTCATATCATGTAACAAACATTCATATCACACCATGAATATATAAAAATATTAAATATTATAAACACATGCGCATATATAATAATAAGATCATCGTTTTCAATGGGACAATTTAGTGATCACAATTCCCTCCTTAATTCAATGTTTTTAAATTCAAATACAAGTGTAATAAAAAAAAAAGTTCACCTGTTAAAGTAACTCAAAAGGATGCATGCTTGCATTAACATGTATGATGAAAGAGAAAAGCTTTTAATAAAACTTCCAATTCTAATGAAATAGAAATATGAGTTTAGGAACAATGGTCAGCACAGAAATTAATCATAGACTTTTATCACCAAAAAAAAAAAAAAAAATCATAGACCTTGTTAGTGGGCTTTTATCCTTTCAAAATCGAAGGTCCACTCCAGTTCACTTCTCACCAAATGGAGCTACTTTTGGCCCATCATCAGTTCTTTCTCTCTCTCTCTCTTCCTCTCTCCCCTAAAGCTTTGGGTCCCTCTTGAGATTTTGCAGAGAGAGAAAGAGAGAGAAGATGACGATCGACGACGAGAAATCGGTTTACGTGGGAGGACTTCCCTATGACGCGACCGAAGAGAAAATTCGTGACGCCTTCCAATTCTACGGTTCCGTTGTCGCCGTCAAGGTTCCCTCTCAAAACCCTAATTTCTCCTCCTCTTTCCATATTGATTTCAATTACACGTTCCTTCGGTAGATGATATTTTTGTTTTATAGGGTTTCTCATTTCCTTTTTTCTTTTTCAAACTATCAGTTTCTATGTACACAATCAATGTTCTGCTAGCTTGGGCGATTCGATTTTCCGCATTTGTTTTTTTGAATTAGGCTGTAGATGTCGAACTCATGAGTTCTGAAGTTAGTTACTATTTTCTAGGGTTTGGTTCCTTCGAGTCTTATTAGCTGCGTAATGTTCGAGTCTAACGTGGGACTATTCGGACATCCGTTTGATATGGGCTATCCATTTTATTATTATTTCTGTTAAATATGGACACCTCTAGTGCCACTTTTCAAGCACTCTAGAGATACTCTACGCAATCCTTGTTCTTACTTAGAATCCTTGTATCAATTTCAGTAGTTGACAATCCAATTCAAAAATATATTAAAAAATGGTTATATTCAAACTATGCGGATCCCTTATGTGCTAATTTATATGTACTCAGCTCATTAACTATAATTTTGTGTCGGGTATGTGTCCTTTTTCACAATTTTCCTATGTCATGTTGTGTCCATGTTCCTGGTTAGTATCCATGCTTTCTTGGTTATTACGTTGTTCTTGCTCTGGTGATAGGGAATTACATGTCATGTACATATTTCATTTGTTGTTCATAGCTTTAGTTAAAAAGTTTGTTCGAGTTGTAGAAGGAATAGATGATAGCGAATTTGATACTGGTTCTCACTTACAGATAATTAATGATCGTGGGGTTGGAGGAAAATGCTATGGGTTTGTTACTTTTAGAAACCCACGGTCGGCTTATAATGCCATTAGAGAAATGAATGGCAAGGTATGTATATAATGTTACCATTGTTTACTTTCAATGCAGTGAAAGCTTAAAGACATTGTTTTCATTTACTTTATTTGAAGATGTAGAACTATGGTTGCTTTTTCAACACTCTAATTTCTTCATTTACTCTCGCTTAAAAAGTAAGAAAATTTCTTCCAACTATACATTGTTTAAACAAATTGTGATTTAAGATTTGTGTATTTGGTTCAGACTGCATAGTAGTAGTTTTTGTTATTGATTTGAACTTTTGGATTGGTGATTTTGAAAATAGACCATTGGTGGGCGAGTTGTAAAGGTGAATGAAGTGAACACCAGGGGTGGAAGGCCAAATTTTGGTCGCGAAAGTATTCGACATATTGGGAATAGGGACATAGACTGGGAGAGGGGCAGAGATCGAGAAAGAGATTACGATCGTGATAGGGACCGACATCAAGACCGTAGCAGGGACAAGTCTTGGGATCGGGACCAAGAAAGAAATCAGGAATATGACCGTGAATGGGATCATGATCGGGCAAGGGATCGTAGCTTGGAGAGGGATAGGGATCAAGACAGAGACATGGAGGAATTTGAGCAGGAACGGAGTAGAATTATGGATTTGGAACAGGAAAGAGAGGTTGATATGGACCAACGTTATGATTTGGAGATGGACAGAGCCAATGATCGTTACAGAAGTGTTGAGAAGGATGTAGAACAGAAATCAATAAGAAATCGGTAATGTTTTACTTATTAGTTGTTAATCAGTGAAAATATGCCCACAAGTTGGCTAATATTTGATATTTTCTAACCTGTATGTTGATCCGCAATGGTTTATTCTAATTTTGGTGGATCTTCATGTGTTGAGTTCTTGTTTCATGCTTCTTTTTAAGTTACCTATAATTTATATAAAGATTGTTTGTTCCTCCCTATCATTGAAATTTTGTATCCTTAATGAGAAATATACACAAATATATGAATTTCTAAAACTTGTAGTTTGCCCTATAATCAGCTATACTTCAATTTTAGCGAGTGAACTAATACTAGATGAATGTTTTGTTAATTAATGGGTAATATGTACTTAAATTGTATTGTTTTGTTTTTTAGGAACAAGGCTTTCAAATGACAGAAAAATTAAGGACAATGTAGAGTATAGGTTTAGGGTGAAGTGCATTAGCATGTTTTATGATCATAAATTTCCAACTAAATTATGAGGAAAACTCAATAGAACTGTAATAAGTTGAGTAATGATTGAAATGTTGGGCAATTAGAAACAACTTATCTATGGTATGATTTATGTTTTGTTATTAATACTAAGGTTTTCCGCTAGTTTGAAGAGGAAAAATAATATCTGAGTTGCATGTGATAGGAGAAACTAAGGGTCAACCTATATATGGTATGATTTATGTTTTGTTATTAATACTAAGGTTTTTGGCTAGTTTGAAGAGGAAAAATAATATCTGAATTGCATGTGATACGAGAAACTAAGGGTCAACCTATATATGGTATGATTTATGTTTTGTTATTAATACCAAGGTTTTTGGCTTGTTTGAGGAGGAAAAATAATATCTGAATTGCATGTGATAGGAGAAACTAAGGGTATCTTCGTGAGGTGAAGATGAGAGAGTTGATCAAAATGGTTTACTCATGTTCAAAAGCTATCTCTGAGTGTCTTTGCATAAGATAGGATGGCACTTGAATTGAAGGTTCTGGAGTTGAGAATTAGGGGAATATCTAAAAATGGAAAACATTTTGTGAGATGACAAGTATGCCAAAGCAAAGACAGAATTTTCATACTGAAATGAAGTATTGTTGCCGATATAGGTTATTGAATTTTATTCATTGTGTATCCTTGAAATATTTATTTTAGTTCATGGGCTACTGGATGCTTCTCGTGTCAAGGTGATGTCTTGTGCTGCGTTATTTTTGGTCACCTTTAATGCATGAGATAAGCGGATGATTGGGTTGATTTGGATTAAAATTAGTCCAATTCCTATGTCTATTTTGGCAAGGATTGATTTCAGTAAAATCCTAAAAGCACTAATTTATTTAAGCTACGACCCTTTTGTCCAGGTTTATTTAAGTTAATCCCATGTTTACCGATGGAATTGAGTGGGATTAGATAATTTGATTCAAATTACTGACATGTCCACTTGCTAGGTATGTTCAGATATATATCCAACATAATATAGTTTATTCTATCCTGTCCCATCCTATCTTGTGTGTCAAACATGACCTTGAAGTAATTGGAATTAGTAGCACTTATATGCTATTCAAATTTGATGAAGGTTTATAGCTTCTTTTTTTTTTTAATTTAAAAAAAAAAAAGATTGTTAACGTATATGATAGTGATGATTCTTTGTGCAGTTCCCACTCCCCTTCTAGACAAATCTCATCAAATTCTAGTGAAGATTACCATGGCCAGGTTAGCTTGGATTGTTTTTTCTCCTTGGCTAGGTCTTGTTTTTCTCTCTCTCTCTGTGTTTTTTTTTTTTTAATTTTTGGTGCATTTATTTACTTTGACCTAATTGCTATAGGGTAAAGAAATATTGGAGGAAGCAGTTCATAGACGTGAGGAACTTCAAAAAGAGGTCTGCTTTCTTCTCATGTGACAAACTTAACCCAGTCAGTTGCCGGCATTCCAACTCTACTTTTGGGGAGTGTTTTGATCATCCTTTCATTTGACTAGGATATATATTCAATATCTAACTTCATCATAGTAAGTTATTGCAAAATGTGTACGGCAATCTTAAAACACTATTCTTGGCCATATATCTCAGAATTCATTTTCATAACATGGTTCTTGGCATTGACCTTTTAAGATTTTCAGACTTACCCAAATCACTTCATTTGTTATTTTCTTTTATCATAATCTTCATTTTCCTTTTCTTGTAGCTCATATTTTTTGTTGAATATTTCTTCACAATGATCTAATCTTGTTGTGAGTGGCTGAAGAAACTGGATTTTTTTTTTTCACTGTCAGATTTCTCAGATTGAAGAGAGATTAGAAGATGAACAACGCCTTATATTGGAGTTGCGGGAAAAATCTCAGGCAAGTCTGGTCCTGTTTTGGATAGCTTTCTTTGTTGATTCCCTGAAGTGAAGAAAGTTCCTCTGGAAAATAACTATCTCAGGCCATCTATTTTCAAGAACAAGCACTCTACCTAAATTTACTTACCTGTGGAGAATTTGATGATCAATGCAGAAATTGGAGGATGCAGTGACTGCTGCCAAAAAGCTCTCTTCACAACGTAAATTGCAATTGACCAAGGTTAATGGCTGCACTGCTTGTCTGATATCCGGAATATCATCTTTTCACTTTGGAAATAATCAATCTTGTGTGCTTAATCTGTAGCTTTGCAAAAGCTATCTGCAAATACAAACTTACGCAGAAAGACTTAAAAGCTCTGAACAGGAATTCAAGGTTAGTTCCTTTTCTTTCTTTGTTCCCATTAAACAATGAAATAATTTGTATTAAGCAAGCTACAGAGGACCTGGTAAATCTGCCATGGGCACTGAATTTTCCATGCTTTTGGATGTTGATCATTGATGTGGGACAAATTTCTAAAAATTATTCAGGTGGCTCAAGAAAAAGAAAAGAGATCCATTAGTTTTTAATTGTTATAATTTCCTAATTTTTAAAATTTTTTAATTTCCCTAGTTTCTTAATTTTTCTAGTTTCTAGTTTCCTAATTTTACTATTTTCTTAATTTCTTAATTTTTTTTTTATTTTATAGTTTTCTAATTTATGAAGTTTGCATTCCCTATAAATATTTATAATGTTTCATTATTTTGATATTCATGATTAATAATATTTTATTTGAGAGTAATATTTCTCTTTTGAGAGTTTTAGGGTTTTCTCTTTTCAAATTCTATTGTTTTCCTTCTATCTTTCCCGCGTTAGGTGGTATCAGAGCCAAAGTTTTTCCTTACGATAGCCAACCAAGCCGGCGAAGGTAGTACTCTTTTTGATGTGTTCAGAGAGTTGCAAGTCATGACGGCTGCACTCTAAGCTGTCTGTTCGAATGGAGTGGGTAGAATCACGAATGGAGCAGACAGAAACGGAACTACAGACGTCGCAATCAAACCAGGGCAATATAGGAGGTGAAGGTGGCGTCAGGAGAGTCACTCAAGGACCTCACTTCAATCCCATATTACCACAACAAACTCGTAGGGTTCAGGCCAACGAGGATGATTCTTCAGACGATGAGGTTGCTCAGTTTTTTTATCATAACCCTAATTCAAGGGCAACTCGTCAATATCGACAAGAAGAGTTTCGATTGAAAGTCGACCTCCCTTCATTCAATGAGAATCTAAATATTGAAGATTTTCTAGAGTGGGTAGCAGAGGCTGAAAGGTTTTTCGAGTTCGCACAGATTTCAGAGAATAAGCAAGTAAAGCTGGTGGCATATCGATTAAAAGGTGGGGCTTCTTCATGGTGGGAACAAATTTAGATCCAACGAAAGCGTTTGGGAAAACAGCCAATAAGGCTTTGGCCAAAAATGAAGATGTTGATGGTCAGATTTTTTCCTCCAGATTATGATCAGTTTTTGTTTCATCAATGCCAAACGTTGGTGCATGGGCAAAAATCTATGGCTAAATATATCGCAAATTTCTTGCGATTATCAGCACGAAATAATTTGATGGAGACTGAAGGTCAACAGGTGGTGAGGTATATTATGGATTGAAATCTGCAATTCGTGTTAAAATTGACCATCAGATCATTTTAACTCAATAAAGTCCAGAATATGGCCCAAAGAGTAGAGTCAATAGAGCTTAGGGGATATTATGGGAATGAAGGTACCCGTAAACCCTTAGGTGAGACATCTAGGGTTAGTCCAAGAGTCAGTACATGGTCCAGTTCTGAATCCGTAAAGAAAGATATGACAAAGAAGGAGCATGCAAAGGAATCAGCCAACAACAACCCTTATTCGAAGCCGATGGGAGATAAGTGCTACAGGTGTGGGCAAGTTGGACATAGATCTAACAATTGCCCCTAACTTTGTCAAATTCGTCTGGTCGGCTATGGTAAGGAGGATGACGAAAGGTATGTTGATGAGGACGAAGGGATCTGTGAGCTAGATGGAGAAGACGAAGATATGCAGATCCTGGTGGATAGAAAGGCGTTGCTGATCCCTAAGCAAGATGATACACAATGGAATGGGTTCTTTCAAACTTGTAGTGGTGGTCTGATTGCATGTGTAGATTTACACTCATTGCATGGTACGGAAGACATTGGCTCATCAAAACCATTATAGTCTGCAAATGCCATTATTTTTTTAGAGGCCGAGATACAGAAGAAAGTGATGGTGCTTGACACAGGTTGGACTAAAACAAGATTTTTGAAAAATCTGGAAGATCCGTCATATGAAGCTCTTATATTATTACCTCATAATTACTTAGCATTCACCCCCTTGCTATCAAATGTTACATGTGGTACGGTGGAAGTTCGCAACGTCCTAGAATCAATTCACAACATAATTAGAAAGAAGATATATATTTCTTATTCAAAGGCTGAATATTTCAAGATTGATCCAACAAATAGGAGAGTTTACTATCTTTCTAATTCAGACAAGCACGTGGGTGGAGTAGAAGAATTTGAGATTTACTATGATTATCTGGTTATAGTAGTTGTTTTGATATTTATCATACTCAACATAAGTTTTTGGGGAAGAAAACCAAAGGAGAGAGTTGAGGATATGGATGCAGACATTGAAGGTATCACTCGAGAGTGAGTTCTTTTCAGGAAAGAGGGATTGATGTGGGACAAACTTTCAAAAATTATTCAGGTGGCTCAAGAAAAAGAAAAGAGATCTATTAGTTTTTAATTTTTATAATTTTATAATTTTTAAAGTTTCTTAATTTCCCTAGTTTCTTAATTTTTCTAGTTTTTAATTTTCAAATTTTACTAGTTTCTTAATTTCTTTAGTTTTTTTTTTTTTATTATTATTTTTGCAGTTTCCTAATTTTTTGTGTTTGCATTCCTTATAAATATTTATAGTGTTTAATTATTTTGACATTTATGATTAATAATATTTTCTTTGAGAGTGATATTTCTCTTTTGAGAGTCTTAGGGTTTTCTCTTTTCAAATCCTATTGTTTTCTTTTTATCTCTCCCGCGTTAATCATTTATGTTGAAGTACATGCACCGAATTTCTTATTATCATGGCAGAGTTGCCCAGGATCATATTGAATGTGTCAGATATCAGATGATAATATTTGGCACCCTGCCTTCTGGAACATTCATAATTCTTCATGCATGTTTGGTGTGAGAGAGGAAAAGTAGAGAGCGGTATATTCAAAAATGTATCATGTAATACATATGTTTATGTGGCATAGATTTTTGTAGGGAAGAGAGAGAAAAAGGTAGAGGGTTGGGATGGGATAAACATGCGGTTAATATATTACCTTACCTAAAGGGAGCATGACGCACTCCCTTTTTGTGCTGAACATGACACATTATTACCATCATCTCTACCGGTGGTATTTTTTTTTTTTTTTAATTTTCTAAAAATTAATTATGTTATTTCTCCTTGTATCAAACTTACTGCTTACGTAAATGTTCTAAATGTGGCAAGTCATTGCTGGTAGCCCATTTTTTAAGTACATCTCAATAAAGGTTTCTAAATTGGAATAATCCAAGAAACTTGTGGCTCGTCGGGTTTTCCTTTCAAAAGCTTTGTGTTGTCTAGTGTGGCTTCATAGTTCATCCAGGACATTGGATTGTATTGGGTGCTTATCAGCTGCTAAAGAAATGATTTACATGCCAAGTATCAGAAAGTGCCAACTTTTCTTATTCTTTAAAATTAATAGCAGATGCTTGGCATGATTTGTATCCCAGTGAATATGTATTGAATGTTACTTTTCACAGTTATCTTCCATCTAAGATGCACATGCACATAACTTACATCATCAAATTTTCTTGCCTATAGTCTCTCATGGAGATGGCAAAAAAAGACGCAGACATGGGTGATCTTCCTGGCGAATGATATGGTCCTTGAAAAATGGCACCATATGATGTCCCATTGAAGTTCAGAAATCTTCTAATGCATTTTGACAAGCCTCCTTTGTGTAGGGTACTCCTGGTATGATTGAATCCATAATTGTATATTTTTCACTTGTTTGTCTGGATAATAGCTTTGTTTCATCGCAACCCTATCAAGTGAATGTTTAAGATCACAGAACCATAATATTATGTGATCGTTCTATGGGTCTGACTTTCAGATTACTGTTGTTTGACTAAGTAGGTAGTAATGCATTTCTTTTATCAAGCATGAGGTTCTGCAAATTGCTCTTCGGTAGCATATCTTGTGAATGCTCGCTTTATGCCCCTTTTCTATTTGATTTTTCTTATAAAATATGTAAACATAATACTACTGTCTGGATTAATCCAGGAAAAAGGAAGTTATTTGGAAAGCTTACTCAATAAAACCTTTGACCGAAAAATGTGAAGAGAAGAAAGTAAAGGATATACTTTCGGTGGCTGTTCTTTTGGACTCAAATTCTATAGTTCAGTAAAGAATAGACAGGCCCATCTATCATCCTATATATGTTTTTCAAAATCAAATAATGTTATTCAATAAAATGGTGAATTTTAGGTTTGATCAATTGAGGTAATGTAGCATAAAAATTGGTACATTTCCTGCCACTTTACCTTGATTGGTCAATTTAAGAGTCATGAGCTATGTGAATAGCGTTATCCTTCAAAATCATTCTCTATTAATATTGTTAGTGTTTAGGTGAGTAGCGTTATTCTTCGATCTTCTTTTTTAATTTGACGATCTCGAATTCAAATCTAGATATAAAAAAAAAAAAATTAATATAGTTAGTGCTCTTCCTCTCTCTCTAAGCCCTGAATGCAAAACAAGAATAGTAGATTGAGTTACTTTTCAAAGGCCAAACGAAGTCTCATGTGAAAAAGGAAGTACCATGAACTGTTAGTTGTTGATATTTTTAGCTCAAATCACTATTTGATAATCACAATTAGCTCTTTTTAGAGAGAGAGAGAGGGAGAGAGAGAGAGAGAGGGAGAGAGAGAGCCCTTTCTTTGTCATAAAAAGGGAGTGTAAAGAAGCAAAACAAGGCAACCTACCCTATCAAGCAACCTTTATTAGCTCAATTAGTATCGTACAAGACGAGTTACGTCATGCTATTGGCCCTAATAGTATATTAAGAGGTTGGAAATGACACATCTTTGGATTGATCATTATATTTATACAAAAGCAAATTGTGCAATATCCAAGCGACGAAGTAATAGAAACCAAGCTTGGCTAACTCTCTGGTTTTATTTTGTGAGATTATAGTTTATTTTTCAATAATAGTTTAATTTTTATTTTTTTTCATATGTATAGTTATAGATTTATTAAATTTGCGTTAACACATTTGAGCGAATTTTAATCATGAATTTAAAATTTTTTCCATAATATTATTGAAACTTGAATTTTAGAGGTGTGCATCTCAACATTATTGTTTACTTTTTGGTCCCAAGTTTAGATTCAATTGAAATTGGGTGAATTTTTTAATTAAAATAATTATCAAATAATGATAATTTAATTCTTTTTTTTTCATAAATCGAATATATTCTATACTTTTAGCCGATCAACTTGAACATTCCGCATTCAATGCATAACCATATATCTCCAAGCACCAGAAATAAAAATTAAAAAAAAAAATTGAAAAAACACAGGAACACACACCATAAGATATATGATGGTCAGAGAAATCAGAGCTGTCATTATCTGTACACATAAGGGCAAATCCGACATTCTATAAAGAGAGCCAGAAAACTAGAAGACGCCAAAAACCACATAATCCAATCTTTCAGGTTTTCGCTTTGGATATGAAATAAAGGACGACGACAAAACAAAGACCCACTTTTTCTTTTATGCCTTTCTTACCCTTCTTCGACAAGGAAAAACCCTAACCCTAACCCTAACCCTAAGCCTGATCCTAGATCATGAAAACCCTAGAATTTAAGAGTGATCTCACTGCCATTGCTCTCCTCCCGATCTTCTCTACGTGCCACCTGCCCTTTTCTCTCTCCTCCATTCTCACCGCCGCTCTCACCACCTTTCCAGCTACTGCTCTCAGACTTTCCATCCTCAATGCTCTCAGACCGGTCCCCATTGCCTCGTACATCGGAATCCGGCGAGCTATGAGCTTGGGAAGATGCCTTATACACATGCAGCTGGTGGTGCATGTTGTGGTGCACTAATTGGGGGTGGTGTGGCTGTGGAGGATAAAATTCTTGTGGCACGGGTGGTGGCGCACAAAAGTGCGGCGGCGGTTGAGCTGGCGGGTGTGCGCCGTATATGGTGGTGGCTCCACCGTGTGCAACGGCAGCGGCGGTGGCATACTCGGGTGGGACCCATATACCACCTAGGACTACTAGTTGGGGTGTTGGGGTGCCTGCAGCTTGTGGGCTAGGGCTTGGTCTTCTTGTGTGGAGTCTATATTTCTGTTACAACAAAAGGTTTCAATTCAAAAAGCATTTTGGTCGGTTAGAGGGTACACATAATATTTGGAGAATATGCAGTGAGCAGTACAAAAAACAGCTTTGGACTCTTCCATGCTTATCTGCATGAGAGAGAGAGAGAGAGAGGTGAATTGGGTACCTGCAAATGGCTTTTAACCTCATCATTGGTCAAACCGTCAACCTTCATCAACTCTCTGATTTGTTTTGGGGTAGCAACTGTTACACCATAGCATTAGACACACCAAAAGTTAGTGACACTTTTTCATCCAAAAACAGTCTAAATAATATGATTTCCATAATGATTATACTACCAAGAAAACAAATCAACAGCCCTCAAAAGCCTACCAATTTTATCCTAAATTGTCACAAGGAAAAGGGCAACAAATTAAAATACCCCCACCTCCCAAAAAAGAAAATTGAACCTCTTCCTACTACATATTCTTCTATTGTTTGCTCAAAAGGCATTTTCTTTAAAGAAGAAAAATATGAACACCTAAAAGCAAATATTGGTAAAATTGAAGGGTATGTTACCTTGAGAACCACCGAGCATTTGAAGAGCATTGACAAATCTTCTATGTAAATCTGGCGACCAACATCGCCTTGCCTTCCTATGAGTTTGAGTTGGAGCTGCAGCGCCAGCAGTAGCATTTGTCTGCGTTTCAACGGCAGCTTTTACGCCTTTTCCTTGCTCGCTTACCGCTCCTCCGTTGCTGATTTTGCTGGAGTTCTCTCTCCTAGAAGAGACCAACATACCATTTTCCAACTCTGAGCATTTTTTATCTTCCATCTCTTTGTCATTTGAAGCAAGAGCTAATTCGGGTAGAGTCCGGTTTTGATTTCGGTCTTTTGAAAAGGGAAGAAACGCCCCTCCATTTCTCTGCTTGTTTTCTAAAGCAAGTTTAGGACTAACATTGAATCCGATTTCAGAGTCCGGTGGATTTTGTGCTGTAGATTGTTGTTGTTGTTGTTTGTTTGGATCACTCGCTTGGCTCCATAGTTGTGCCGATATCATCCAATTTGCTTTGTCTGAAATGTTTGTTTTCTTGTCTGACCCTTCTGAGTTCGAATGCTTGATGGGTATGAATTCTTCTAACACTGGCCCTGGAGCTTGGTTTGCTCTGTAGGCTTGCAGTTGCTGCTTTGATGCCTCCACAGCTAAACATTCCACACACACACACATACACAGAGAGAGAGAGAGAGAGAGAGAGAGAGAGAGAGAGAGAGAGAGAGAGATCAGAACAACTGTGATTAAACACAGGAATGCAAAAATTCATATGGAACCAAAATATTGGCTTCTAGTATTTTGAAAAATTATCAAAAAAAAATTTGTTCTTGGGGTTACCAGAATTATAAATCATGGCAATAACTAAAAAAAAAAAAAGAGGAGAAAGGAAATTTATATACCATTGGTGAGTAATTGCATGCAAAGGGGTAGTTCACGCTTGAGTCCATCAATTTTGAAGCGTTCGTCTTCAAGACGAGCAAGAAAGTTTTCGAGCTTTTGGATCTGGTCAGGATGGTCTGCAACGGATTTAAGAAGCATAGAGTAGCTCATTGGCTTGCATTCTAGGCTAAGTTCGGATGGTGATGCCATGGTTGTGTAAATGAATCGTTGAAAATCAATTCGAAGGAATTTGTCTACTTCTTTTTTGGTTTTCTACTCTAAACGGATAATTTGAATAATAGTGTTAGGACAAGGGTAGAGCTATGTGGGTACAAACTAGAGCAAAAGATGGTGGTTGGCTTCTCTACCCTTTTGAGATTTTAGAGAGAGAGAGAGGAGAAGAAGTTGTTTGTGAACGCAAGGAGGATCAACCTCTTTTTTAGGGGTGAGTTCGAGAGAGAATAAAGAGGGGAAAAGAAAAAGCAAGAGAGAGATAAAGCAGAGAGAGAGAGTGAGAGGAATTAACCTTCTTGCAAAGCACAAAGGGGCAAAAGCTATTAAATATGTTTTAGTGAGAGGCCCCCAAACCCCCCCCCCCCCCGGGGCGGGGGGGAATCAAGGGTCCGACAGTAGGAGGGGGCTCATGTGGTTAACGCCTGGTTTTGGAACCCGAGAGAGAGAGAGAGAGAGAGAGAGAGAGAGAGAGAGATCTTTGTCGTACGAATTCAAATCACCAATATTAAAGATGATTCTTCTTCCTCTCCTTCCCTGTTTGTTCTCTTCTCTCCCCTTTTATCTTTTTCCCTCTGTTGTCTTTTGTTTTTACACTTTAATTGCTTGCCCTGAGCAACATTTCATATCTTTACTTAAATCCAAAATCGAATTTTCGAGCTGAAATTTTGTATTTTTTTTTGGCACGATCCAAAATGAAGATCAATTTCTTTAATTAATTGATTTATTTTCCAAAATGATGCAATAAAAATTTATATAATTCATTTTCAGAATATTTTCTGTTCATTTTTTCAATTCCCCTTTCAAAAAGTTGAGTTTAAAGATAAGGTGAGTTTTTCAATGAAAAGAGTCTATTAATAAAAATAATTATAATTTAGGTCCTATACACAGAAACATTTGACTTTTATTTATTAAAATTCTATATTTTTATTAAAACTTTTCATTTTAATTAAAAAAATATTATAAATAAAATAAAATAGAGATAGATTAAAAGAAGTTAAGAAAAGTTTAGATTTTTCAAACGCCATCACATATAAACTATATCTATCTCTCAATATCTTGTGAATTTATGAGAAAAGGGAAAACTTTTTGAGTTAGAACACTTAAAGAGTGTGAATTTAATTTCCTATACTATTAAAGGCAAAAACGGTCACTTAAAGAGCTAGAACACTTATGTAAGCTAATGAATTATAACTCAATTGACATCTTTTTCCTCGTCCTTATAACAAAGTTTTGAGTTTGCGTATTTAAAAAAAAAAAAAAAAGAAAACAATTAAGTTGCTCATTTATTTATTTATATGATCTGTCATATAATAAATTTGCCTCTCTCTTCCTCCTCCTTTGCTATAGTTCATGATGATATAAGATGATGAAAAAGCACAATCATGCCCCGGCCAATTACCATGCAACGAAAAGCATGTGAGAGAAAATAATGACAGCCAACAAAAATGTTGAAAAAAGACATGATTATGATCAAATGATCGTGTCAAATTTCAATGTTAATTCTTGATCTTTCAATAGATGGCTGACATGTGTACAACCTTAAGGTACTTTAGCTCGTCCTTAACAAAATTATTCTACCCCTCTGCATTAAATAAGATCAAGTGAATGATTCTACCTTAATTAAATTATTGCAAAAAGCATTTGTTTGGGCATATACGATCTATTTTATTTTTTACAACCATGAGAGAGAGAGAGAGAGGATATATTCAAATGTTGTTAGTATCAATCCACCATGCAAGCTTTCTTTTTGGTTTCAAAAGTTGAATAATTGTCCTGCATTTGAGTGCACTAGGGGAGAGAGAGAGAGAGAGAGAGAGAGAGAGAGAGAGAGAGAGAGAGAGAGAGAGAGAGGAATATCAAAATCTAAACAAGACATTCAATTTTAATATTTGCCTCTAAGGAAGGAATATCTCAATTCCAATTCTACGACTCTAAATTAAGGGCACACACCCACAAAGCTTAAAGCTCTCAAAAACAGAATCCCAAAAAAAAAAAGAGTATTAAAGTTGGCTAAGTAATGGGAATCTTCTTCTCTGCTACTAACTTTAGTGAAGTGGGTAGGAAGGTAAGAAGATTCTCTGTGTGTACCCAAAAGATGATTTTGAAACTCTAAAAACAAATTCTGGATTGATCTAGGTCGTAACTTCTCTTCCTCCTCGTTGATTAAATTTTAAATTAATGATGAATCAAGCTATACATTTCTGGAAAATTCTTCTCCATAGGATTTGCCAAATGTTTTATAGTACTCTATATAAGATCTACATGAATCCAACATCAATAATATAAATTTATTTCTATTCATAAAATCTTAAATTTTTTATGAAAAATTTTTAATTGAATTAAATAATAGTAAAAGTAAAATAAATTTTAAAAAATAAGTTAAGTTGAAGTTAAATACACGTTGAGAGTCCTTACATAGCTTTCAAGACTAGCAAAAAAAAAAAAAAAAAAAAAAAGAATCATCATATGTGCACATATATTTGGGTGATATTTTTCTCTCTTCTCTTCTTTTGTTTTCATCTACTGATATTTGGATTTTATTTGATTAATTCGATTCAATTATTATAAATTTTTTTTTTCTATTTTTTTATTCATATAACTCAAAGTTAAGATTTATAGTTAAAGAAATATAATATACTATTGTTATGTCAAGAGAGTTTAGTATATATTTGGGTGGTTAACATGCCAAGAAAGTGGATGTTGACGAGAAAAGAATACATGCATTTCACTGATTTTCCTAATCACCTTTGCAAGTATTTATATTCCACGTTTGTTAGAGGAACTTCACTAATCTTTATCTGACGCGTCCCCATATTGCTGACTAAGCTATTGACTAGACTGCACACAAAGCTGCTGACTACATGCTTGAGAGGCCCAACCCAATCCATAAGAAAGAGGCAGTCTATGTGGAATTAAGAGAGAGAGAATCCGGAGAAAAGATGTGGTTGGAGGCTTGTACGAGAAGAGTGAATATGGAAGTGGAAAGCGACCAACATCATTACTGCACTCTGCTCTCTGCCAAGGGAATTCGATACATGTCCCTTTTCTCCCTTTTCACTTTCCCATGTAAAAACTTCTCTCTCTCTCTTCCATTTTATTGCTTTCTTACATGCTTTTTCTTTCTCCATGAATAAAAATGAAGAGATTCTCCTCGTGGCACGTTTCATGATATTCCCCAAATATGTCCTTTTGAATATCCCTTTTGTCTGGTGTAAAAACAGGAGAATATTCTTTCCCACCGATCTGGTTTTTGGAGAAACCCCCCCCCCCCGGGGGCACCCATTTATCAGAAAAAGGAAAGAAGAAAAAATTATTTTATTTTTGTGAAAACCCGAAACCGAGGTGTTGTGTTTGCGCTGATTCTTCAACCTAAAGGAAATTTCGAGTTAACTTTAATTCCTTAATATATGCGGGTATACTAACATGAGCCGTAGATTTCTATTGCTAACATGCGCATCCTTCGCACCCTTCCCCCGGCGGGCCAGAGGCCAGAGCTACGTAAAACCAACACCATAATTAAATCTGGACATGTGGTTCATTCCAATGTACTCGATTCATCTTTTTTTTGAAATAATTTGATTATATTTTTTATTTAATAAATTTAATAAAAAATTGAATATTTTAATTTAAAGTACCATAATGATCAAAATTATTATTTCTGCATCTACTTATTATTTTCCTGACGCCAAGGAATTATGCCATAGTCTAACCGTGACCACCTCCATAGTCCATGGTTGGACTAATAAAGGGTGGCATCATATTTTATGTATAACTACTTTGAGTAATTTTTTTTTTTGATGGCCAATCAAAAAAATTTAAAAAAAAAACTGTGAGTGTGGACTAAACCTATCAATTTCAAGTAATTTGATTCTACGTACTTCAGGAACAATTTAAACAGTAGAGTTTTTTCATTTTTTTCTTTTCGTTTCTAATTTGATCTAATTTGATTGTATTTCCTTGTATTAAAAAAAAATTTGATTCTATTTAAGACTATGTTTTTTACAAGTCTTCCGAAAATAGCCATATTTTATTGATTTTTTATTTTTATTTGTTATCATTTGAATGGGTGGATGTTAAACATAATAAAATTGTTCTTATTTTTATTTAAAATTTTTATTTTATTTTCAACAACCATGACAAGTAACTCTGTTTGCTTATCTTAGAACTTGGGGTTAACCTTTTCTTTTTCCCTTTTGTAATTCTCATTTTGTGGAAAGCTTGGCTTTGGGTTCTTGACGGGCCGAAAAGCTTTTCCCCGTTAAGCAACATGGTGCTTTTGGAGCCCATCTTCACCTGTGTAAACTTAGAAGTGTTTACAAAAATCTTTTGAAGCATTTGAAATGATTTCATTGTTTAGTCTTGTCGTCCAAGTTGAGATGAGTATAAAGTAAAACAGCATTTCTCCTTAATTTCCTCGATCTAAATGACTTATTCTTTTATTATTTTTTTACATGAGAAGGCTGAGACCTTTAAGAAGAGGGGGACATGCCAATTTAGCTATAGTTTATTGGTCTCGATCTAAATGACTACGATAGAGTCAAATTTGACAATGGTATATATGCGCATGCGCACCTGCACACGCACTATATATACACACATACATGTTTGAAGATTTTATTTTATTTTTCATGATAAATTCTAACCTATGCTCCATTCAAAATTTTCTCACTCTAAAATCTTAATGGAAAGCCTATGATATATGGTTTCTGCATCCTATTTAGTATAATTAATGTCCAGCTC
The DNA here is from genome assembly GCA_037126225.1 of Dillenia turbinata. Taxonomy (NCBI): domain Eukaryota; kingdom Viridiplantae; phylum Streptophyta; class Magnoliopsida; order Dilleniales; family Dilleniaceae; genus Dillenia; species Dillenia turbinata. Next base: position 26,683,352 of record JBAMMX010000003.1, on the reverse strand, counting down.
CAAATAATTAAAATGGAAAGAAAATATTAAGTTTTTTTTTAAAAAAAAAAATAAAGGAGGAGCATTCGATGAGCTACCCTAGTTGCTACAACCAAGAACCATACCTGTACTTTTTTCTAAAATAAATTCATAAAAGTAAACGCGTGTGCATGGCCCTCTACCTACAAGGTGACAAGCCTACGTACGCACCCAATTAACATAAATATCAACCATCGTGACAAAAAAATGGAGGGCGTATGAGTATACCAAGAAAGGGTTTGGGTACCTGGAATAATCAATAAAGTTTCCAACAAAGGATAAAGATATATATACAAGATTCTATTCTTCTTTATCTCTAATCCTATTACCCAAGCATACCTCCCAACATTATCAAATAGATTGAAACTCCCAAATTCCATATTCTAATCAACAAAAACAAATTCAAGAGAAGAAAGATTTAGCATTTATCTTGCTTTATGAGGAAATATTCTTGTAAGCTTTGCGGAAAGCGCGATGATGGGTACATCTACGGGCTGTGAGGTTTTCTTTTATGGAGAATCATTCACTAGGGGATGTTGATTTTATTAGAACTGGTTGGTATACTAAATTCTGTATACTTAGAAAATATTCGTCAATGAAGGCATATTGATGATGGTCGGACCTTGATTATTCACCTAGAGTTTGATGGCTCTTTGGTCTTTGAATTTTTGGGATGCTTATCTTGATGAAAACCCTTTTGTGTTTACTCGATAATTTCACAAGAATTTAGGGTTAAAACCTTTTGGAAGATTTCTAGCGAATTGGATAACTCATACTTGTGCATGAGCTTGAAATGAAGTTTTGGATAATGAAAATTATTATGGTTGAGAAAAAAAATTTATAACTCTGAACTCTAGAATATTACACAATATTAAAATATATTTACAAATATAAAAACAATATGTCAACTCACTGCTTGTGAGACCTAAAATTTGATTTTCTCTAGTAATTGATTAAAATAATGGACATCACTTTGTGGTATACAAGATTTTCTCATTATGGTTTAGCATTTATTCTTTGTTAATAGCGTGATACATGCATGTCACTGATGGTGGATGAAAAAGTTTTTTTTTTTGGCACCACTGCCTAGTTAGTCTAGTAATCAGATACTGATACTCTTTAAGATTTCAAATTTGAGTTTTGTGTATAACAAAAATAGGTATAAGAAGAGTTTTACCCTTTAAAGTTCTAATTCGGATCGAACTGGATTTAGTCAGATCCAATCTAATTATCGGATATCAATTATTTATAAAAAAAAAAAAGAAAGGAAAATGAAAAATTTGTCCTGGCCTTTGGGCCCATTGAATAACGCTTGTAAAACCAAGTGAAAGAAATTCTCGATTTTGTGGTCACAAGTCATTACTGCTCAGAACCAATACTTTGTTAGTTTAGTGATAAGGTTATTGAATTTTTTAAAATCAAATTCTAATTTTTAGAATAAAAAAATAGATATCGAAAGAATTTGTCCCTCAAATGGGTTAATAGTAAGCTGTACTATATTACTTGGTACTAAGAAATTAATTATCGAAAATCAGTTGGTCAGAGCAAAAAAAAAAAAAGGTCATTACTGCTGGAGGGTTCTCTTTCGCCCTTGGGACTTTGGATCCAAAGTGATTTTAGCTTTCATCTTTTCTTTTCATGTTCTTTATTGGAAAAGAAAGTCCAATATAACAACAGAGGTGTTGCTTAAATCAGCTTCAATTTCATTCTTCCTTCTTATCCATTCAAAGATGGGCTGAACGTTCAGCCCATTCATTTTTTTTTTTTAATTAAAAAAGTGGAATTACGCAATCAATGTGGCCACTCCCATTACTTCTGTATCATTTGTTTAAACGTTGCAGGTTGTTTGATCTCAACTTTATATTTTCCATAATTTAGGTGGCAAGTAAAATTCAATGCCCTATTTCATATGAATTTAACTAATGTTCTATTGATTCAATGACAAGAATATTGAATTTTCTTAACCAATTTCTCAGATTTGAGTTCTTATATATATATATATATATATATATATATAAAGCTCTAGGAGAATTCGTCTCTTAATATACTTGACAATTAGTTCGAACCGGATTAATCGAGATCAATAAATTGGTTACCGAATAGGCATAATTCAAACACAAAAAAGGTGGATGAATTGCCCATTCTAAACCCTAAAATTGATAAATTCTTTTAAAAATGCCTTTTAGAAGAACTTGAACATTAGCATCTGAAGCAGGAGCCAGTGGAGAATGGAATTAGAATCACTATGGTCGGCCTCTTACTAAAGATGAAAAAGGTCCTGATAAAGTCTTCATTGAGAGTGAAGTCGAAGACTGGAATTTTCTCTGAAAAATGCTTTTCTTGTTTTCTTTGATTTTTTTTCCCTTTTATATGTTTTGACTTTGACTTTCTTGTCTCCTGACATGCAAAGTGAAAATAAGGTATCCATTTTTATTTTTTAATGGGCAAATAATGTAGTATCCGATGCATGCACAAGTTTGAATCTACGCCTGCGTTTGGGCTTTATATATTTAGTTCAATTTCACAATTTTTTTTATAATTATTTATTACAAAAAAATTAATGAATTTGATGAGCTCGTCTCAAAAAATTATATATATATTTTACAAATAAACAATATTTTAAAGAATTTTAGTAACATTTTTAAAATGTTTGACTTTTTTTGTATGATTTTTAATAGTATTTTTAAGACTTATTTTTTTTTTTTACATAAAATACTGTGAAAAGTAAATAAATTAAAATTTTCTTTTAAAATTTCAGTGGTGGCAGCTGTCCCAATGTGGTTTCTCCCGTGACTCAAATCCCTGATTAAAGAAAGGGACACGAGAGTTATTTTCATTTGTATGGCAAAATTCACCTTTGAATAAAATAAATAAATAAATAAAAGAAGAAAAATTTAAGAAATCTTGTAGTTGAGAAAGATTAAGAAAGAGTCTTTTTTTTTTTCTGTAATTAGAAAAAGGTGATTAAAAAAAAAATTCAGATATGGAAAAATGACGTTATCCTATAAAGATTTGTATAAATATTTGATTCCAATGTCATTTTGGAGGAAATGCATCTCAAAAATTCCTGTTAACACAATAAGGATAATTATAAAGGGAAGGATAGGTATTTATTGGAATGCCAAACATAAGAAAAGTCAAAATAATTTGGCTTGGACCAATTGTCAATTGACCTGGTACAAGAGGGTTTGATTTGATTTTGAATCTTAAAAATCAAATATATATATATATATATATCAGGAGAGCTCCTCCTCTAAAAAGGATCTACAGCAACCCAGACCTTAGTCAAAGATTTTGTATAGATTGGCCCAATAAAAAAATAATAATAGTAAAATATTCAACGTTGTGTGTGGGTGTGGGACACGTAAGCCCCTTGCAATTGCATCCCAATAAAGCGTGTGACCCAGCCAGCCCACTCAATCAGCCCGATCCAAGTTCATAGAATGGCCCGTCTGGGTCGGACCAGATTCGGGCCTACTTGGAGCCCAAAATCTGTCGGTACTCGTTCAACACCAAATAATTAAGAGCACCAATGAGCCAGCCCAATAGATCAGTTTGTGAATGATTCAATGTGGCCCATCTTGTTGGATCAAATTGTGATGGGCCTACTTGTGGGACTATAACTTTTACCTTGAATTTTAGAGGTTTTTTTTTTTTTGGTATAATAATAAGATGTAATCAAATAGTATCGAATCGAAAAAAAATGATAAAAATGAAAAGATTTTACTGTTTGAACTATCTCTAAGGAACTGAATTTTAGAGTCTATATCAACATGCACCAAAAACATAACAATATTAAAGATTTTGACAAAAACTTAATCATCATCGTCATCATCTCCTAAAATGGTATTTATATTCAATGTTACGAATATACTATCATGCTAGTCATTTGGCGAAGCCAGAAGTTTTAAAGGGAGCAAAATTAATTTTTGAATCCGGAAGGAAAAAGAATTTACAACTTTTGAGAGAAGGAAATTGTGGGAGGTTTGGGGGCAATTGCCTCCGACCCCCGGCCGCTGATGATAATGCATGTACTTCAGATCTGCCTCATGTATTTTTCCATTTTCTGGTTGAGAACAAGACAGCCGACAGTGATATATGAGTTGTTCATTATTTTGTGTAATTGCATTTGATTCATGATCATGAAGTGAAATTTCTTTTCTTCAAATACAGAATAGGAGGAAAAAAGCTGTGTGATTCATATTATTAAGAAATCGGAAAATGATCTCTTACCATGTTAAATAAATTTGAATATTACAATAATATGAAATTTTAATAATCCATTTTTTTAGTAAAATTTTACAATATATTGGATTTATATAGAAAACTCATTGTTGTATGTATATATAAATAATTTTTACAAATATAAAAAATAAATAAAGTTAAATATTCTCAAAATCAAATTAATAAGATACATATTCTAACAAAATTAAATATTCTCATAATATATGATATTTTCTAATATCTCCCCCTAACTTAATGTGGTATAATGAAAATCACTTGAATTTAACAGAGACAATAAGTGTATGCTGACGTGACGAGATGTGGTTTCTGATGTGGCTGAAGATGTGATGCTGACTCTAATACACGTGTGTGTAATGACAAGTTTTTATCAATAAGAAAAGGACACGTGATAGAGGTTGAGAGAGAATAGTGAAGCATCAAAATTACGTCGTTTTGAGTTGTTTTCAACTTCTTGATAGCTGGATCCAGTAGTTCAGATAAATAATTTTTAGGCAGTGTGTGAGAGTGTGCAAGAGACTTTTTTAGCGTCTGGCAACACGTGGCTTATGTAACATCGGAAAAATCCGGATTGTGATATTTATTTTAAATAAACTATTTAAAAATTTTCATATATATGAAAATGTGGAAAAATAATTATTTGAAATAAAAATATGAATTTTTGTCATTTAGAATTATTAGGAATTCTTTAAATATTTAGTTGATGGATTTAAAAATTTTTAAGTTACCGATAATTAGAGTTCTGATCACCAGAGCCATGGTTACTTGGTGTTTGGTAATCGATACTTGGTGGATTTTAAATGTTCGATACTTAGTAGAGTTTTAGTGTTTAGTTGAACAGTTTTTAAGATTTTGATTTCCTTATCAGTAGTTGGAGATGACTATTTGCTATTTTATAAGAGAAAATCCTATCGGTGTATTATTTAAGTGATGGTCTATTGGTGTTAAGTTTCTAAATTTCTATTGGTCATCTAACCATCTATTGGTGATGAGATTCCTATCAATATTATAAGAACCCATTGATATATGGTTGGACTCATTTTCGTGTATCTGTTCGGTTATTGAGAATTCAATTTTAAACTTATCATTTTCCTTTAGTCATTTTGCCCTTCCTATACTTATTGCCTTAAATATTCAAATTTCTTTTGCAATTATCGTTTTTCTTTCGGTGCATGTGATCCTTGATAATCTAACTTGTCGGTGCTATTCCCCATCGGTTGCATGTTGCATGTATGCCATCGGTTGGACAAGGATTTAAGACTTTCATATATCTCTTCGGCTTGTTGAACACCTGAATTTGCAAATTCTACAAACTCCATCGGCACATGTAATTTGCTCTTCGGTCCCCTTCGATTTGCCTGAACGACACTTTGACCGAACACTATTATCCCCCTTCAACATTTCAAATTCGGGAAGGGAGAACCTGTACATGCACAAGTACACAGCAGCACACAACAGAGAGTGGGAACCTGTACATGCACGCATGCGATGTGGCCATCTTAACCACTCAGAATTCTCAACACAAGAAAGCATTTAACAAACAAGAAATCCCAAAACATAGTCGTCGGATTTTACCAACACTTTCCGAAGAAACAAGTTAGTATCGGTAAAATCCTAACGGTATGAGATGTATAGAACTTCACAAAATCAAACGAGAATATCAAAAGCCAACAGGTATAATCCAAATGTCCCAACTCAGAATAAAACGTATTTTAAACATAAGATTACACAAAATAATAAAGTTCTAAATCATAACTGCTGGATTTTACCAATAATAACTCGAAATACTCCACTAGTATCAGTAAAATCCGCAGGATATGAAATGTACACCATGGTTCAACTATTCTACAATCCCAAAAATAAATATATAAGCCATATCTACCCAAATCCAACAAAAACAAGCCTCCAATTCATAAAAGTGGACGTCGTCTCACTACACGTCCTCTAAAATGATTTCAAATGAGGGAGTGAGTATTTTAAATATCCAGTGAGTGGAGTACAATGGTATGTAACATATAAATGAGAGGTGAGGGTGGTGATGTCAAATATAAGTATTAAATATGATTTAATACAATAAAGAAATTCATTTTCATAAAAATTATTCATATCAAATTTTCATGACTCATACAATTCGAATTAAACATTCAAATATCATTTTTCCATAATTTTGGGGTGTGCCGAAAACAATGTCCCGCCAATGGCCATTGGCAAGACCCACCAAGGGGTTTTCTATTTTTTATAAAAATCTCCTTTTTCCTTGGCGTTAGCTCAGAGCTCCGTGGGGTGCCACCACGTTATCCGGTAGCCTGTGGAGGCTCTTCAACCCACCTCCCTCAAACCAAATCTAACCAGCCTTAACCACGCCGCCCCGATGGCTCGGTTCGTGGCAAGACTTAGACTATAGTCATTTTATCCAGCACCATAATTCCAACTTCAATTCACAATCCAAAACACGCTCACAAATGCAATAAAAGAACATTCAACAATTCATGTGAGCGTTCATTTGTAATATATAGCAAACAAATCAATATTAAACGTATGAGTCATGTACGATCACAACAATTCATTTCAGACTCACCATAATTACAAAACATTTATAAATACATTTCGAAATCAATTCACAAATCATATTTAAAATCATTACTCATTCATACGTTACATAACCATCCACTCACTTCTAGGGAGGGTGATCACTCCCAATTCCTCAATCAATCCCCAAATGACTCATTTCGAATCTCCAAAAGGTTAGTCTAAACCAATGATCACAATTTATTATCAATTAAAAACCTAATAAAGGATTTTTAATTTTTCTTCCTAATTAATACAACCTCAATTTAGCATTCACCTTTCTAGATCCCCTTTTTCATCAATTTCAAATCATTTGGCTCACCAATGATCTAATTCCCAACATTTCTTATTTTTTCTAATTTTTCCCGAATTTAGATAACCCATTTTAATTTTTCAGGCATATTTCAATTAAATTTCAATGAAAGCTACACAAACAAGCCAAATAAACCTCTATTATCATCTAACACATCCTATTATGCAATCCAACCCAATTTATATCAAATTCTAAGCTTAACCTAAATAATTTTATACAAAATTTCAGGAAAATACATTTTCCGTGAATCTAACATATTTCAGAACATATATATTCGATAAAAGTAATTCGGATGTCAAAAGGGTTGCATTTCTCTCACCTAGGGTTTTGCGCAGTTTACAATTCCTCGTCTCAACGGCTTCTCTGTTCACTCCAAGATCTGCATTTCAATTCGACACGAAACTTAGGAATATAATGCCAAGTCAAAACCCTAAAACCAGGGTTAGAGGCAAGTCAGTCATTACCTGCGCAGAAGTGCAGTCGGGCCTAGGGTTGGTTGGAGCTCCTGCGATGGTTGCAGGAGACTTTCAACAGTGAACCTGGCTCGTGGTCGAGCGAACAGGGGAGGGGGACAGGGCTGTCGCGCGCGGGAAGGAGAGGGAGAGAGGATCGTCGCGCGCGCACGCAGGAGAAAACAGGCTGCCGGAGGGAGGTTTCAGCCGCGGGAGGGTGGAGAGAGGCACTATTGAGAGGGAGAGAGCACAACTGTGAGTGAGAGAGAGAGTTCGAGGGAGAGAGAGATACTGTAGAGAGAGATAGAGAGTGACTGAGAGGGAAAGACGAGGGTGGTGCGGTGGTGCGGTGGTGGAACCGCCGATGGGTGGCGGCGAGAAGCGACGGACGACGGGGGAAAGAGAGAGGCGAGAGAGACAGAGAGTGAGAGACGACAGAGGGCAAGAGAGAAGAGAGTGAGAGAGATGGAGAATTAGGGCCAAAAGCCCTAATTAAATTTTTGGGGGAGGAAGTGTTGCGTTTGGCCCTAAAACGCAGTGCTTCCTCCCTTCTTTCTTTTTTTTTTTTAAACAAAAAATATTTATATATGTATATTTTCATTCATATAATACTTATATTAAAATTCTAAATTTATCAATAATAAAATATACTACGTATTTGCAAACACGGATACTTTAAATATACCGAAAATTCTAATTTAAAACCCCAAAATCGAAAATCAACAAAATTTAAAAATTTCTCATTATATTATGGAAATATGTACAAAATCTCTAACACCGAATTTTCGGTGTTACATAGGGTTCTTGGGTAGACGTAAAATGGTCGGTAGTGATAATTTTGATTATGTGATAAAGTCTCATAGGGTCTGGACAGACAGATCCGAACAGGACCTTTATCGTGGACGGAATTGGGAGTGACTACCCTCCCCACGAACGGTGAATGGATGGTTTGTTGTGTTTGTGATTGAGAAATATTTTTCATCATTTTTCTAAAATAATTTTCTTAACTTGATTTTTATGAAATGTTTTGTGATTATGGAGTGTTCCTAAAAATGTTTTGATTGAGCCATGAGATTTATTTTGAGACATACTGAATGCTTCTTACGAATAATATTTGCTGGATTTATAAATTGTGAAACTTGATGATTTATATGACATATGATATGATGTTTGTAAAATGATTTATGTATTGGTTTTGAGACATGAGGCTGAACCCCCACGGTGCATGTATAGGGTGTGAGCACCCAGTTCATGAAATGATCGATCTACTTTAAGATTCCATGGACCGATTCGAGGGGACGGCATGGACAACTTGGTAGACTTGAGGGGATAGGTCCCCCAAGTCCATTTCGAGGCTATTCGGTAATACTTCCGAAGAGGCCGCGAGCCGACGCCAAAATCGAGGTTGATATTTTATGACCGATGGTAATGAAAATCGCTTGGCGGATCCATTGGATGGCCCGTGCCAAGTCATCGGTGGAGAGATTTTTGAGGCAAATCCATGATATTGGAAAAGTGTATATTGTGTTGTGAAAAATTGATGGCTGTTGTTATAAATTGTTTGAATGACAACTTGATATTTTATTGGAATATAAATATATTTTGAGAGTATTGTTTAACACTTCCACACTCACCACTCACTAATTTACACAACTATGTCATTGCACTTCATTTACTGGGTATTTTTATACTCATCATTTTTTTTATCTCTTTTCAGAGGAAGTGTAGAGACAAGCTTACCCCGTCGGTAGCTAAAATGATATAGAAATATGAAATCTTAATGAAATATTATAATATATTAAATTTATATAGAAAATACATTGTTACAAATTTAAAAATAATTACTATAAATAAGAAAATAAATAAAATCAAATATTTTTAAAATCAAATGAATAATTTATTTAATTTTGATACATGATATTTTTTGAGCCAATTATTTTTTTTTCCTTTTTCAAATATATAATCTTTGGTATGATATATTGAACCACGCCAACACCAAACGAAGTAATAATAATTATTATTATAATAATAAATATTTATTTCTTTAGCTTAGTAATAAGACTGTTGGATTTAGAATCATATAATAAAAAATTAATTTATACTAATATAACTATTAAATAAATTTATATTAACATTAGATGTTGAATCTCCTCTCTTTCAAAATTATTTAGTGTTTTAATAGTTAAGTTATTGAAAAAGAATAAATGCCTGGGCAGTCCATCACCTCCATATAAAATTAAAAAAAAAAAAAAAGATTGTAGTGAATGACTAAAATGATGTGATTATAAGTGCTGATACGCCAAGTTCTGTTCTGAGCAAATGGCATGTGCCAAACTAATACTTGTCTGCTCAAATTCATGAGCCAAAAAGTATAATAAACATTTAGCAAAATCCAAATGACAAGGAAGAGAAAATACCCATGAACCAAGAATCAGTTTCATTCAATTTTTCACAAATTTTTCATTAGGTTTGGAGAATTTTAACTCATAGAGACATATTTGTCTTATTCTTTGGATTCCAAAGGATAAAATTATTATGTGATCTCTGAATCTTTTAGTTATTCTTTCTCTTCTTTGTCCTATTCTTTCATTAATCTTCTGAATCTTTCTCTCACTTAAAAATTATTTGTAAAATATTCCCAAATTTTTAAGGGATTCATTTAATTTTTATAAATTATAACGTTAGTTAATGAATTCCACTTAATTGATACTATTTTTACAAGATGAAATAATCAAATAATAGATATTTATTAGATAATAATTTGATAGTTATTAACTTTACGGTTTATTAAATCATAAAGAAAAAAACTTAGCAAAAAGGAAAAAGTTTAGGCAATATTTGCACGCTCGCTCTCTCTCTCTCTCTCTCTATATATATATGCACTGCTAAACTTTAGATTATGCACAGACCTAACTCTTTTCGCACAGTGTGAGTTGGTTGGAGCGTCTCTGTGTAGGCCTTCTCTCCTCTCTTATTGTTCTGGCAAACGAAAGGAAAAGAAAAATAGTGAGCAATGGAGTCCCAAGGGTCACAAAGAGTCCATTTAGGTGAACCCACTGAAGTTGAATTAAATGAAAGCAGTAGAAGATGTGAGAATCTCCAACGCGACAACGATGGCCCAGCAAGTGAATTTACAAAAAAAGGTGTTCAAAATGGAGGATCTGGAGGAGAAGTCGACATGCAAAAGATAGAGTATGAAGAGAGCAAGAGGGTGTTGGACAAGTTGATTAAGCTCCCGGAAGATAACGAGTCATTGCTGCTCAAGCTCAAGCATAGATTTGAAAGGTACCAAAAGATTTTTATCTTAATTTTCTTTTCTCTTCGTTTTGTTCCTAACTAGGGATGTAGCTTTCTTTTCTTTTCTTTTTTTTTTTTTTTTTACATTTATGAATTATTGAAGCATCATTTTTTTCTCAATAAAAATGGATTTTTCTCAACCAAATCCTACATTGCATAAGAATGTACTAGTTTTCTTGCTTAAGTCCAATATACGTGTGAACCAGTCAAAAGTGGTTCATTTCGCATAACATCACACTTGTAACAAGCCATAGTTTAAGGAGTTATGAATTTTAGCAGAAAAAATAATTAATTTTCTAAATTAAAATTGTACTTAATTAAAATTTTCAAACACCTAATATTCTAAAATTTTCTTATATTAATTTTTATGTCTGAATTTTAAAAATGTGTATTAAATAATTGAAAGAAGTTTTTAAAACGTCAATAGAACAAATACTAGAAAATAGAATAAATATTTTAAATTTATTTCATTAACAAATAACAAAGGTTTAATAGTTCTCCAGTGACTTTTGGTCAAAGAATATTTTCAATTTAACTGGATAATACTTGTTAATTTTTTTAAAAACATTTGAAATATCTATTGAATTAATACTCCTTGTTTTACTTTTCTTGTACTCAAGAGTGTCTATAGAACAACCAACGGTTGAAGTGCGATTCGAGAATATCATTGTTGATGCAGAAGCCTACGTGGGTAGTAGAGCCATACCCACGATCCTCAACTCTTGTGTCAATGTCATTCAGGTATCAAATTTTTCTTGAAAATGAAAAAAAAATGGTCTTAATGATCATGTTTATGTATGTATTCTTGGAAGTTCACTTGGATTTTGTATTTGTTGGGTTTTATAGGATGTATTGCACGGTGTTCACATCCTCCCAAACAAGAAGGAGACGATATCAATCCTCCAAGATGTTAGTGGCATTCTCAAGCCAGGAAGGTAAGAATTTTGACAAAATTCAGACCGAGTGTAAGAGGAAAAATTTTGTAAATATTTAGTTACACTGATCACCAAAGTATAGCAATTCTTTTTATTTTTATGTTATTTTTGGTTAGGATGACATTGCTGTTAGGACCTCCAGGCTCTGGGAAGACAACCCTACTGTCAATTTTGGCTGGAAAGTCTACTCCAGGGCTTAAGGTATAGAATATGACTCAAAATAGCTGATGTGTATTTTTTTTATTCGAATATGTCCATGTAAAAGTGCTCTAATATGGGAGTTGTTCGCAATAAAGTTCTCATTTTGGCCCTGGTGATTAGGTCTCTGGAAATGTCACATATAATGGACATAAACTGAATGAGTTTGTGCCTGAGAAGACTTCTGCTTATGTTAGTGAGTATGATGTCCATATGGCTGAATTGACTGTGAGAGAAACCTTAAATTTCTCTGCAAGATGTCAAGGGGTTGACTACACTTACGGTAATTTGCAATTTCTATCTTTTGGGACTATGTTTATGAAAAATCAATTGTCTGCAACCCTGTCCTAGAATCATGATAAGATCATTGTAAGAATATTACAGACTTGCTTGAAGAGCTTTTAAGGAGAGAGAAACAAGCAAATATCGAGCCAGATCCTGATATTGATGTACTGATGAAGGTAAAGAAAAATGGTTTTATATACACTTATTTTTTGATGTAATCAAGAAGGAAATGTCTGATCAAATACCACCACACTTCTTTCCTATTCAGGCCTTGGTCTCGGAGCAATCTCACAATAGGATAGTGACAGACTATATACTTAGGGTAAGTCCTTTTAAAATCAGAAAGTATATATTTAGAAACTGAGCTGAATGGATCACCTATGGAGCTTAACATGTAGCGGTTTCTTCATCTACAGATTTTAGGACTAGAAGTATGTGCAGATACCATGGTAGGAAATGAAATGATAAGGGGTGTTTCAGGTGGCCAAAGAAAGCGTGTTACTACCGGTGAGACAACCATTACTGAATGCTCTCTAGTCTTTCCGAAAAAAGATTAATTTTTTCTTGGTGGTTTTCGAATTAGGTTTTCTTTTTCACTTTTGATTTGGATCAGGGGAGATGCTTGTTGGCCATGGTAGAGTGCTTCTGATGGACAGTATTTCAACTGGCCTTGACAGCTCAACAACTTTCCAAATTGTTAATGCAATCAAGCAATCGATCCACATTTTCAGGAAAACTGCTTTCATTTCTCTTCTTCAGCCTCCGCCAGAAACTTATGAGCTCTTTGATGACATTATACTAATGTCTGATGGACAGATCGTCTACCAAGGGCCACGAGAATATGTAATTGAGTTCTTTGAGTCCATGGGCTTCAAATGCCCTGAGAGAAAAGCTGTTGCTGACTATTTACAAGAAGTAAGTGTCTGTAGCTTGCTATTTTTTATGACTCAGGGATAGTTTGGATCCTCTTTTACTTTTCAGACAAAAGTTTTTGGATCTTTCAATATAATTCAATATAAAAGCACTTTTTAATGTGAGAGATCAAAATACTTTTCCGAAAAGTGGAAGAGAATCTAAATTACCTCAGTATGTATTCTGGTTACCAAAGGTCATCAAAACCTCAAAGGCCATTGCGCTCATAATTGATTTGTTCAGGTGACATCTAGGAAGGATCAAGGACAGTACTGGGCAAAGGAATATGATCCATACAATTATGTTCCTGTAAATGAATTTGTAGAGACATTTAAATCATTCCATGTTGGAAGAGCTCTTCAACTTGAACTCGCCACACCATTTGACAAATCAAAGAACCATCCTGCAGCTCTAACAAAATCCAAGTATACAAGTGATAAAAAAGGACTTCTAAAAACTTGTCTTTGGAGAGAATTTCAATTGAGAAAGAAATACTTATATGTGCATCTTCTAAACGAAATCCAAGTGAGTCATTACTGGTATTAATCATTGTTGGTTCAATCTTTAATATTTTTGGTCGTACTGATATATTGTGTATATTTCTTGATTCAGCTAGTAGCCCTTGCAGTCATTTCAGCGACTGCTTTCGTTAAAAGCGGCAATCATCAGAGCACATTTGAAGATGGAATCATTCATTTAAATTCTTTATTTTATGGGCTCTATGCTATTTTGTACACAGGTTTTTTTGAACTCCCTACAACAATTGACAAACTTGCTGTCTTTTACAAGCAAAGGTCACATCTTTTCTATCCTTCGTGGGCATTCTCACTGCCTGCATCAGTCATTGGCATCCCATTTGCCATTTTTGAAGCTGCTCTTTGGATCTGTGTGACTTACAAGGCAATGGGATTTGATCCAAGTGTCAGTAGGTCTGTTCTAATCCCCCTTTCTTTGACGTACTTTCTTCTTTCGGCTTCTCCTTGAGGCTTGAAGGCTACATATGTTATCAGGATCTTCAAGCATTATATTGTCCTTGCATTCGCTGGCCAACTGTCCTATGTGTTTTTCCGGTGTGTTGCTGTTCTGAGTGGAAGCCATGTTGTTTCCAACATAACTACTGGCCCCCTTTTAATCTGGCTCATTACTTTCAGTGGTTTTGCTTTATCTAAAAGTAAGTATAGTTCTTTAGACATGATTCATAAAAATTATCTGATCACATACTCTTATATATAGTATTTTAATCCTATAGGTACCATGGTAAAATGGTTGAGGTGGGCTTTCTGGACGTCTCCGCTTATGTTTGAGCATACGGCATTAACAATCAATGAATTTCGAGGAGAGAGATGGAACCGAGTAAGAAATTTTCTCTTTAAGCAAGATAATTGTTGAATGAAAAAGAGGAAAAGTGCCTTAAATCTAGTCTTTTTCTATTTTGGGGTTGATGTAGGTTCCTTCAGGATCGAAAGAAGGAATAGGAATTATGATCATGAAAGCTCGAGGCATGTTCACCGATCCAAAATGGTATTGGATTAGTTTTGGTGGAATGATCGGATTCATATTCTTGCTTAATGGCTTCTATACCTTGTCTCTTGCATATCTAAAACGTGAGCAATCCCATGTCTAATAACCCTAAATGGAATTATCTATCATTAACCTTGTCTTCAAAGTAGATGGAATTTTTCCCCGCAGAATATGGCAAGTCTCAAGCAGTTTATTTGTCAGAAGAAGCTTTGAAGGAAAAGCATGCTAATAGAATTGGAAAGGAAGTGAAGAATACTGCACAAAACATTGGGAAAAGCCCTTCAAAGATATGGAAGTGGACCTCCTCAAGTACGCTAATTAGTCCTCCTAACTATTAGTCACAAGTTGTCTTCAAAGCTAAAAGCCTATATATCATAATTGGTATGACAGGGATTGATTCTTCTGATGATTTTCCGAAAGTTAGGGGAATGGTCCTCCCATTCACTCCTCTTTCCATCACCTTCAACAACATCAAATATTCAGTTGATCTGCCACGGGTAACACTAATTTTGCTTGCATGTCTGTGTGCAAAAATTCTTATCATCTACCAAATTCCTGGTTTACTTGCTACATTTGCAGGAAGGGAAAGCTCGAGGTATTACAATGGATCGGCTCTTACTTTTGAAAGGTGTTAGTGGTGCTTTTAAGCCTGGAGTTCTTACTGCACTGATGGGTGTTAGTGGTGCTGGTAAAACAACACTTTTAGATGTGTTGGCTGGAAGAAAGAACACTGGAAATATAGAGGGAAGCATACAAATTTCGGGGTACCCTAAAAAGCAGGAAACTTTTGCACGTGTTGCTGGATACTGTGAGCAAAATGATATTCATTCTCCACTCATGACAGTCTACGAGTCCTTGCTCTTCTCAGCATGGCTCCGATTGGATCCGAGTGTTGATCCTCCAATGAGACAGGTTGACAATTGCAAGTCTGAATTCATAGTTTTTACAAAAATCTCATTTTAAGCTTAACTCGATACATAGCTTTTTGTCATGAATTATTGCAGAACTTTGTTGAGGAAGTCATGGAATTGATTGAGCTTACATCACTAAAAGACTCCCTAGTTGGGACTCCTAATGTAAATGGACTATCTGTTGAACAACGGAAGAGGTTAACTATCGCAGTCGAGCTCGTTGCAAACCCATCTATAATATTCATGGATGAACCAACCTCCGGTCTTGATTCCAGAGCAGCAGCAATTGTTATGAGAACTGTAAGAAACACGGTCAACACAGGCAGAACTGTGGTATGCACAATCCATCAGCCAAGCATTGACATATTTGAATCCTTTGATGAGGTAGTAAAGACCTATTTAACATTTGTAGCGTTTCCTTCAAAATTAAAGCAATAACGTTGATTGTTTCGTGGTGTAGCTCATTCTCCTAAAGCAAGGAGGAGAAGAAATCTATGTGGGTCCCTTGGGGCATAACTCGAACCAGTTGATCACATACTTTGAGGTAGTAACTATTAAACAATAAACTGATGCTTTACCCATTCTCCTCATATACGCCTTTTTGTGTTCTTTTGCTATATAAAAGGGCATCAATGGAGTTGGTAAAATTAAGGAAGGTCAAAATCCGGCAACATGGATGATGGAAGTCACCTCAAGAGCACAAGAAGAACTTCTAGGGATTGACTTCGCGGAAGTGTACAAAAGATCAGACCTTTTTCAGTAAGCAATTAGCATTAGCTAAACTTGAGTATCTATATTTGTTTTTGGGACTCATAATTTTGATTCTCGGAATTGTTACAGGAGAAACAAAGCATTGATTTCTGAGTTAAGTGTACCGGCCCCAAACTCGCAAGACCTACACTTCCCTTCACAGTATTCACAATCTTTTCTTACACAATGCATGGCGTGCCTTTGGAAACAACGCAAGTCATATTGGCGAAACACAGATTATAACCTCGCTAGGTTTTTGTTTAACACAATAGCAGCCATCATATTCGGCTTTTTTTATCAGGGACTGGGTTCTAAAAGGTACGTACTTTTAAATCCTAGGCTAGTTCCAGAAGGTACATGCTTTTTTTCTTGGCGGGGGAAGGTACATGCTCTTACCAGGCTTCCTAAAATCAATAAAGGGTTTTTAAAATATTGAATTGTAAGATGGAATTGTGACCTTATAATCCAAAAAAATTAATGTGATAAAAAATATACAAACATCAGAACTAATCCAATTAAAGCATAAAAATAAATTTAATTGATTATTAATAATTGTAGGACCAAAATAATAAGTTTGATATTAGGAATGGTACTATTGTAATCTTGGTGTATTTTTGTAAATAATTCTTATTCATCAAATTGAAATTCAGAACCTTAGAATTATGAAGCATGTACCGCATCCACTCGGGAAACCACCTTGGCAAAAATGCTAAGTTAAAAATGATAGAAAACTGAAAAGAAAGTTGGAATCTTTCAGGAGTACAAAACAGGGTATTTTAGACGGTATTAGTTCCATGTACACCGCAGTGAGCTTCATTGGTGCCCAAAATGCCTGTTCAGTCAGACCAGTTATACTCATTGAGCGAGCAGTTTACTACCGTGAAAGGGCTGCAGGATTATACTCAAGTTTGCCTTATGCATTGGCACAGGTACTTTCACTTAAGGATGTAAACACTAATTGTCGAATCAATACTTTTTCTTTTTTTGCTATGTGAACATAACATGTAACAACCTGAATATTTTTCCGTAAAATCGGATTCTACTAAATTGGTTTTAAAGGGTTAAAATATTGTATTAGTACAATTTTAACTTTTATTTTTCTAACTATCTTAATCATCATTATCACGGCACAGTCATATATATATATATATATATATTATATGCATATATACATATATTTATTGCATAGTCTAGTGTTGTGAAACTATGATCCTCATCATTTTCAGGTTGCTATAGAGTTCCCATACGCTTTGGTTCAGGCTCTTATATATGGAATCTTGGTGTACTTTATTATGGATTATGAACTAACAGCAGCCAAGTTCTTCCTATATTTATGCTACATGTACTTGACGGTTCTTTACTTCACCTTCTACGGAATGATGATTGTGGCTGTGAGTCCTAACTTAGAAGTTTCTACGGTGTTGGGTGGTTTCTGTTTCTCTTTGTGGAACTTGTTCTCTGGCTTCTTCATCCCCAGAACTGTAAGTTTTTAACCCACTTGACTTTTATCTCTCCAGACTCTAAGGGCTTTTAATTTTTCAGGTTTTGCCGCCCATCTTTATTTTTCATTTTTTGTTTACTATTTTTTTTTAGATATAACCAATCGGTACTCGAAACTATACTCCAATTAATCTGATTCAAGTATTATTGGACCTTCTATTTTGTTTACAATATATAGTTTTAGAATTACTTTTTTTATAAACCATCGGTATCATTAAATTTGATTAAATTTAATTTAAATTGATTTTGACTTTGGATGTCTATTTCCAGCATATACGTGGTTGAACCTGAGATTTGGTATTAGTATCCAGCTAGGCGTCGATGAACTATTGTTATTATTATGGATTTTTTTTTCTTTTTCGTTTTTGTCCAAAACCAGCTTCATGGACTTGTGCCTCGTTTTGGTTAAAGCCCTATATTTTAGGCCGGGCTGGGTGGACATTTTAGGCCGTAGTGATTTTGTCCACCCGTCTTCTCTTACAAGATTAAAGACTAAAGGGTGTTTCGGCTAAATGCAGGAGCTCCCTGTGTGGTGGAGATGGTTTGCTTGGATATGCCCTTACCAATGGAGTCTCTATGGGCTAGCTACTTCACAGTATGGCAATGTGGACTCTAAGCTCGACACGGGCGAGACAGTAGCAGAATTTGTAGAGAATTATTTCGGTTTCAGATATGATTTTTTAGGGCTTGTGGCCGGTGCGTTGGTTGCTCTCAGCGTGATCTTTATATTCGCATTTGCTTACTCTATCAAAAAATTAAACTTTCATAAAAGATGAAATTAGTAATGTACTTTATTAAGGATTATGATTTTGATCTGTTTTCACGTGCTCCGTAGAATAAACCTCCCTTTTTTCTCACTCACTACACCTTCCTTTTTGGCATTTCATCTATTCCTTTGGCTCTTCAACTTGAGTCAATATGTTTCACCTTAATAGCACAAAGTTTAATTCTCTAAAGACATGATTGTTCTCCGATCTTTGTACTCACTTGCATTAAGCTTTATCACCTTAAAATGGAATCACCTTTTCTGTGCCAGTTCATAAATCTCATATGCATTAGCTCCGATGTAGCCTTGTACTTCGTGTATAGTAGTTCACCCTCTCTCTCTCTCTCTCTCTCTCTCAATAAATTAATTCTTAATCCCAAACTTTAAAATAAATTATTCATAAATTATTCACAGTGCGAAAAAAAATAAAAAAAAAATTATTCATAAAAATTTAATAATGAGATGATCACCATCATCATCTCCTCAAATAGCATTTATATTAAATGATACGAATATAACTATCATGTTAATCATTGGGCGAAGCTAGAAGTTTGAGAGGAACAAGTTGTCAGAAAAGGAAATTGTGGTAAGTTTGGGGGTAATTGCCTCCCACCCCCCGGCCGGTGATGATAATGGACGTACTTCAAATCTGCCTCATGTATTTTTCCATTTTCTGGTCGAGAACAAGACTACCGACACTGATATATGAGTCGTACATTACTTTGTGCAATTGCATTTGATTCATTATCATAAAGTGTAATTTCTTTTCTTCAAATTCAGAATAGGAGAAAAAGTAGTGTGATTCATGTTATTAAAAAAAAAAATAAGAAAATGGGTTAAAAAAATTTGAATATAGAAATAATATAAAAATATAAAATTTTAATGATCCATTCTTTTAATAAAATATTATAATATATTAGATTTATATAAAAAATTCATTATTACATATATATCAAAATAATTATTATATAAATATAAAAATAAATAAAGTTAAGTATTTTTAAAGCCAAATCAATAAAATACATAATATATTTTAACAAAGTCAAAATATTTCTATAATATATGATATATTCTAATATTTCATCAAACTCAATATGATATAATAAAAATTACATGAATTCCGGGGAAAAAATAAGTGTATGCTAACGAGGTAAGACATAGAAGCTGATATTGCTAAAGATGTGGCGCTGATGAGGCAAGACGTGCAAATATTGAATCGTTTTCAACCTCTAGAAAGCCAAATCTAGTGGTTCAGAGCAGCGATTTTCAGGTGGCGCGTGAAAGCACGTAGAAAAATTTTTCAACATCTAATAACACGTGGCCTAAACACATCATCTTAAATTTATTAAAAAATATTAGACAATATTTGAACATGACTCTCATATTATATTTAAAAAAAATGTAAACATGACTATAATATTATGTTAAAAAAAATTGAACATGAAAACATTATAAAAATATAAAATTTTAATGATCTATTATTTTAATGAAATATTATAACATTGAGTTTATATAGAAAACTCACTATTATAAATATAGAAACATTTTTTATAAATAGAAAAATAAATTAACTAAAATATTTTTAAAATCAAATTAATATTGATTTATTTTGGAACTAATATATTTTCAAGTAAATTTTTTTTCCTTTTTCAAATATATAATCTTTGGTATGATGTATTGAATCAGGCCATCACAAAAAGAAATAATAATAATTATTATTATAATAATAAAAATTTGTTTTTTTGTTTATCAATAAGATGGTTGGATTTAGAATTATTTAATAAAAAATTAATTTATCCTAATATAACTATTAAATAAATTTATATTAATATTAGACCTTGAATCTCCTCTCTTAAAAAGTTATTTAGTGTTTTAATGGTTAAGTTTATTGTATAATAATAAATGCTCGGGCAGTCACTTGTGATCCATCGCCTCCATAAAGTTTTTAGATGGAAATATAAAATAATAAAAAAAATGATTGTAGCGAATGACTAAAATGATGTGACTATAAGTGTTGATATGCCATGCTCGGTGCCCAGCAAATGGCATGTGCCAATCGAGTACTTGTCTGCTCAAATTCATGGCCGAAAATTGTAATAAACATTCAGCAAAATCGAAATGACAAAGAAGAGCAAAACCCAAGAACAAGAATAAGTTTTTTTCACAAATTTTTCATCAGGTTAGGAGAGTTTTAACTCATAAAGACATATTTGTCTTATTCTTCTGATTCCATCTCTTCGGTCGTAGGATAAAAAATTATTTTTCGATCTCTAAATCTTTGTGTTAGTCTTTCTCTTCTTTGTCTTATTCTTCTATTCATCGTATTGCATTTACATATCTCGAAATCTTTCTCTTACTTAAAATTTATTCATAAAATATTTCAAATTTTTTAAGGGATTCATTTAATTTTTATAAATTGTAATGTAAGTTGATGAATTCTAATTAATTGAATACAACTAAGAAAAAATAATAAAATAATTGATGTTTGTTAAATAATAATTTAATAGTTATTAACTTTATGGTTCATTAAATCATAATTAAAAAAATACTTAGCAAAAAGGAAAAAATTGAGGCAATATTTGCGCTCCCTCTCTTTCTCTCTCTCTCTCTATATATACCGCTAAAATTTCTCTAACACAAAATTATGCACAGAGACTCTACCAAATCTCTTGATTGATGCATTTCATTGTTTTTTACACATTGTGAGCTGGTTGGAGCCGCTTCTGTGTAGCTCCTCTCTTATTTGCCTTGGCAAAAGAAAGGAAAAAGAGAAATAGTGAACAGCAATGGAGTCTCGAGGGTCAGAAAGAGTCCATTCCGACGAACTCTATGAAGTTGAATTAAATGAAAGCTGTAGAAGATTTGAGAGTTTCCAACGCGATAATGATGGCCCAGCAAGTGAATTTACAAAAAAAGGTATTCAAAATGGAGGAGCTGGAGGAGAAGTTGACATGCAAAAGGTAGAGTATGAAGAGAGCAAGAGGGTGTTGGACAAGTTGATTAAGCATCCGGAAGATAACGAGTCATTGTTGCTCAAGCTCAAGCACAGGTTTGAAAGGTACCAAAACTTTTTATCTTTACTTTCTTTTCTACTTTTTTGATCCTTATTTGGGATGTTTCATTCTCTTTGTTTTCGTTAAAACCCATGAATTGATTGCTTCTTTTTCTTTTTTGCATATATGAATTAATAAAATATAAGTTTTCTCAATAAAAATGGTTTTTCAATAAATTCCACTGGTTGCTATGTGATAACTTGGGATGTTTCATCCTCTTTGTTTTCGTTGAAACCCATGAATTGATAGCTTTCTTTTTTTTTTTTTTTTCCGTATATGAATTATTGAAGTATCATTTCTCTCAATAAAAATGGTTTTTTCTCAACCAAATCCTAAATTGCATAAGAATGTGCTGGTTTTCTTGCTTAGGTCCAATATATGTGCGAACCATTCAAAAGTGGTTCATTCCTCATAACATCACACTAGAAATTGAAGCCATAGTTTAAGGAGTTATGAATTTTTGGCAGAAAAAATAATTAATTTTATAAATTAAAATTGCATTTAATTAAAATTTTCAGATACCTAATATTCTAAAGTTTTCTTGTATTCATTTTTATGTCTGAATTTTAAAAATATGTATTAAATAATTGAAAGAAGTTTCAAATTGTGAATAGAACAAATATTAGATAATAGACTAAATATTTTAAATTTATTTCATTAACAAATAACAAAAATTTAATGGTTCTCTAGTAACTTTTGATCACAGAATATTTCTTCGATTTATGTAGATAATTATCATGTATGGAAACTACATTTCCCTCTATCCAAAATGTTTTTCATTTCTAAAATGTTTCAAATATTTATACAAAAATTTTTATATTTTTTATATTTTTATACTTTTCATATTTAATGAATTATTTATTTATTAATTATAATCATAATTACGTAAAAATATATATATATTTTTATTGTAAAGTAACGTTTCATATTCTTTTTTGTTTTCCATTTTCATTTTTGTTTTGTTTCCATTTGCATACAAATTAGGTGGATAACACTTATTATTATTATTATTATTATTATTATTATTATTATTATTATTATTTTAAATATCGAAAGTATCTATTGAATTAATACTCCTTGTTTTGCTTTTCTTATACTCAAGAGTTTCTATAGAACAACCAACGGTTGAAGTACGATTCGAGAATATCAATGTTGATGCAGAAGCCTATGTGGGTAGAAAAGCCATACCCACGATCTTCAACTCTTGTGTGAATGCCTTCCAGGTATCAATGTTTTCTTGAAAATGAAAAAAAAAAAAAAAATACTGATCATGTATATGTATGTATTATCAGAACTTCACTTAGATTTTGTATTTGTTGAGTTTTATAGGATGTATTGCACCGTATTCGCATCCTCCCGAACAAGAAGGAGAAGATATCAATCCTCCAAAATGTTAGTGGCATTCTCAGGCCTGGAAGGTAAGAATTTTCTCAAAATTCAGACCAAGTGTAAATTTTGTAAATATTTAATTACATTGATCACCAAAGTATAACAATTCTTTTTATTTCATTTTTTATTTATTTTTGGTTAGGATGACTTTGCTGTTAGGACCTCCAGGCTCGGGGAAGACAACCCTACTGTCAATTTTGGCTGGAAAGTCTACTCCAGGGCTTAAGGTATACGACATAAACAAAAATTAGCTAATGAGTATTTTTTTATTCCAATATGTCCATGTAATAGTGCTTTAATATGGGAGTTGTCTGCCATAAAGTTCTCATTTTTTTGGCCCTGGTGATTAGGTTTCTGGAAATGTCACGTATAATGGATATAAACTGGATGAGTTTGTGCCTGAGAAAACTTCTGCTTATGTTAGTGAGTATGATGTCCACATGGCTGAATTGACTGTGAGAGAAACCTTAAATTTCTCTGCCAGATGTCAAGGGGTTGGCTACACTTACGGTAATTTGCATTTTCTAACTTTTGGGACTATGTTTATGAAAAATCAAATATCTGCAACTCTGTCCTAGAATCATTGTAAGAATATCACAGACTTGCATGAAGAGCTTTTGAGGAGAGAGAAACAAGCAAATATTGAGCCAGATCCAGATATTGATGCACTAATGAAGGTAAGGAAAAATGGTTTTAAATACACTTATTTTTAGATGCAATCAAGAATGAAATGTATGATCAAATACCACTACACTTCTTTCCTATTCAGGCCTGTGTCTCGGAGAAATCTCACAATAGGATAGTGACAGATTATATACTTAGGGTAAGTCCTTTTAAAAACAGTAAGTATATATTTAGAATCTGAGCTGAATGGATCACCTATGGAGCTTAACATGTAGCGGTTTCTTTATCTACAGATTTTAGGACTAGAAGTATGTGCAGAAACCATGGTAGGAAATGAAAAGACAAGGGGTATTTCAGGTGGGCAAAGAAAGCGTGTTACTACCGGTGAGAAGACCATTACTGAAAGCTCTGTCAACTTTCTGAAAGTAGATTAAATTTTTCTTGGTAGTTTTTGAATTAGGTTTTCTTTTCACATTTGATTTGGATCAGGGGAGATGCTTGTTGGCCATGCGAGAGTGCTTCTGATGGACAGTATTTCAACTGGCCTTGACAGCTCAACAACTTTCCAAATTATTAATGCGATCAAGCAATCGATCCACATTTTCGAGAAGACTGCTTTCATTTCTCTTCTTCAGCCTCCGCCAGAAACTTATGAGCTGTTTGATGACATTATTCTTATGTCAGATGGACAGGTCGTCTACCAAGGGCCACGAGAATATGTCCTTGAGTTCTTTGAGCTCATGGGCTTCAAATGCCCTGAGAGAAAAGCTGTTGCTGACTATTTACAAGAAGTAAGTCTGTAGTTTGCTATTTTTCATGACTCAAGGATAGTTTTGATCCACTTTTACTTTTCGGAGAAAGCTTTTGGATTTTTCTATATAATTCAATAGAAAAGCACTTTTTAATGTGTGAGATACAAACACTTCTCTGAAAAGTGGAAGAGGATTAAACTACCTCTCTATTTATTCTGGTTACCAAAGGTCACCAAGACCTCAAATGCCATTGCACTCATAATTGATTTGTTCAGGTGACATCTAGGAAGGATCAAGGACAGTACTGGGCAAAGGAATATGATCCATACAATTATGTTTCTATAAATGAATTTGTAGAGGCATTTAAATCATTCCATATTGGAAGGGGCCTTCAACTTGAACTCGCCACGCCATTTGACAAATCAAAAAACCATCCTGCAGCTTTAACAAAATCCAAGTACGTAAGTGATAAAAAAGCACTTCTAAAAGCTTGTCTGTGGAGAGAATTTCAACTGAGGAAGAAATACTTATACGTATATCTTCTGAACGAAATCCAAGTGAGTCATTAGTGGCATTAATCATTGTTGGTTAAATCTATATTACTTTTGGTTGTGCTAATATATTGTGTATATTTCTTGATTCAGCTAGCAGCCCTTGCAGTCATTGCAGCGACTGTTTTTGTTAAGAGCAGCAATCATAGGAGCACATTTGAAGATGGAATCATTCATTTAAATTCTCTATTTTACGGGATCTATGTGATTTTGTTCATGGGTTTTTTTGAACTACCCGCAACAATCGACAAACTTGCTGTCTTCTACAAGCAGAGGTCACATCTTTTCTATCCTTCGTGGGCATTTTCACTGCCTGCAGCGGTCGTTGGCATTCCATTTTCCATTTTTGATGCTGCTCTTTGGATGTGTGTGACTTACAAGGCAATGGGATTTGATCCTAGTGTTAGTAGGTCAGTTCTAATCCCCCTTTTTTCGATGTTCTTTATTCTTCGGTTTCTCCTTGAGGCTTGAAAGTTCTATATGCTATCAGGATCTTCAAGCATTATCTTGTCCTTGCACTGGCTGGCCAATTGTCCTATGTGTTTTTCCGGTGTGTTGCTGTTCTGAGTGGAAACCATGTTGTTGCCAACATAACTTGTGGTCTCTTTTTAATCTGGCTCATTACTTTCAGTGGTTTTACTTTATCAAAAAGTAAGTACAGTCCTGAGAAATGATTCATAAAAAAATTATATGATCTCATACTCTTATATATAATATTTTAATCCTATAGGTACCATGGTAAAATGGTTGAGGTGGGCTTTCTGGACGTCTCCGCTTATGTATGAGCATACAGCATTAACAATCAATGAATTTCGAGGAGAGAAATGGAACCGAGTAAGAAATTTTCTCTTGAAGCAAGATAATTGTTGGATGAGAAAAAAAGGAAAAGAGCCTTAATCTAGTCTTTTGCTATTTTGGGGGTGATGTAGGTTCCTTCGGGATCGAAGGAAGGAATAGGAATTGTGATCATGAAAGCTCGAGGCATGTTTACTGATCCAAATTGGTATTGGATTAGTTTTGGTGGGATAATCGGATTCATATTCTTGCTTAATGGCTTCTATACCTTGTCTCTTGCATATCTGAAACGTAAGCAATCTCATGTCTAATAACCCTAAATGGTATTATCTATCATTAACCTCATTTTCAAAGTTGATGGAAATTTTCCCACAGAATATGGCAAGTCTCAAGCAGTTTATTTGTCAGAAGAAGCTTTGAAAGAAAAACAGGCTAATAGAATCGGAAAGGAAGTGAAGAATACTGCACAAAACATTTGGAAAAGTCCTTCAAGGACATCCTCAAGTACGCCAATTAGTCCTTACTATTAGTCACAAGTGTTGTCTTCGAAGATAAAAGCCAATATAACATAATAGGTATGACAGGGATTGGCTCTTGTGAAGGTCTGCCGAAAATTAGAGGAATGATCCTCCCATTCACACCTCTTTCCATCACCTTCAACAACATCAAATACTCGGTTGATATGCCGCGGGTAACGCTAATTTTGCGTGCGTACGCGTGTGTATGCACAAATCCTAAATTTGCATCAAACTACCAAATTTCTGATTTACTTGCAACGTTTGTAGGAAAGGAAAGCTCAAAGTGCTACATTGGATCGGCTCTTAATTTTGAAAGGTGTAACTGGTGCTTTTAAGCCTGGAGTTCTTACTGCACTGATGGGTGTTAGTGGTGCCGGTAAAACTACACTTTTAGATGTGTTGGCTGGAAGAAAGAACACCGGATATATAGAGGGAAACATACAAATTTCGGGGTACCCAAAAAAGCAGGAAACTTTTGCGCGTGTTGCTGGATACTGTGAGCAAAATGATATTCATTCTCCCCTCATGACAGTATACGAGTCATTGCGTTTCTCAGCATGGCTCCGATTGGATCCAAGTGTTGATCCTTCAACGAGACAGGTTGGCAATTGTAAGTCTGATTCAGAGTTTTTACCAAAATCTACTTGATACATAGCTTTCTGTCATGAATTATTGCAGAACTTTGTGGAGGAAGTCATGGAATTGATTGAGCTCACATCACTAAAAGACTCTTTGGTTGGGACTCCTAACTTAAATGGACTATCTGTTGAACAACGGAAGAGGTTAACTATCGCGGTCGAGCTAGTTGCAAACCCATCTATAATATTCATGGATGAACCGACCTCCGGTCTTGATTCCAGAGCAGCAGCAATTGTTATGAGAACTGTAAGAAACACGGTCGACACAGGCAGAACCGTGGTGTGCACGATCCACCAGCCAAGCATCGACATATTTGAATCTTTTGATGAGGTAGTAAAGACCTATTTAACATTTGTAGCGTATCATTCAAAATTAAAGCAATAATATTGATTGTTTCGTGGTGTAGCTCATTCTACTAAAGCAAGGAGGAGAAGAAATCTATGTGGGTCCCTTAGGGCATAACTCCAACCAGTTGATCACATACTTCGAGGTAGTAACTATTAAACAATAAACTGATGCTTTATCCATTCTCCTCATATTTGCCTTTTTGTGTTCTTTTGGTATATAAAAGGGCATCAATGGAGTTGGTAAAATTGAGGAAGGTCAAAATCCGGCAACATGGATGATGGAAGTCACTTCGAGAGCACAAGAAGAACTTCTAGGGATTGATTTCGCGGAAGTGTACAAGAGATCAGACCTTTTTCAGTAAGCAATTAGCATTAGCTAAACTTGAGTATTTATAATTGTTTTGGGGATTCATAATTTTGATTCTTGGAATTGTTACAGGAGAAACAAAGCATCGATTTCTGAGTTAAGTGTACCAGCCCCAAACTCACAAGACCTACACTTCCCTTCACAGTATTCACAATCTTTTCTTACACAATGCATGGCGTGCCTATGGAAACAACACAGGTCATATTGGCGAAACACAGCTTATAACCTCACTAGGTTTGTGTTTAACACAATAGCAGCCATCATATTCGGCTTTTTTTATCAGGGACTGGGTTCTAGAAGGTACGTACTCTTTCTTAATCCTAGGCTAGTTCTAGAAGGTACATGCTCTTACCAGGCTTCCTAATAAACGCTGAATCTATGTTTGGTCACCATTCAAATTTGCATTAGATGTAAAAATGAGAATTCTACCCTACAATCAATAAAGGGTTTTTAAAATATCGAATCGTAAGATGGAATTGTGACCTTATAATCCTAAAAAAGACTTCATACAAAATTTGATAAAGAACAAAATTTTAACTTAAAAAATTTTTGCGATAAAAAATAGACAAGAAGACAATAAAAGCATAAAAATATTGAGTATTAATAATTGTAGGGCCAAAATAATAAGTTTGAGATTAGGATTGGTACTATTATAATATAGGTGTATTATTATAAATATATATATATATTTTTTTTGGTTGGATTGAAACCCAGAACCTTAGAATTATGAACCATATACCACATCCACTTGGGAAACCATCGTGGCAATAATTCCAAGTTAAAATGATAGAAAACTGAAAAGAAAGTTGGAATCTTGCAGGAGTACAAAACAGGGTATTTTAGACGCTATTAGTTCCATGTACACTGCCGTGAACCTCATTGGTACCCAAAATGCCTGTTCAGTCAGACCAGTTATACTCATTGAGCGAGCAGTTTACTACCGTGAAAGGGCTGCGGGACTATACTCGAGTTTGCCTTATGCAATGGCGCAGGTACTTTCACTTAAGAATGTAAACACTAATTGTGGAACCTATTCTTTGTCATTTTTTGCTTTGTGAACATAACATGTTATAATTTGAATATATTTTTTTTAGTATAATCGTATTCTATATTTTGGTTTTAAAGGGTTACAAAATTGTTTTAATAGAATTGAGATTTTAACTTTTATTTTTCTGACCTTAATCACCGTTATCACCAACACAGGCACAACAGACACACACACAGATACACATATATATATGCATACATACATATATTTATTGCATAGTCTAGTGAGAGATTGTTAAACTATGATCCTCATCATTTTCAGGTGGCCATAGAGATCCCATACGCTTTGGTTCAGTCTCTTATATATGGAATCTTGGTGTACTTTATTATGGATTATGAACAAACAGCAGCCAAGTTCTTCCCATATTTATGCTACATGTACTTGACGGTTCTTTACTTCACCTTCTACGGAATGATGATTGTGGCTGTGAGTCCTAACTTAGAAGTTTCTACAGTGTTGGGTAGTTTCTGTTTCGCTGTGTGGAACTTGTTCTCAGGCTTCTACATCCCCAGAACTGTAAGTTTTTAAGTTATAACCCACTTGACTTTTATCTCTTCTAGTCCTAGGGGCGGCCGGCCTTAGCCCTCTATAGTAAGAAACCTTTGACAATCGAAAGCCAGGCCCATCTTTTGTCCACCCATGCAACCTAGATTTTAGGCCGTAGCACTTTTGTCCACCCATCTTCTCTAACGATATTAAAGACTAAAGGGTGTTTCGGCTAAATGCAGGAGCTTCCAGTGTGGTGGAGATGGTTTGCTTGGATATGCCCTTACCAGTGGAGTCTCTATGGGCTAGCTACTTCACAGTATGGCAATGTGGACTCTATGCTGGACACAGGAGAGACAGTAGCAGAATTTGTAAAGAATTATTTCGGTTTCAGATATGATTTTCTAGGGCTTGTGGCCGGTGTGTTGGTTGCTCTCAGCGTGATCTTTATATTCACATTTGCTTACTCGATCAAGAACTTTAACTTTCATAAAAGATGAAAGTAATGTAGTGTAATACCGGAAAACTCGATGTTGCGTATTTTGTAAATATTTCTATAATAAAGTAGAAAAATTTTGACTTTGTATATATATATATTTGTTTAGTTATTTAAATATATTATGGTTAAAAAAAAAAAAAAAAAAAAAAAAAAAAAAAAAAAAAAAAATACGACGAGAAGAGAGAGAGAGAAGAAGGTGCTGCGTTTCGGAGTGAAACGCAGCATCTCCCCCAATTAAGAGATTAGGGTTATCTCTCTCCTTCATCTCTCACTCTCTCGTCTCTCTCTTCGAATCTGCGCACTCTCCCTCTCCCTCACGATTTCGCCGCCATCATCACCGCTTCCCTTGGCCGCTGCAACCACCACCGTGACCACCGCGAACCACCGCGGGTCACCATCTCTCGGCCTCGAGTCACGCTGTGTCGATCTCTTCATCTCTCTCAGTCTCTCTTCGCGCTCTCTCCCTCGCGCAATCACTCCTCCATCGATTGATCTGCCACCACCTGCGACGCGAGCAACCGAACTCCGACCACCGTGAGCCACGGGCGATTGTCTCTCTCTTTCCGCGCGAACAGAGTCCTCGATCTCTCTCCCGTGCGCGCGATGGCAGAACTTCCACTGCCTTCTCTTTTTGCCCACTCGCAGTGCACACTGTGAGCACTCCCCACGGTCGACAACCCAAACCACGGCCATTGCATCCTTGCGTAAAACCCTAGCCGCAGGACATCAAAAACCCTAGGTCATAGCTCTCAGCAGGTAAGCCTAGGTTGTCCAATTTTGATTCTAGGGTTTGAATCTTCGAGTATTTAGGTTTAAGTTCTAACGACATCGTAAATTGAAATTGTTACAGGTTTGATACATTGGCGATCGGAAGCTAGGACTCAGAAATTGAGAAACCCTAGGTGAGGGATTTTCAATCCCTTAAGCAATTCAAGTATTTTTGTTTAATTGAGTTAGAAATTACATCGATATATTTTCCGAAATGTGTTAGACTTGAAAGAAATGATACTAGTTTGAGGAAACGGCAATTTTGGAACGTAATTATGCAAGTAAAGGTGTTGTAAATAAAAGGGGAATTTGAACACCCTTTAATAGAGCTTGAATTGATATTTATTCGTCTTGATTGGTCTAGGTTGACCTTTGGAGACTCGAGAAGAGTCGTTTTGTGTTGATTTTTGGAAATAGAGAGTGAACACCCTCTCTAGAGGTGAGTGGACGGATCGTTGTGTAGTAAATAAGCAAAATATCTTTAAATTCTTTGATAAATGATTTGAAATGATTTTCATATGATATTATGAAATTATTTGTGATTGTGGGATGTCTGAAATGAGAATTCAAGTATGAATGCATCCTATGTGATTTTACATGAGTTTGTGCCATTTGTCCCGACATTACCTGATTGGTATATGCTCGTAGCATGATTTGTGGATTGAATTGATAAAATATGGCACATTGTTTGAAATGAAATGATTGTGAAATGATGGTGCACGAGAGAAATGGCTATAGTCATCCCCCCCACGGAGCGACCCGACGGGGTGACGTGGATTGGGGTATTATATGCGAGAGAGGTATGCGGCCTCTGCTCTGCTCCGTCGGACTATCCGGATTGCACCCCGGTGAGGTTCGAGCCAACGCCAAGGAAGGGGGTTTGTTTTGAGACATTGGATAGAAAAACCCTTGGCGGGCTTTCGTCTGGGTTTGGCCGCCCGCGACGGAAGTGTTTTCGATGGAACCCCCGGGATTTTCGAAAAGATGATTGATATGGATGCATATTTTATAAATGATGTTGAATTACAGAAATGTTTGGATATGAAAATGATGTTTCAAGTATGCTTTGACATTCCCCACTTTCACCCCTTATTTATTACACAATCATGCCATTGCACTCCACTCACTGGGTATTTATAATACTCACCCCACTCTTTAACATTTTTCAGAGGAAGATTAGATTTGTGACAGAGATTGGAGCTTGGGGAGGGCCTACCAAATTGCTTTTGTAGGTATACATAGAGATGTATAGTCATTTTGGTTTGAACTGAATTCCATGGAAAGGAAGACTTGTACAATTATTTTGGTACGGATTTAATTGATACTTGTTTCCTGTATAGGAACAAGTATTGATAGAATCCTTACGTGGTTTGTTGTTTATTTTCCCTTCTTCCATTTTTGGTAAAAACTTATTGTATAAATGGGACATTTGGACTTTATTCGAATTTTGAAATGGCTTGGATGGCCATATTGTGTGTCGTGCATGCACAGGTTCCCTCTCCCCGATTGTGTGTTGATGTGTAAACGCGCATGTACAGGTTCCCTCTCCCCGATGTGTGCTCGTGTGTACAGGGATGGACCGGATGAGTCCTTGCATGTGTTTGTTATGTGATGTTTTTCTGTTTTTATATGATTGATGATGGGTGTAGAAAGAATTGTTGTCTTGCTGTCTTTGTAGCCTTGGAGTCCCAAGATATGGGGAGGTTCTGCCCGTATACCGAGATTTCGCTGGCGGTCGTCGTGGTCGATCCGAGGATCGGGGCGTGACAGCTTTAGTGGTATCAGAGCTTAGGTTCACGATTTTAAAAGTTTGATGATTTTGGAATGATTTCAAATATTTCCAAATGTCCCGAAAGTTTCTAAAGATTTTGAAGTGTTTGATTTTTGAAAAAATGTGTCCTTGGGAATGTACAAGTCTTCTATGGATTTCTTAGGAAATTGGGAATGTTCTTTTAGGGGGTTAACTATTGATTTTGCTTAACCCTTTGAATTTATCATATCCTTGTTGTCTTGTAGCACTATGCCTCCCCGAAAGAGAATGAGGAACGTGAACGAGATTCCTCCACCGGAGCACGAGGATGAGTCGTCCTCGCATGCTCTTCCTCCCTCAGTGTCGGCGCACCCGGCTCCTCCCACCGGGGTTTCTGCTCCTCCTGTCACCGCTCTACAACAAGTAGTGGAGTGGTGGACCACCTTTGGAGCGCAGTATCAAGCTCCACGGCCGACTTCAGCTCCACCGGCTCCTCCTTCAGTGCCGGTCACTACTCCTAGCACCCCGCTAGCATCTCCTCCTCCGGTTGCTACAGCACCGATCGCCCTCATGTAGAGCTGTCCAAGTAGAAAAAGGAGTCGAGACATTTGGGGTGTGAGACCTTTTCGGGTTCTTCTGATGCTTCTGTGGCCAAGGAATGGATTGGCCGAATCCAAGAAACCGTCACTGACATGGGATTAAGTGATGAGAGGAAGTTATGGGTGGCGGTGAAGCTCTTGGATAAAAGTGCGAGGACTTGGTGGGAGAATGTAAAGGGAAGGACTCCTATTGCTCTTACCTGGACAGATTTCCTCAGAGCTTTTGAGGAAAAATACTTCACCCGATTCTACCAAGATCGGAAAAGAGAAGAGTTTTACAAGCTGTCTCAAGGAAGTAAGACCGTATCTGAATATGAGACAGAACTGAGAGAGCTTGCTACTTATGTTCCGGAGCTTGTGAACTCCGAGAACTCCCTAAGCTCGAAATTCGAATCGGGGCTGAATTTAAACATTAGAGAGAAAATGCCTATCACCAAAGGGCATACCTTCCAAGACATTCTAGACATGGCCTTGAGGGCCGAGATGATGGTGATGGAAAGGAACAAAGTCAAGGAACATCAGGGGAAAGGGAAGAGGCCTAGTAGCTCTAATCTAGGTCAAGGCTTCAAGAAGAGTCGAGGCACCGGCTCTTATTATAGTGGTGGATCCTTTTCGGGGTCAGTTGGCTTTCCTCAAAGCCGATCTACTTTTAGACCAAGTGCTCCCAGAAGATTTGTTGATATGGGAGTAGGGCATGGGGTGGCGAGGGAGTTTGCCCGAATTGCAAGAGGCATCATCCGGGTCCGTGCAGGGAACCCAAGAGGTGTTACCACTGTGGCAAGGAGGGTCACTTTCAGCACTCTTGTCCGGAGTTGATTGTAAAAGGGCAAGAAAGTAGTCAAGTTCGAGCTCCCTCGGGTGGTTTTAGAAGAAATCCGGGGGACTGTTCCTACACCTTCCACTAGCAGTATACAGAGGACAGCCACCGGTAGTAATACTATTGCAGCCCCCACTCACCGCCCTCAGCCTAGGACTCAGACCCGAATCTATGCCATGACAAACGAAGAGGCCCAGGTCAATCCCGATGTAGTCACAGGTAATTTCTATTAAATTTTAAGCTCTGAAATTGAAATTGTGATATTAATGGTTTATGATTTTGATTTGATGGTTTGTGAGTATAGTTCAAAGAATGTGGATGAAACAATGTTGTTTGTGGTTTATACTATAGGTACGATGAAGGTCTTTGATGTTGATGCACATGTACTCATAGATACCGGGTCTAATCATTCCTTTGTGAGTTCGGGGTTTGCCAAGCATTCTAATAGGCCTCTAGTCCCACTTGTTGAAGAGTTATTGATTATTACACCTTTGGGAGAGCACTTGATTAGAGACACGTGTACAAGTCTTGTGAAGTGAAAATCGGTGAAGTAGCTCTTGAGGCGGATTTGATTCCGTTGGAAATGAAAGATTTCGATGCTATTTTGGGCATGGATTGGCTATATCTTCACCGAACTTCCGTTAATTGCTTCACTAAGGAAGTGGAATTCAAGGCCAGGACATCCCTTTCTGGTATTCACCGGTGAACGGAGGGTACTGCCGAGTTGTGTAATTTCGGCTATTGAAGCACGGAGACTAGTGCAGAAGGGATGCGGTTTAGCTTATCCGGCTCACATTGTTGACACCACAATGGGGAAGTTCTAGTTTGGACGGTATTCCTGTGGTGAATGAGTTTCTGGACGTCTTTCCGGAAGAGTTACCTGGGTTACCACTGATTCGGGAATTTGACTTCGCTATAGATCTTATTCCCGGCACGGCACCAGTTTCTACTACTCCTTATCGAATGGCACCCACAGAATTGAAAGAATTGAAGGTCCAACTCCAAGAATTGTTGGATAAAGGATTCATCCGACCGAGCATTTCACCTTGGGGTGCTCCGGTTCTCTTTGTAAAGAAGAAAGATGGCACTCTTCGATTGTGTATCGATTACCGACAATTAAATAAGGTGACCATCAAGAACAAGTATCCCTTGCCGAGAATTGATGACTTGTTTGACCAACTCCAAGGGGCGAGTGTCTTCTCCAAGATCGATTTGAGGTCCGGTTATCACCGGGTTGCGGATAAAGGAAGATGATGTCCCCAAAACTGCGTTTAGGACACGGTACGGGCATTATGAATTCTTGGTGATGCCTTTCGGCTTGACGAATGCTCCGGCGGCTTTCATGGACCTTATGAATCGAGTTTTTCACTCCTATCTCGATAAGTTCGTCATTGTTTTCATTGACGACATTCTTGTGTATTCCAAAAATGATGAAGAGCATTCAGATCATCTTCGGATTGTGCTACAGACTCTCCGAGACAAGCAATTGTATGCTAAGTTCTCAAAATGTGAATTTTGGTTGAAGGAAATTGGTTTCTTGGGACATGTAGTATCCGGAGAAGGGATATTTGTTGATCCGAAGAAAGTTGAGGCAATTCTGAGATGGGAACAGCCCAAGAACGTCACCGAGGTGAGAAGCTTCCTCGGATTGGCGGGTTACTATCGAAGATTCGTAGAGGGTTTTTCCAAAATTGCAGCTCCGTTGTCTGGTTTGACGCGGAAAGGAATTAAATTTGAATGGACAGATAAATGTGAGCAGAGTTTTCAAGAACTCAAACAAAGACTCACGTCAGCTCCCATACTTGCCCTTCCTACTATCGGTGGTGATTATGTTGTTTACAGCGATGCTAGTAAACAAGGGTTAGGATGTGTCTTGATGCAGGGTGGCAGAGTTATCGCCATGCTTCTCGACAGTTAAAGAAGCATGAGTTGAATTATCCTACCCATGATCTAGAATTGGCTGCAATCGTATTTGCATTAAAGATTTGGCGTCATTATTTATATGGAACCACTTGCGAGTCTTCACCGACCACAAGAGCCTCAAGTACTTGCTCACCCAGAAGGAGCTCAATCTTAGGCAAAGGAGATGGTTAGAACTGATCAAAGACTATGATTTGGTGATTGATTATCACCCGGGCAAGGCAAATGTAGTTGCGGATGCTTTAAGCCGCAAGTCTTCATCTTCTTCTCTGATTCAGGGAGACTCTTATCTCTCATGTCTTGTGGAATTTCGTGCTCTTGGAGCCAAAATTTCTTATGATGACATGGTGCGTTATTGGCGAAATTTGAAGTTCGACCAACTTTGGTGGATCGTATTAAAGAACTCCAAACCACTGATGAAGAGTTAAAGCAAATTGTGGAAAAAGTTCGCAAGGGTGAAACTAATGATTTTCATGTTCGGGAGGATGGTACACCATGTATGGGAAACGGATTTGTGTTCCCAAAGATGATGGGCTTCGAAAGGCTATTCTTGAAGAAGCACACTCTTCGGCTTATGCTATGCATCCCGGAAGCACAAAAATGTACCGAACCATCAAAGAAACTTATTGGTGGTCAGGCATGAAACGAGAAATAGCTGAATTTGTGGCAAGATGTCTGATTTGTCAACAGATCAAAGCCGAGCATCAAAAACCAGCCGGAATGCTTCAGCCATTACCTATACCTGAATGGAAATGGGAGCATATTACTATGGATTTCGTGGTAGGATTGCCACGTACTTCGAGTCGTCATGATTCCATTTGGGTGATAGTAGACAGACTCACAAAATCGGCACATTTTCTCCCAGTTCGGAATACTTATTCTTTGGAGAGGTTAGCAAGGTTGTACCTTGATGAGATTGTCCGACTTCACGGGGTTCCGGTATCGATTGTATCAGATCGAGATCCACGATTCACATCCAGGTTCTGGCCTAAGTTGCAAGAGGCCTTGGGTACCAAGTTGAAGTTCAAAGCATCGCTTTTCATCCGCAAACCGATGGGCAATCTGAACGTACAATTCAAACATTGGAAGATATGTTGAGAGCGTGCGTTATGGATTTCTATGGGAGTTGGGATAGGCATCTCTCGCTGATTGAATTTGCATACAACAACAGCTATCAAGCTAGTATTGGAATGCCTCCCTATGAAGCTCTCTACGGAAGAAAATGTCGGAGTCCACTTTGTTGGGATGAAGTTGGAGAACGGAAGATTGAAAGCATAGAATTGATTGAAACTACCAAGGAAAAGGTGAAGTTAATTCGGGAAAGAATGAAGGCAGCTCAAGATCGGCAAAAGAGCTACGCAGACAAGAGGAGAAGGCCCTTGGAATTCGAAGTGGGAGATATGGTATTCTTGAAGATATCTCCTTGGAAGGGTATAGTTCGATTTCAGAAACGAGGAAAACTAAACCCTCGTTATATTGGACCCTTCAAGATTCTTGAAAGAATTGGAATGGTGGCTTATCGGCTTCAATTGCCGTCAGAATTGCAAAGGATCCATGATGTCTTTCATGTTTCGATGTTGAAAAAGTATTTGCCGGATCCTTCGCACGTATTGGAAATTCCTCCAATAGAACTGAAAGAAGACTTGAGTTTCAAAGTGCAACCTGTGCAGATAGTAGATAGACAGCTCAAACAGTTGAGGAATAAGCAGATTCCTATGGTGAAAGTGTTGTGGAAAAACAATCAAGTCGAAGAACAGACTTGGGAGACCGAAGAACTAATGCGGAAGCAACATCCGCAGCTCTTTGATGTATGAGTTGTATTTTGAAATTTCGAGGACGAAATTTGTTTTTAGGGGGTTAAGAGTTGTAATACCGGAAACTCGATGTTGAGTATTTTGTAAATATTTCTATAAGAAAGTAGAAAAATTTTGACTTTGTATATATATATATTTGTTTAGTTATTTAAATATATTATGGTTAAAAAAAAAAAAAAAAAAAAAAAAAAAAAAAAACGAGAAGAGAGAGAGAGAAGAAGGTGCTGCGTTTCGGAGTGAAACGCAGCATCTCCCCCAATTAAGAGATTAGGGTTATCTCTCTCCTTCATCTCTCTACTCTCCCATCTCTCTCTTCGAATCTGCGCACTCTCCCTCTCCCCTCACGATTTCGCCGCCATCATCACCGCCCCTTGGCCGCAACCACCACCGTGACCACCGCGAACCACCGCGGGTCACCATCTCTCGGCCTTGAGTCACGCCGTGTCGATCTCTTCATCTCTCTCGGTCTCTTCGCGCTCTCCCCCTCGCGCAATCACTCCTCCATCGATTGATCTGCCACCACCGCGACGCGAGCAACCGAACTCCGACCACCGTGAGCCACGAGGGCGATTGTCTCTCTCTTTTCCGCGCGCGAACGAGTCCTCGATCTCTCTCCCGTGCGCGCGATGGCAGAACTTCCACCTGCTCTTCTTTTTGCCCACTCGCAGTGCTCACTTGTGAGCACTCCCCACGGTCGACAACCCAAACCAACGGCCATTGCATCCTTGCGAGAAAACCCTAGCCGCAGGACATCAAAAACCCTAGGTCATAGCTCGCAGAGGTAAGCCTAGGTTGTCCAATTTTGATTCTAGGGTTTGAATCTTCCGAGTATTTAGGTTTAAGTTCTAACGACATGTAAATTGAAATTGTTACGAGTTTGATACATTGGCGATCGGAAGCTAGGACTGTAAATTGAGAAACCCTAGGTGAGGGATTTTCAATCCCTTAAGCAATTCAAGTATTTTTGTTTAATTGAGTTAGAAATTACATCGATATATTTTCTGAAATGTGTTAGACTTGAAAGAAATGATACTAGTTTGAGGAAACGGCAATTTTGGAACGTAATTATGCAAGTAAAGGCTGTTGTAAATAAAAGGGGAATTTGAACACCCTTTAATAGAGCTTGAATTGATATTTATTCGTCTTGATTGGTCTAGGTTGACCTTTGGAGACTCGAGAAGAGTCGTTTTGTGTTGATTTTTGGAAATAGAGAGTGAACACCCTCTCTAGAGGTGAGTGGACGGATCGTTGTGTAGTAAATAAGCAAAATATCTTTAAATTCTTTGATAAATGATTTGAAATGATTTTCATATGATATTATGAAATTATTTGTGATTGTGGGATGTCTGCCACTAGAATTCGAAGTATGAATGCATCCTATGTGATTTTACATGAGTTTGTGCCATTTGTCCCGATTACCTGATTGGTATATGCTCGTAGCATGATTTGTGGATTGAATTGATAAAATATGACACATTGTTTGAAATGAAATGATTGTGAAATGATGGTGCACGAGAGAAATGGCTATAGTCATTCACCTACGGAGCGACTCGACGGGGTGATGTGGATTGGGATTTATTTGCGAGAGAGGTATGCGGCCTCTGCTCTGCTCCGTCGGACTATCCGGATTGCACCCCGGTGAGGTTCGAGCCAACGCCAAGGAAGGGGGTTTGTTTTGAGACATTGGATAGAAAAACCCTTGGCGGGCTTTCGTCTGGGTTTGGCCGCCCGCGACGGAAGTGTTTTCGATGGAACCCCGGGATTTTCTCAAAAGATGATTGATATGGATGCATATTTTATAAATGATGTTGAATTACTGAAATGTTTGGATATGAAAATGATGTTTCAAGTATGCTTTGACATTCCCCACTTTCACCCCTTATTTATTACACAATCATGCCATTGCACTCCACTCACCTGGTATTTATAATACTCACCCCACTCTTTAACATTTTTCAGAGGAAGATTAGATTTGTGACAGAGATTGGAGCTTGGGGAGGGCCTACCAATGCTTTTGTAGGTATACATAGAGATGTATAGTCATTTTGGTTTGAACTGAATTCCATGGAAAGGAAGACTTGTACAATTATTTTGGTACGGATTTAATTGATACTTGTTTCCTGTATAGGAACAAGTATTGATAGAATCCTTACGTGGTTTGTTGTTTATTTTCCCTTCTTCCATTTTTGGTAAAAACTTATTGTATAAATGGGACATTTGGACTTTATTCGAATTTTGAAATGGCTTGGATGGCCATATTGTGTGTCGTGCATGCACAGGTTCCCTCTCCCCGATTGTGTGTTGATGTGTAAACGCGCATGTACAGGTTCCCTCTCCCCGATGTGTGCTCGTGTGTACAGGGATGGACCGGATGAGTCCTTGCATGTGTTTGTTATGTGATGTTTTTCTGTTTTTATATGATTGATGATGGGTGTAGAAAGAATTGTTGTCTTGCTGTCTTTGTAGCCTTGCGGAGTC
This sequence comes from Dillenia turbinata, assembly GCA_037126225.1. Taxonomy (NCBI): domain Eukaryota; kingdom Viridiplantae; phylum Streptophyta; class Magnoliopsida; order Dilleniales; family Dilleniaceae; genus Dillenia; species Dillenia turbinata. Next base: position 26,643,470 of record JBAMMX010000003.1, on the reverse strand, counting down.
CCAGTATATGGGGAGGTTCTGCCCGTATACCGAGATTTCGCGGCAGCTGTCGCGTGGTCGATCCGAGGATCGGGGCGTGACATGTAGTCTCCCCCCCCCCCCCAATTGAATCACCTTTGTGGTGACCTAATTGCCTCCCTAGTCAACTTAAACTCTGATGTAGCCTTGTACTTCGTGTATAGTCTATAGTAGTTTATCCTCTCTCTCTCTCTCTCTCTCTCTCTCTCTCTCTCTCTCTCTCTCTCTTCCTATTACTTGTATGCCTGTGCGACGCACATGAGATGAGATGCAGGCTTTTCTATGGTTTTTTTGTTGGATTCCGGCTGACATCCAAAAACGGGTACGAAATGGTGGTTTCATGGCTGACATCCAAGGTTAGGGAAAAAAAAATTGTTGTCTAGTCTTGATGTTTTAATCTGTTAGACAACCAAATTGTTGTATTATGATTAAAAATTACAAGTTTTTTTTTATGATAAATCATAAAGTTTTTTAGTTGATTGAGTTTAGTTTATATAGGAACAAAATTAAATTTGGTAAAAATATTGGAGTTAATTTATTTATTTATTTATTTTTTAAAAGAAACGGGGGCAAAATTGTGAGGATGCAAACATCTTAAAACGCATGGATGTTAGCCGGATGAATGGTGCTTCAGATTGGTAGCTTCTTCTTTGTCTTCGTTTTCTTTACTTGCTTGTGGGGTTGTGCCTGGTCCTCGTTAGGTGAACCTTTGAAATGTGGAGACTTAATTTCTTTATTGATCATGGTTTCTGAATTTAATGATATTTTAAAATTTTGAATTCTTTAACTCAAAAATCTGTCATTTTTTCTTTAGTATATAATTGACCTACAATTTAAAACTAAAAATACATTTTTCTTCGGGCCAGAACGCAGCAAGATTTCATTTTGTGCTAATGGGTGACCTGTACTAAAGACAAGAAGATAAAAGCCAAACCATGTAATAGATTAGCAGAGAAGCCCATATAAGATTGTTCCCAAGATTAATTGATGAAAATTATTCTAATAAAGTCTTAATAAATTAGAAATCCAGTTTATTATAAAACTAAGAAAGGAAAAAAAAAAAAAAGAAAAAATAGTGAGATTAACAATAAATTCTAGAATTTCAATTATGGTATGTGTATGCGGAGAAAATTAAATGAAAAAATGTTATAAAAATATTCAAATATACTTTTTCCTTTGCCGTAGAGAAAGTTTAGGGTATCTTCATCCTCTTTCTTCTTGTGATTAGTGTTTGAGTTTTTGTAAGTGTTTATGCATATACAGGTGAGATGCGTATCATAAATTTGGTATTACATATAGTAGATAGATATTTTTGTGTAATCTGTCTTTTAATACAATCTTAAATTAAAAAGAATCTCTTTAAAAAAAAAAAATTCTATGATCAAAATGTTGTACGAAAATTTCTCAATACTAATACTTTCTGTTTTGAAAATATTTCAACATATTAAATTAATTAATATTTACAAAAAGGTTTTTATACTTTCTATACTTATACATTTTTCTCATATTTAATTAATTATTTGTTTTGATTATATTTTTATTTTTTATATTTTTTATTTTATAATTAATAATTATATATTTGATCATTTTAGAATTTTGTTTCAAAAGATGACAATTCTATTACTTTCATAATATAATTAATATTTATATAAAAAATTTTATATTTTTTTATATTTACGTATTTGTCTATGTTCTTGTATTCTTTATTTTATAAAATGTTATTTTTCAGTATCATTTTATATACGTTTTCATTTTCTCATTTTCGTTTCTGTACAACCTTGCTTCCAAACATCACCAGACTACAAATCTCTCAATTCAAGTCCAAAAGACCTCAGGAAACCATTAAATTCACACATACCCACCTCACAAAGCTATAGCCAACCTATAAAACTTCTAGACACTAACGTTTTTTTTATTTATTTTTAAAACATTTTCCACTTTCAAAATATTGCAACACACTAAATTAATTAATATTTATATAAAAATTTTTATATTTTTTATATTTACATATTTTTTTGATATTTAATGAATTATTTATTTATTTAATTTTAATTATAATTTTTATATTATTTGTTTTATGATTAATAATTACATATTTAATTATTTTAAATATTTATTATAAAATATGATTATTTCATTATCTTTATAAAATAATTAATATTTATATAAAAAATTTTATATTTTTTAATATTTCTGTTTTCCGGTTCCATTTGTGTGCATCCAAATGGTCAACACTCCAGGTACAAATCTTACTTCCACAAGTTGTCAGGGGACAATCTAATAGTTAAAACTTCTCCTCAATTTGAATATCACAAGTTCAAATCTTTGTGTTAAAAAAAAAAAAAAAAAAAAAAAAAAAATTCTTTCTTCCACAACATCTCTTCGCATTGCAAAGTCGGTGATCTTTCGCAGGTTGTGAACCTCCTCAATGAAATGGAACACAAAAACACGAAATTTGGTCCCGGAATTAATGCTGAAGATCTCCAAGGATGTCTCTATGAGAGAACTCTCTTTCTGGGTCAGCAAATTCATGCCAGAATATTGTCAAAAATGGTAACCTTTTTTGCCAAATATGAGCATGTTGGAACTAAGTAGCTAATTTGTATTAATATTAGATGTTGAATCAGCTCTCTTAAAAAGTTATTTAGTGTTTTAATAGTTAAGTTATTGTATAATAATAAATGCTTTGGGCTATCACTTGTGATCCATCGTCTCCATAAAGTTTTTAGATGGAAATATAAACTTCAAAAAAAAGAAAAAAGAAAATGATTGTAGTGAATGACTGAAATGATGTGATTACAAGTGTTTATATGGCATGTTCGGAGCCGAGCAAATGGCATGTGCCAAATTAACACTTGTTGCGCAAAACCCAAGGACAAAAATCTGGCATTATCTCCGGACAAGAATCGGGCACAATCTCCAGCATCTCCCTATAATAATGCATAAATGACAAGGAAGAGCATATCTCCCTCATCTCCCCATATAAAATGACAAAGACGAGCAAAACCCAAGGACAAGAATGAGGCATATCTCCCCGTATATTATGCATGCAACAGAAGATGAGGCATATCTCCCCCCATATATTCACACAATCCCTTGACTTATTACCAGTTGCATTCTTTTCATTAGGCTTGGTGAGTTTTACCTTATAGAGAGGTATTTGTCTAATCCTTCTGATTCCGTCTCTTCTTTGTCATAGCAAATGCAGAAAGAAATTATTTATGTCATCTCTTTCTTCTATCATAATCGTATTTTAATTCATCTGTAAAATTTATTTTGATGCATAGACCTTCTACCCAAATCTCTTGATTGATGCATTTCATTTGGTTTTTGAGTTAGTTGGGGCCGTCTCCTCTGTTATTTTCCTGGGCAAAAGAGAGGAAAAAAGAAATAGCGAACAGCAATGGAGTCTCGAGGGTCAGAAAGAGTCCATCCCGATGAACTCTATGAAGTTGAATTAAATGAAAGCTGTAGAAGATTTGAGAGTTTCCTACGCGATAATGATGGCCCAACGTGCGAATTTACAGAAAAAGGTATTCAAAATGGAGGATCTGGAGGAGAAGTCGACATGCAAAAGATAGAGTATGAAGAGAGCAAGAGGGTGTTGGACAAGTTGATTAAGCATCCGGAAGATAACGAGTCATTGTTGCTCAAGCTCAAGCACAGGTTTGAAAGGTAACCAAAGATTTTTTCTCTTTACTTTCTTTTTTCCTTTTTAGATCCGAACTTGGGATGTTTCATTTTCTTTGTTTTCGTTGAAACCCATGAATTGATAGCTTTCTTTTTCATTTTTCTTTCCTTTTTTTTTTTTGGCATGTTTGAACTATTGAAGCACCATCTTTCTCAATACCGCTGGTTGCTATGGTGATTTTCCCTTCACGTGTGTCTAAGTGCATTTAGTTGTTGAAGGAAAAGAAAAACAGCAAAATTTTGTTGGTATGATTTGACATTTCTGGAAAGAATGTAATTATTTTTCTTTTATTCATTTTTTTCTAAAGAATGAGTTTTTTTTTTTTTTTTTTTTTTTTTGGAGTTTCTCTCTCTTCACCTTTGTTTTTTGGCATTAAGAATGGTTATATACCATATTCTCTTCCCTTTGCTAACATTTTAAAGGATTACTTTTATTATATTTTTTTTTATTGGTAAGACAGGAATTTAAATTTGGGATTTTTAAAAATTGTATCTATTAGACTGTGTCGGACAAGATTACTTTTATTATTATAAAAGAGTCTTTCTTATTTTATTTATTATTATTTTTTTTATGAAGGTGATTGGGCCATATAAAAATGATTACTTTCTCCTCACTACAAACACCTGTCTTTTCAGCAACATAAATTTGAATTCAAAACTTTCTATGTATGGTACTTCAAGATTTTCAACCAATTCAAGCAAAAAATATTGGGTAACTAAAGATAATAAGTTACTTGTATCTTAAACCATTAAATTCTTTTAATGGGTCGATGAGAGCTAGTTTAAATATTCATTTTATTTGCTAATATTTCTTCTGATTTCGTTTTAAAAAATGTTTTATAAATATTCAAATACATATTTAAATTAGGACATAGAAATATATAATTGAATATATATCATATTTTAAAAAATTAGGTATTCAGAAATTTTAATTGAATGGACTTTTGTTGTATGTAATCATTATTCTGTAAGAAATTCATAACTCAATAAGTTTATTATAATTTTTATTTTTATATTTTTTCCTGATTATAAAAACTATATCTTGTTACAATTTTCTCGTAATTATCATAATTTACTCCATATCTTAAAGGTATTTAATCATTATGGAATTGTGACATATATTGAATTATTATTATTATTATTATTATTAATATTATTATTATTATTATTATTATTATTATTATTATTATTATTATTATTATTATTATTATTATTATATTAGTGATAGCATAATAATATGCTCACTTTTTAAATTGGTGTATTACGTATAAAAAAAATTATATGCTTTTTGATAATTATTAAATTATATCAAAATTATTATTTTAATGATGTATTTTATAACATCACTCTACTAAAAGTTAAATTGGATTCCAAGCAAATCCTAAATCGCATAAGAATGTGCTAGTTTTCTTGTTTAGGTACAATACATGTGTGAACCAGTCAAAAATGGTTCTTTTCTCGTAACATCACACCAGTGACAAACCATAGCTCAAGGTGTCATGAATTTTCGGCAAAAAAAATGATTAATTTTCTAAATTAAAATCGCATTTAATTAAAATTGTCAAATACTTGTTTGATAGAAAAATTGAATATATATCTAATACCATATTAGAGATATTTAAATATGATTCTATTCTCATTTTAAAGATCAAGAGCAAAAATAATCATACGAAACCCAATAGTCCATTGTTTTCATTAATTATTATAATAAGTTGAGTTTATATTGAAAATTCATTATCACAAATATAGAAATATAATATTATAAATATGAAAATATAAAAATAAAATAATTTAAATATTCTCAAAATTAAATTAATAATTGATTTGATTTTAAAATATAATATATTTTAACATCCACTCATAAACTGAATAGAGGATAGAGGATTTGAAGGAGAATCTGCATAGAGGATTTAGAATTCCAAGGGTGTTTTTGCAACCTTGTTCTGGGTCTAACCATGGCTCTCTAGCTCTAGCTCTCTGAGCCGGGCGACGTCTCTGACTCTCTGGTTTTCTAAAACTTTTTTTTATAATTTTTATGCCTGAATTTTAAAAATGTATATTAAATAATTGAAAGAAGTTTCTAAAATGTGAATAGAACAAATATTAGAAAATAGACTAAATATTTTAAATTTTCATTAACAAATAACTCAATTTTAATGGTTCTCTGGTAAATTTTGGTCACAGAATATTTTCTTTGATTTAAGCGGATAACACTAGTTAAATTTTTTTTTTAAAACATTGGAAATATCCATTGAATTAATGCTCCTTGTTTTGCTTTTCTTATACTCAAAGAGTTTCGATAGAACAACCAAAGGTTGAAGTGCGATTCGAGAATATCAATGTTGATGCAGAAGCCTACGTGGGTGGTAGAGCCATACCCACGGTCCTCAACTCTTGTGTCAATGCCTTTCAGGTATCAAAATTTTATTGAAAATGGGAAAAAAAATAATTGTTTTTAATGATTATGTATATGTATGTATTATCAGAAGTTCACTCTGATTTTGTATTTGTTGGGTTTCATAGGATGTATTGCACCGTATTCGCATCCTCCCAAACAAGAAGGAGAAGATATCAATCCTCCAAAATGTTAGTGGCATCCTCAAGCCTGGAAGGTAAGAATTTTCTCAAAAATCAGACCTAGTGTAAATTTTGTAACTATTTAATTTCACTGATCACCAAAGTACAACAATTCTTTTTATTTTTTATTTTTTTATTTTTGGTTAGGATGACTTTGCTGTTAGGACCTCCAGGCTCTGGGAAGACAACCCTACTGTCAATTTTGGCCGGAAAGTCTACTCCAGGGCTTAAGGTGTTGAATATAAACCAAAAATTGCTAAAGAGTATTTTTTTTATTCGAATATGTCCATGTAACATTGCTTTAATATGGGATTTGTATGCGATAAAGTTCTCATTTTGGCCATGGTGATTAGGTTTCAGGAAATGTCACATATAATGGACATAAACTGGATGAGTTTGTGCCTGAGAAGACATCTGCTTATGTTAGTGAATATGATGTCCACATGGCTGAATTGACTGTGAGAGAAACCTTAAATTTCTCTGCAAGATGTCAAGGGGCTGGTTACACTTACGGTAATTTTCATTTTCTAACTTGTGGGACTGTGTTTATGAAAAACCAAATGTCTGCAACTTTGTCGTAGAATCTTGATAAGATAATATTACAGACTTGCTTGAAGAGCTTTTGAGGAGAGAGAAACAAGCAATTATTGAGCCAGATCCTGACATTGATGTACTAATGAAGGTAAGAAAAAATGGTTTTAAATACACTTATTTTTTGATGTAATCAAGAAGGAAATGTATGATCAAATACCACTACACTTCTTTCCTATTCAGGCCTTAGTTTCGGAGAAATCTCACAATAGGATTGTGACTGACTATACACTTAGGGTAAGTCCTCTTAAAATGTGAAAGTATATATTTAGAAATTGAGCGCAATGGATCACCTATGGAGCTTAGTATGTAGTGCTTTCTTCGTGTACAGATTTTAGGACTGGAAGTATGTGCAGATACCATGGTAGGAAATGAAATGATAAGGGGTGTTTCCGGTGGGCAAAGAAAGCGTGTTACTACTGGTGAGAAGACCATTACTTCTCTCATCTTTGTGAAAATAGATTAAATTTTTCTTAGTAGTTTTTGAATTAATTTTTCTTTTTCCCATTTGATTTGGATCAGGGGAGATGCTTGTTGGCCATGCGAGAGTGCTTCTGATGGACAATATTTCAACTGGCCTTGACAGCTCAACAACATTCCAAATTGTTAATGCAATCAAGCAATCAATCCACATTTTCGAGAAAACTGCTTTCATTTCTCTTCTTCAGCCTCCACCAGAAACATATGAGCTCTTTGATGACATTATTCTTCTGTCTGATGGACAGATTGTCTACCAAGGGCCACGGGAATATGTCCTTGAGTTCTTTGAGTTCGTGGGCTTCAAATGCCCTGAGAGAAAAGCCGTTGCTGACTATTTACAAGAAGTAAGTCTCCGTAATTTGCTGTTTTTTATGACTCAAACTTTTACTTTTCAGAGAAAGTTTTGGATCTTTCTATGTAATTCAATAGAAAAGCACTTTTCAACGTGCGAGGGAAAAAAAAAAATTAAAGTGGAAGAGGATCTAAACTATCTCGCTACGTGTTCTCGTTACCAAAGGTCATCATAACCTCATATGCCATTATGCTAATAATTGATTTGTTCAGGTCACATCTAGCAAGGATCAAGGACAGTACTGGGCAAAGGAATATGATCCATACTATTATATTTCTGTAAATGAATTTGCAGAGATATTTAAATCATTCCATATTGGAAGAGCCTTTCAAAATGAACTTGCCACACCATTTGACAAATCAAAGAACCATCCTGCAGCTCTAACAAAATCCAAGTATGCAAGTGATAAAAAAGAACTTCTGAAAGCTTGTCTTTGGAGAGAATTTCAATTAAAGAAGAAATACTTATACGTCCATCTTATAAACGAAATTCAAGTGAGTCATTAATGGTATTAATCATTGTTAGTTGAATTTTTTGTACTTTTGGTTGTACTCATGTATTGTGTATATTTCTTGATTCAGTTAGCAGCCCTTGCAGTCATTGCAGCGACTGTTTTTGTTAAAAGCAGCAATCATAGGAGCACATTTGAAGATGGAATCATTCATTTAAATTCTCTATTTTACGGAATCTACGTGATTTTGTTTATGGGTTTTTTTGAACTCCCCGCAACAATCGACAAACTTGCTATCTACTATAAGCAGAGGTCACATCTTTTCTATCCTTCATGGGCATTCTCACTGCCTGTGTCACGCCCCGATCCTCAGATCGACCACGCGACAACCGCCGCGTCGTCTCGGTACATGGGTAAAACCTCCCCATCTACCGGACTCCGCAAGGCTATCAAATCCACAAGAATTCGTCAAACTCATAAAATTCTTCAAAAAAACAAGAAATTTCAAAATCAATACACATGCAAGGAGCCCATCCGGCTCATCAAGGATGTACAAACACACACATTGACACACATCGGGGAGTGGGATCCTGTACATGCAATCATACATTAGCACACATCGGGGAGTGGGAACCTGTACATGCACGATTACACAGCAACACACAACGGGGAGCGGGAACCTGTACATGCACGCATGCAATGTGACCATCTTGGCCACTCTGAAAGCATTTAACAAACAAGAAGACCCAAAACATAGCCGTCAGATTTTACCAACACTTACCCGAGGAAAACAGGCCAGTATCGATAAAATCCTAACGGTATGAGTTGTACAAAACTTCACAAAATCAAAGAAAAAGCATTGAAATTAAGATTTACAGTCCAAATGTCCCAGTACAGATATAAACAGTTTTCCAAAACTAGAGAAATCAAAATAAATCAAAATAAATCAAAAATCGTCGGATTTTATCAATACTTGTCAACAACTCGACCAGTATCAATAAAATCCGCACGACATGGGATGTACAGACTTCCCTTTCCATGGTTGGAGAACTATCAATCCCCAAAAGTAGCCCTGCCTGCCAAATACCTATACAATCCGCAAAAATACTTCGTAAGCTCCGTCGAGTAGGCTCCCAACTAAGTCTCCTCTGAAAAATGGGGGGAGAGAGGGGTGAGTATAGGGGTATACTCAGTGAGTGGAGTGCAATGGTGCATTTGTGCTAATAAATAAGGTGTGAATGTGGGACGCTCAAACCATAACTCATAAATCATCTCATATCCATAAAATCATTTCAATAAATCACATTTCACAAATATGCATCCATATCAATCATTTTTTCAGAAAATTCTGGGGTTCCATCGAAATATGCTTCCGTCTCAGGGCGGCCAAACCCAGACGAAAATCCGCCAAGGGTTTTACTATCCAATATCTCAAAACAAACCCCCTTCCTTGGCGTTGGCTCGTGCCTCACCGGGGTGCACCAGATATAGCACGACTTTTGCAGAGGGAGGGACGTCTACTCCCCCGCACATCTAAACCTCAAACCACGTCACCCCGTCGGGTCGCCTCCGTGGTAGGTATATGACTATAGCCATCTACAAAGACCCTTCATTTCACAATCAATCCATTTTTCAACAATGTGCCATGATTTCCACAAACAATCCATAATTTCATGCCAAATCAGTTCATCAATCAATATCAAATATCATATGGCACAAAAGCATTTATAAACACAATGGATGCATTCATATTTCATAATCCAGTTCAGACAGCCCACAATCACAAAATAATTAACATAAATCATGTAAAATCTTTCAAAAATCATTTCTAAAGCAATTTTAAAACAGGTTTCTTATTTACGAACACAATGAACCGTCCACTCACCTCTAGAGAGGGTATTCACTCTCTATTTCCACAATTAAACCAAAATGACTCCTTTCGAGTCTCCAAAGGTCAACCTAGACCAATCAAGACGAATAAATATCAATTAAAGCTCTATTAAAGGGTTTTCAAATTCCCCTTTTATTTACAATAGCCTTAATTTGCATCATTATATTCCACAACTTTCGTTTCCTCAAGCTAGTATCATTTCAAATCACCAACGACTTTAAATTTACAATATTCCTCAATTTTACCCATTTTCTCCCGAATTCCTTAATATTAATTTAATTCACGCCAATTTCCATTCAAATCCCAAGGAAAACTACGTAATTCAATCAAATACAACTCTAATACTATCTACGACTTTCTCACATGCTTCACAGTCCAATTTACATCAAATTCTAGACTTAACCTCAATAATTTCATACAAACACTTAGGGAAATATATTTCTTTCAAGTCTAACACATTTCAAAATATATATAGACGTAATTTCTACCTTAATTCAACAAAATAATTCGAATTACGGAAGGGATTGAAAATCCCTCACCTAAGGTTTTTCAGTGTGCAAACCTAGCTTCCAAACACCAGTGTATCAAACCTGTAACAAGTTCAATTTACAGCAATCGTTAGAATTAAACCTAACAACTAAGAATATTCAACCCTAGAATTAAAATTGGACAACCTAGGCTTACCTCAGAGGCGTGACCTAGGGTTTTTGATGTCCTGCGGCTAGGGTTTTTCCCCAAGGATGCAACGGCCACCGATTTTGGTTGTTAACAGAGAGAAGTGCTCACAGGTGAGCAATGCGAGCGAGCAAAAGAGGAAGGCGTGGAAGTTCCCGCCATCGCGCGCACGGGAGAGAGAGGGAGAACTTTGTTCGCGCGCGGGAAGAGAGGAAAGAGAGGGAGAATCGCCCGCTCTTGCGTGGAAGAGAGCGACCGAGAGATGGTGACCCGCGGTGGTTCGCGGTGGTCACGGTGATGGTTGCGCACGGTGGAGGGAGAGAGCGCGAAGAGAGACTGTGGAATAGAGAGAGAGACTGAGGGACAGAGCGAGACTGAGAGAGAAAGAAGAAGAAGAAGAAGAAGAAGGTGGCGGTGGTGGTGTCCGGTGGATGCAGTGGCGGAGGAAGGCGATGATGATGGCGGTCGATCGCTAGAGGGGGGGAGGGGGAGAGCGCAGAGAGGGGAATGTGAGGTTCGATTAGGTCTTTTAGCCCTAATCGATTTGAGGAAAAAATGGGGGTGTTGCGTTTCACCCCGAAACGCAGCATCTCCTCTTTCCTTCTTTCTCCCTTTTTTTTTTTTTTTTTTTTTTTTTTTTTTAATAACTATATATATATGTATGTATTTTTGTTTTTCTCATCACATTGGAAGTTTTAAATTTCCCAAAAATAAAAATACTGTGAATTTGAAATACGGCATTTCAAATATACCAAAAATTTAAAATTAAGACCCCAAAATCGAAAATCAATAAAATTCGAAATTTTCTACTTTATTATAGAATTATTTACAAATTACTCAACGTCGAGTTTCCGGTATTACAACTCTTAACCCCCTAAAAACAAATTTCGTCCTCGAAATTTCAAAATACAACTCATACATCAAAGAGCTGCGGATGTTGCTTCCGCATTAGTTCTTCGGTCTCCCAAATTTTCTGAAATTTAGTCTGTGATAAGTTTCTAAGGAAATCACTCTCGTCTCAATTGTACAAGTGCTTGGTTGTCCTTTTTGAAATTCCCTAGATATCTCATTTTGATTTGTTCAACCCTCCAAGCAATATATCCCGTAGCGCCTAAGCCTATTCTTATTCTCATTTACAGCTATGTAATTGCTTACTCGCAAATCATGATATCTGAATGCATCGTATATATGTATGCACGCTTATCACCTACACTCACCACCATATTGATAACAAAGTCTCCAATCCACCAATTTCAAACTACAAATACATTATCATACTCTATAGTATCTCCCAAAGTATTGATAGCAAAACTTGTCTTATTCCAATATGAGTATTTGGTAGGTGGTATTCATTGAGATTGAGATTCCTTTAATTTCCTTTTTTCACATTACAAGAATTAAAGCATAAAAATCAATAGTCTCGAATCACCTTGTTTGTTCTAAAACCTTGAAACCTTGGATATAAAAGGAGTAACACTTTCTCGATTAACACATTCCTCAACAACAATTGGAATAGGTCTCTACCTTATATCTGCGACAAAGCGTTGTAGAAGATCAAAACTAAAGTCTTTAATACACATATCACACATATCTGAAAATACTATCATTGAACTCGACCAATTCAATATACCTCAAAATTTCATTTACAGACTTTCTTACTTCTAAACGGTGCTCAAGTAACCATGCATAAACATTTGCCCTAGATGCTTATAAGATTCACCATTTCAATATTGTAAAAGCTAGAAGGGTCCATATTACCTCATATTTCCATCCGAAGGATGAATCTATCCCAAATTAAAGTTTATCTTAAGAACTCTAAACAACTATAGCAGATGGAAACACCGGAGAAATCTCACTACAATATATAGATCCCACAAAGGCTCATCATATTAGTTTCTCCAAGGTGAGCATCAAGCAATTAGGAAACTTGTCACTGGTTTTCCATATTCTCAATTGTTCAAACTAGACAACAAAGCTTCTTGTTATTAAGATCACTTAAGATTAAAATTCTTTTCTAATATGCTGCTCATCCAATAAAAACACTGTCCATTACGAATATTATTTTTCTAAATAACCATCGAAACAAAAAGCTTTCCCCCATATTTATCGAAAACATAAAATGGCAATTACTTGAAAGAAGCATTCAATGCTTACTGAGACCATTCATCGTATAGTTAAAGATTTTGGTGTCACCCAATACTTATAGCTCTTTTTAAGTACTTGTTTTTCTTGGATGATCATCAATAAAAATAACAATATAATTAAATGACAAACTATGAATAAAAGTATACCAGAAATATAAGTGGAGGCTCTAGAACCATAAGTTTTGGGTAATACTCCATAGAGTTCCACAAGATGTTTCAATACATATTATTTTCTTGATTTCAAGTCATTTGAAGTGAGTTATGTTTGGGCTGCTCAGCCGTAATTGAAAATGTCTTATTCTACCTTGACCTTTAATGTACACAGAAACTCCATGGTGCTTAACATACCGGTAACATCTCTTTAAGTCCTACAGCTATCATCACAACATACAGCGCCCTCATTCAACAAAATATGCCCCAAAGCAGATTCAGTTAACTTGATTTCCTCATTTAAACCCTTATCAACTACCACCTCCATCATTCATGTTCCCTAATTTTCTCCAAGAACAAATTGTGACCCCATAAGACTCGAAGAGATCTTCCTCATGGTTCCTACCTATTCGATCATCAGATTCCTCAAAATTTTACATACAACCCACGGTCGAATATCTGTTTTACCCATACATTTTTTTTTTCCACTGTATTTCACACTCTCGTCCTGCAGTAAAGCCTTAAGAACCTCTCTCAAAACATACAACCCTCTATTCTTTTATTCTTCTCACTATTGGGTAAACAAACTACCTCCCTCCCATCCACTGGAATGGAAAATAAACTCCAAGAATAGACCTCCATTGTTATGACTCCTACTCACCTAGAGGGCACGAGTGTGCTCCCTAAATGCCTTCACCCGAGACTGATTATTCAATTTGTCATAAATTCTATCCAAAGGACCACTCATTACTCCAGTACAATAAAAGTCTATGGAAACAAGGCCAATGTATCTTCCCTTATCTTCCACCAATTGGCAAAAATCTAAATTATTACCAATTAAGCAAACCTCAAAAACCTTTATTTTGACTTCGAAAATTGGCATTTGGTCATAATCAAAGATCAAAATAACTAGCTATAATAATCACCTGCTAAACCTATTAGCATTTTCCGAAAACCAAAAGAATAAAATTCACTTCTTCATAAAAGCATCAGAGTGAAACCATTCCTTTGCCTTCCACCGTTAGTAACCCAATGGTAAAACCTCCTATTACAATCCCCTACTTAAAGATATAATGTTGGAGCATATACTTGAGAAGCATGAAATAACATTCATAGTCTATCAAAATTAGGATGTGACACTTGCACAGAAAGCATATTCAGGTGAGAACCAAGCATGTTAAATTTGACAACATTTTCTTAGGAAGAAATCTACACGAAAGTTCTTTTCCACCACAAATATCCAGTTTAAAGATCAACTTCCTTATTTGTTCATCAGAATACCGCAAAGCTTTATCTATCACAAAATTGCTCTACCACTCTAACCATTCTTTAAATTCCTTGTGAAATAGCCATATGTTTCTTAAACTTGAAAGCAATTCAGATTGAAGTGATGTAATAAAAATTTTCGAATGGATGGGAAATGATGAGAAGCATTCAAATGCGAAGGTCATACTTAAAATTAGGGAGTTAAGACTCCCAGTTGTTTAAAGCAAAGAAAATAATCAATGCAAGACGCTACAGTTCTGTCTTCTCACATAGCCCAAATTACTTCACTCTTACACAAGAGAATGTCTTACAACTCGCAATCCCAAATCAAAGAGCCATGCTAGTCATACTATTAGTACCTCTAACCCCATTTAGTTTGTCAAAAGAGAATCTTACCACACTAAAGTCCCTACTTAGTGATTAGTCCACTAACTCATGCAAATCTGAAGAAAATGTGGGGGCGAACTTATAGTTGATTTCTCTAAACTTCTTCATTGAATACATAATATACACCTCTATGAATTTCTGAAGGTTCCACAATTATACATATACACCAAACTTCTAATATCAAGATATAAGTCCGAGAGCCAAAACCAATACTAAGGTCCCCAATATTTGACCAAACAAGCCACAGGAGGTCTTGAGTCACAATTAAGTCACCAAATATTTCATTTGGGATTCCTTATTCATCATCCAAAAATAAAGTTCTACAAAGAGGTTCTGAACTTAGCAATGTAAAATATGAACTCATCCAAGTGCTTAACCCCTAAAAATAAGCATTCCTAACTTCCTAGGAAAACTATGGAAAGTTCTGTACATTCTCCGAAGATCTTTTAAAGATCTTACATTTCTTTCAAACGAAATAAAACATTTTAAAGCTTTTAGAAAACTTTTGGGACATTTGGAAACATTTGAAAACATTTCAAATTCATCAAACTCTTGAAATCGTATACCGGTGCTCTGATACCAATAAAGTTGTCACGCCCCGATCCTCAGATCGACCACGCGACAACCGCCGCGTCGTCTCGGTACATGGGTAAAACCTCCCCATCTACCGGACTCCGCAAGGCTATCAAATCCACAAGAATTCGTCAAACTCATAAAATTCTTCAAAAAAACAAGAAATTTCAAAATCAATACACATGCAAGGAGCCCATCCGGCTCATCAAGGATGTACAAACACACACATTGACACACATCGGGGAGTGGGATCCTGTACATGCAATCATACATTAGCACACATCGGGGAGTGGGAACCTGTACATGCACGATTACACAGCAACACACAACGGGGAGCGGGAACCTGTACATGCACGCATGCAATGTGACCATCTTGGCCACTCGAAAGCATTTAACAAACAAGAAGTCCCAAAACATAGCCGTGAGATTTTACCAACACTTACCCGAGGAAAACAGGCCAGTATCGATAAAATCCTAACGGTATGAGTTGTACAGAACTTCACAAAATCAAAGAAAAAGCATTGAAATTAAGATTTACAAATCCAAATGTCCCAAAGACAGATATAAACAGTTTTCCAAAACTAGAGAAATCAAAATAAATCAAAAT
This sequence comes from Dillenia turbinata, assembly GCA_037126225.1. NCBI lineage: Eukaryota > Viridiplantae > Streptophyta > Magnoliopsida > Dilleniales > Dilleniaceae > Dillenia > Dillenia turbinata. Next base: position 26,627,618 of record JBAMMX010000003.1, on the reverse strand, counting down.
AAATCAAAAATCGTCGGATTTTATCAATACTTGTCAACAACTCGACCAGTATCAATAAAATCCGCACGACATGGGATGTACAGACTTCCCTTTCCATGGTTGGAGAACTATCAATCCCCAAAAGTAGCCCTGCCTGCCAAATACCTATACAATCCGCAAAAATACTTCGTAAGCTCGCGAGTAGGCTCCCAACTAAGTCTCCTCCGAAAAATGGGGGGAGAGAGGGGTGAGTATAGGGGTATACTCAAGGAGTGGAGTGCAATGGTGCATTTGTGCTAATAAATAAGGTGTGAATGTGGGGCAGTCAAAGCATAACTCATAAATCATCTCATATCCATAAAATCATTTCAATAAATCACATTTCACAAATATGCATCCATATCAATCATTTTTTCAGAAAATTCTGGGGTTCCATCGAAATATGCTTCCGTCTCAGGGCGGCCAAACCCGGCACGAAAATCCGCCAAGGGTTTTACTATCCAATATCTCAAAACAAACCCCCTTCCTTGGCGTTGGCTCGTGCCTCACCGGGGTGCACCAGATATAGCACGACTTTTGCAGAGGGAGGGACGTCTACTCCCCCGCACATCTAAACCTCAAACCACGTCACCCCGTCGGGTCGCTTCCGTGGTAGGTATATGACTATAGCCATCTACACAGACCCTTCATTTCACAATCAATCCATTTTTCAACAATGTGCCATGATTTCCACAAACAATCCATAATTTCATGCCAAATCAGTTCATCAATCAATATCAAATATCACATGGCACAAAAGCATTTATAAACACAATGGATGCATTCATATTTCATAATCCAGTTCAGACAGCCCACAATCACAAAATAATTAACATAAATCATGTAAAATCTTTCAAAAATCATTTCTAAAGCAATTTTAAAACAGGTTTCTTATTTACGAACACAATGAACCGTCCACTCACCTCTAGAGAGGGTATTCACTCTCTATTTCCACAATTAAACCAAAATGACTCCTTTCGAGTCTCCAAAGGTCAACCTAGATCAATCAAGACGAATAAATATCAATTAAAGCTCTATTAAAGGGTTTTCAAATTCCCCTTTTATTTACAATAGCCTTAACTTGCATAATTATATTCCACAACTTTCGTTTCCTCAAGCTAGTATCATTTCAAATCACCAACGACTTTAAATTTACAATATTCCTCAATTTTACCCATTTTCTCCCGAATTCCTTAATATTAATTTAATTCACGTCAATTTCCATTCAAATCCCAAGGAAAACTACGTAATTCAATCAAATACAACTCTAATACTATCTACGACTTTCTCACATGCTTCACAGTCCAATTTACATCAAATTCTAGACTTAACCTCAATAATTTCATACAAACACTTAGGGAAATATATTTCTTTCAAGTCTAACACATTTCAAAATATATATAGACGTAATTTCTACCTTAATTCAACAAAATAATTCGAATTACGGAAGGGATTGAAAATCCCTCACCTAAGGTTTCTCAGTGTGCAAACCTAGCTTCCAAACACCAGTGTATCAAACCTGTAACAAGTTCAATTTACAGCAATCGTTAGAATTAAACCTAACAACTAAGAATATTCAACCCTAGAATTAAAATTGGACAACCTAGGCTTACCTCTGCAGAGCTGTGACCTAGGGTTTTTGATGTCCTGCGACTAGGGTTTTCTGCAAGGATGCAACGGCCACTGATTTTGGTTGTTAACAGAGAGAAGTGCTCACAGTGAGCAATGCGAGCGAGCAAAAGAGGAAGGCGATAGGGAAGTTCTGCCATCGCGCGCACGGGAGAGAGAGGGAGAACTTTGTTCGCGCGCGGGAAGAGAGGAAAGAGAGGGAGAATCGCCCGCTCTTGCGTGGAAGAGAGCGACCGAGAGATGGTGACCCGCGGTGGTTCGCGGTGGTCACGGTGATGGTTGCGCACGGTGGAGGGAGAGAGCGCGAAGAGAGACTGTGGAATAGAGAGAGAGACTGAGGGACAGAGCGAGACTGAGAGAGAAAGAAGAAGAAGAAGAAGAAGGTGGCGGTGGTGGTGTCCGGTGGATGCAGTGGCGGAGGAAGGCGATGATGATGGCGGTCGATCGCTAGAGGGGGAGAGGGAGAGAGCGCAGAGAGGGAATGTGAGGTTCGATTAGGGCTATTAGCCCTAATCGATTTGGGGAAAAATGGGGGTGCTGCGTTTCACCCCGAAACGCAGCATCTCCTCTTTCCTTCTTTCTCCCTTTTTTTTTTTTTTTTTTTTTTTTTTTTTAATAACTATATATATATGTATGTATTTTTGTTTTTCTCATCACATTGGAAGTTTTAAATTTCCCAAAAATAAAAATACTGTGAATTTGAAATACGGCATTTCAAATATACCAAAAATTTAAAATTAAGACCCCAAAATCGAAAATCAATAAAATTCGAAATTTTCTACTTTATTATAGAATTATTTACAAATTACTCAACGTCGAGTTTCCGGTATTACAGCCTGCATCTATTGTTGGCATTCCATTTTCCATTTTTGATGCTGCTCTTTGGATGTGCGTGACTTACAAGGCAATGGGATTTGATCCAAGTGTTAGTAGGTCAGTTCTAATCCCCCCTTTTTTGCTGTTCTTTCTTCTTTTGACTTTTCCTTGAGGATTGATGACTATATGTGCTATCAGGATCTCCAAGCATTATCTTGTCCTTGCATTGGCTGGCCAATTATCCTATGTGCTCTTCCGGTGTGTTGCTGTTGTGAGTGGAAACCATATTGTTTCAAACATAACTTGTGGCCTCTTTTTAATCTGGCTCATTACTTTCAGTGGTTTTACTTTATCAAAAAGTAAGTACAATCCTTAAGAAATGATTCATAAAAAAATTATCTGATCACATTCTCATATATATAATATTTTAATCCCATAGGTGCCATGGTAAAATGGTTGAGGTGGGCTTTCTGGACGTCTCCGCTTATGTATGAGCATACGGCATTAACAATCAATGAATTTCGAGGAAAGAGATGGAACCGAGTAAGAAATTTTCTCTTGAAGCAAGATAATTGTCGGATGAGAAAAAGAGGAAAAGATCCTTAATCTAGTCTTTTGCTATTTGGGGGGTGATGTAGGTTCCTTCAGGATCGAAAGAAGGAATAGGAATTATGATCATGAAAGCTCGAGGCATGTTCACCGATCCAAATTGGTATTGGATTAGTTTTGGTGGAATGATCGGATTCATATTCTTGCTTAATGGCTTCTATACCTTGTCTCTTGCATATCTAAAACGTGAGCAATCCGATGTCCAATAACCCTAAATGGTATTATCTAACGTTAACCTTGTCTTCAAAGTTGATGGAATTTTTCCCCGCAGAATATGGCAAGTCTCAAGCAGTTTATTTGTCAGAAGAAGCTTTGAAAGAAAAACATGCTAATAGAATCAGAAAGGAAGTGAAGAATACTTCACAAAACATTTGGAAAAGCCCTTCAAAGAGATGGAAGTGGACCTCCCCAAGTACGCTAATCAGTCCTTACTATTAGTCACAAGTTGTCTAAGAAGATAAAAGCCTATATAACATAATTGGTATGACAGGGATCCTTTCTTGTGATGGTTTGCCGAAAAATAGAGGAATGATCCTCCCATTTACACCTCTTTCCATCACCTTCAACAACATCAAATACTCGGTTGATCTGCCACGGGTAACACTACTTTTGCATGCATGTGTGCATGTATGTGTGTATGCAAATCCTAAATTCTCATCAACTACCAAATTCCTGATTTACTTGCCACATTGGTAGGCAAGGAAAGCTCGAGTTGCTACCATGGAGCGGCACTTAATTTTGAAAGGTGTAAGTGGTGCTTTTAAGCCTGGAGTTCTTACTGCACTGATGGGTGTTAGTGGTGCTGGTAAAACTACACTTTTAGATGTGTTGGCTGGAAGAAAGAACACTGGAAATATAGAGGGAAGCATACAAATTTCTGGGTATCCTAAAAAGCAGGAAACTTTTGCGCGTGTTGCTGGATATTGTGAGCAAAATGATATTCATTCTCCACTCATGACAGTTTACGAGTCCTTGCTCTTCTCTGCATGGCTCCGATTGGATCCGAGTGTTGATCCTCCAACGAGACAGGTTGGCAATTGTAAGTCTGAATTCTGAGTTTTATCAAAATCTCATTTAAGCTTTACTTGATACACAACTTTTTGTCATAAATTATTGCAGAACTTTGTTGAGGAAGTCATGGAATTGATCGAGCTCACACCACTAAAAGACTCCCTGGTCGGGACGCCTAACATAAATGGACTAACTGTTGAACAACGGAAGAGGTTAACTATCGCAGTGGAACTAGTAGCAAACCCATCTATAATATTCATGGATGAACCAACCTCGGGTCTTGATTCCAGAGCAGCAGCAATTGTTATGAGAACTGTAAGAAATACGGTCAACACAGGCAGAACTGTGGTGTGCACAATCCACCAGCCAAGCATCGACATATTTGAATCTTTTGATGAGGTAGTAAAGACCTATTTACATTTGTAGCGCATCATTCAAAACTAAAATAATAATATTGATTGTTTCGTGGTGTAGCTCATTCTACTAAAGCAAGGAGGAGAAGAAATCTATGTGGGTCCCTTGGGGCATAACTCGAACCTGTTGATCACATACTTTGAGGTAGTAACTATTAAACAATAAACTGATGCTTTATCCCATCTCCTCATATTTGCCTTTTTTTTGTTCTTTTGGTATATAAAAGGGCATCAATGGAGTTAGTAAAATTAAGGAAGGTCAAAATCCGGCAACATGGATGATGGAAGTCACTTCAAGAGCACAAGAAGAACTTCTAGGGATTGACTTCGCGGAAGTGTACATGAAATCAGACCTTTTTCAGTAAGTGATTGGCATTAGCCAAAATTGAGTATTTATAATTGTTTTTGGGGTTCATGATTTTGATTCATGGAATGGTTACAGGAGAAACAAAGCATCGATTTCAGAGTTAAGTGTACCAGCCCCTAACTCACAAGACCTACACTTCCCTTCACGGTATTCACAATCTTTTCTTATACAATGCATGGCGTGCCTATGGAAACAACACAAGTCATATTGGCGAAACACAGCTTATAACCTCTCTAGGCTTGTTTTTAACACAATAGCAGCCATCATATTCGGCCTTTTTTATCAGGGACTGGGTTCTGAAAGGTACGTACTCTTTTTTAATCCTAGGCTAGTCCTAGAAGGCACATGCTCTCACCAGGCTTCCTAATAAACGATCGGTCTATGTTTTGTCACCATTTAAATTTGCATTTGATGTAAAAATGAGAATTCTATCTAAAATCAGTAAAGGGTTTTTTAAATATCAAATTGTAAGATTGAATTGTGAGCTTATAATCCTAAAAAAGACTTCATACAAAATTTGATAAAGAACAAAATTTTAACAGAAAAAAATTAATGCGATAAAAAAAAATCAGAACGCAGCAGATTAAAGCATAAAAATAAATTTGATTGAACATTAATAATTGTAGGGCCAAAAGAATAAGTTTGACATTAGGATTAGTACTATTGTAATCTAGATGTGTTTTTGTAAATAATTTTTATTTATCAGATTGAAATCGAGAACCTTAGAATTATGAAGCGCCGTGCTGCATCCACTTGGGAAACCATCCTGGCAATAATGCCAAGTTAACAATGGTAGAAAACTGAAAAGAGAGTTGGAATCTTGCAGGAGTACAAAACAGGGTATTTTAGACGGTATTAGTTCCATGTACACTGCAGTGAACCTCATTGGTACCCAAAATGCCTCTTCAGTCAGACCAGTTATACTCATTGAGCGGGCAGTTTACTACCGTGAAAGGGCTGCAGGACTATACTCAAGTTTGCCGTATGCAATGGCACAGGTACTTTCACTTAAGAATGTAAAGACTAATTGTGGAACCTATACTGTCTTCTTTTGCTTTGTGAACAAAACAAACTTGAATATTTTGTGGTAAAATTGGATTCTACTTCATTGGTTTTAAAGGGTTACAAAATCATATTAATAGAACTGAGATTTTATCTATTATTTTTTTTACCATCTTAATAACCATTATCACCAACACATCCATGTATAATATATATATTTATTATATATTCTACGTACATACATTTATTGCATAATCTAGTGAGAGATTGTAACCCTATGATCCTCATCACTTTCAGGTTGCCATAGAGATCCCGTATGCTTTTGTTCAGGCTCTTGTATATGGAATCTTGGTGTACTTTATTATGGATTATGAACTAACAGCAGCCAAGTTCTTCCTATATTTATTCTACATGTACTTGACGGTTCTTTACTTCACCTTCTACGGAATGATGATTGTGGCTGTGAGTCCTAACTTAGAAGTTTCCACGGTGCTGGGTGGTTTCTGTTACTCTCTGTGGAACATGTTCTCAGGCTTCTTCATCCCCAAAACTGTAAGTTTTTAAGTTATAACCCACTTGAATTTTATCACTCCTAGGGGCAGCCGGCCTTAGCCCTCAATAATAAGAAGCCTTTGACAATCCAAGGCCCGGCCCGGACTTTGAGCCCGCAGATCAAGCCCAATCTAGACCCTAAGGGCTTTTAATTTGTTCAGGTTCACACGCCCATCTTTATTTTAGTTTTAGAACTATTGTTAATAATACTGACCTTTTTCTTTTTTCCTTTTTGTCCAAAACTAGCTTCATGGACTTTGTGCCACCTTTAACTTTAAGCCCTACCTTTTAGGCGGGACTGGGAGGACATTTTCGGCCGTAGCCATTTTGTCCGCCCGTCTTCTCTTACAAGATTAAAGACTAAAGGGTGTTTCGGCTAAGTGCAGGAGCTTCCTGTGTGGTGGAGATGGTTTGCTTGGATATGCCCTTACCAATGGAGTCTCTATGGGCTAGCTACTTCACAGTATGGTAATGTGGACTCTAAGCTTGACACAGGCGAGACAGTAGCAGAATTTGTAGAGAATTATTTCGGTTTCAGATATGATTATCTAGGGCTTGTGGCCGGTGTGTTGGTTGCTCTCAGCGTGATCTTTATACTCACATTTGCTTACTCTATCAAAAAATTGAACTTTCATAAAAGATGAAAGTAATGTAGTCCCCCCCCCCGGGGGGGCAATTGAATCGCCTTTGTGATGAAAGTAATCATTGCACCCAAACACGTGTGAGCTCATTCCGTGTTTTGAAAATCGCAAGACATTTCACTATATCAATATTTTAAAATTAAACTCACTCATCCATCAAACAATCCAAATGCCCCAACGAAAATAATAAAACTTGAAAAAGACATTTTCACACCCAATAAGGAAAATTCCAAAGTAACCAAATGATGGTTTTACAACAATAGACAAAATAAACAAGAAAGTGTTTAACAAAACCAAGTTTCTAAATGTTTACAAAAACTCCCTCTATGGGTCCAGTTCTCATAGTTCTCAAAGTTTGTACCTAATGACGATTACCAAAAAGTAACTTCTTTCAACCGGTGATCTGATGACGACTAAGTCTCCAAACTAGCTTCTCCTAAAAGAAATAAAAGAGTGGGGTAAGTATAAAATACTCAGTGATTGTAACGGCATATTGAACATAAATGAGGGGTGAGAGTGGTTGTGCCAAAATGAGCATATTAAAATCATGTAATTGTAATGTCAAATATCATTTACATAAAATACATTTACAATAAGTTTTTCATAACTCAAATGTCTCATTCAACAAATAATTTCACTTTTCTTTCAAACTTTTCTTGGGGTTTGTCAAAAACCATTATTCTACTAATAGCCGTTGGTAAAATCCGCCAAGAGACTTTTCCATGATTTTTCATAAAATAATCCTCTACCCATTAGCGTTGGTCCGGAGTTTTCGTGGGGTACATACCATGTCATCACGGCCAACTTGAGTGGCTCTCCATCCCGTCATCTCCAAGCTAATAATTAACTGAGCCCTTCCATACCGTCCTGTCGGTCTCGACCTATGGAAACTTAATCATAGACTACTTTCACCATGCACCATGTTATAAAACTGATTTCACATTTCAGTTTCATAATCATTCACAATAGAATGAAATTTCAAAATTCACATTCATGATTTAATTGTAACATGATACAAACAATATGAGAAATAGAGGGTAGAGTTATGGATTTGTCAATCTATTTATGGAACACAACACAATCACAAAATATTTCAAATCTAATTTAAAATTCATTTCAAAATAAATTTCATAAATCATAGTTGAAAACATTTATCATTCATGCTCAATATAACCACTCACTCAGAATATATAGAAGAGTAGTCATTCCCAGATTTCTCCACAATAAGTGCTTTACTTGATCAGTTTTGTCCAGCTCCTATGGGACATTATTAAGTAACCGAAATATTTAATATTTATCATTTCATAGTAACCCAAAATTTTAACATTCAAAACCTTAACTTTTTCTCATTCATAGTGACTCAAATTTTCCCCAAATTAGGTCTATTGAATTTTAATATAAAACACTAAAGTCATGAATGAAAAAAATAAACCCAAGTTGAGAATAAAAAAATTACGTAGATTTTTGTCACCACTTTTACTGCAAGTCAAACCATCGTCAAACTCTAGATTTTCTCTTTTCAGAAAAATCTCAAATTCTTCAATAGTTTTAACTTACTAGAGATTGGGTTATGAATTTTAGAGTCTTTAGAATGCAAATTTGTGATGGTTTAATTGATCTTTAATGAAAATAAGAAAAGAAAAATAGAAGGTGTGTGTGTAGAGAGGGAAAAGCACTACTAGAAAAACGGGTATCAGCGACGGAAAATTTATGTTGCTAATAAAATCCGTCACTGATCCGTCACTAATTCGCGATGGATTTTTTTCGTCGCTAATCCGTCAGAAATATAATTTTTTATTTTTTAAAATTTTTATTATTTACCGACGGATTATTAGCGATGGAAATAAATTTGTCGCTAATCCGTCGGACAGTAAGGGCAAACACAAATGCCCGAACTCGGTTGGCTGACCCGGCCCGCCCGCACCCGACACCAGTCCGCTCAGCCGCCCGCCCCGCACCCCGCCCCACCCGCCCGCACGCACCTGGCCACCTACCTTTAAATTGTTTGAAAAATGTTAAAATATGCATCTGCTCAGTTTCGAACATGGGTTGAGAGAGAGATATTGAGAGTCTTAACCACCTTGCCACCACCACCTTCGTGTTATTAGTTTATTTTTCTTCTATTTTTATACTTTATTTTTAAATCTCAATATTAAAAATACAATACCCTAATTTAAAAAAATATAAAATTTTATTTAATAAAAACAAAAAATTATATTCAATAAAAACAAAAACTTATATTAAATAAAAACACAAAAAATTATATTTAATAAAAACAAAATATTATATTTAATAAAAACACAAAACATTATATTTAATAAAAACACAAAATTATAATTAATAAAAACACAAAAAATTATATTTAATAAAAACATAAAATTATTTTTAATAAAAACTTAAAATTATTTTTAATCAAAACAAAATATTATATTTAATAAAAATACAAAAATTTATATTTAATAAAAAGACAAAATTATATTTAATAAAATATTTATATTTAATAAAAACAAAAAATTATATTTAATAAAAACATAAAATAATTTTTATTAAAAAAATTATGTTTAATAAAAATACAAAATTATATTTAATAAAAATACAAAATTATATTTAATAAAAAATAAAATTATATTTAATAAATATACAAAATTATATTTAATAAAAATAAAAATTATATTTAATAAAAACATAAAATTATATTTAATAAAAATACACAATTATATTTAATAAAAACAAAAAATTATATCTAATAAAAATAAATATATATATATTTAATAAAAATACAAAATTATATTTAATAAAAAGATAATATTATATTTAATAAAAACATAAATTATATTTATTAAAAAATTATATTTAATAAAAATACAAAATTATATTTAATAAAAATACAAAATTATATTTAATTAAAAATAAAATTATATTTAATAAAAAAAAATTTAAGTTTTAGGGACGGATTAGCGACGGAAAATTTCCGTCGCTAAATCCATCGCTAATTTATCCGTAAAATTTTTAGCGACGGATTTTTTCCGTCGCTAATTTTAGCAACGGATTTAACGACGAAACATTTAGCGACGGATTGTTCCGTCGCTGAAGGATTGTTTTCTTGTAGTGAAGTAATAAGTGTGAAATTCTAAATTCGTGAGTTCTAGAATCCCACCACTATTTTTTATTTACAACTCATTTCTCCTATTTACTTAATTGTCTTCCTTCTTTCCCAACTTACACAAAGTGTTTAATATGTCCTTTTTGATAATTTGAAACTCAATTCAATGAATTTAAGTACTTAAAATTTTATTTGTTGAGAGAAAGAAAAATGATCGGTGATGTAGTGAGGAGGTTGAGAGGAAAAGTGTAATTTATGAAAAATAAATTAAAATTAGTAAAATATGAAACTTTCATGAATATTATTACAATTGGAGGTTGATGGTGTTTGGGTTTAATTCCCATCGATTACCGAACAATGAAAGGTAGTTGTTTCAATGTAAAATAAAAGAAAATGTCATTCCAGAGTTAAATTTGATGTATCACATTTATAAGAATTATTTAATATGGAATATAATATATGTTGAAAGCATTTTAAATAAGTTGTTTAGGTGGCTTGGTGGTAAATAAGTTTTTGGATGAATGATAGGTCATGGGTTCAAATCATAGTGGTGGCAAATAACGTCCATGCAATTTTATGTCTTCATTGGTGTTTCGGTCAAATGTAGGAAGACCGAAGGACAATGGTGCAAGAAGACTGAAGGACAATGGTGCAAGCAATAGATATCGTTCGTCATTGGTGCCTTCGGTCAAATGGAGGAAGTTCATCATTGGTGCCTTCGGTCAAACGGAGGAAGACCGAATGACATATTGGAATTGTTGTCCCAACTAATGCAGAAGTGAAAAGGCATCGATTGGAGATTGAAAATGTTGTTTCGTCAATACAAATCTCATCGGTGCAAGTAATGAGTGTTGTCTGTCAAATAGAAGAGGATGGAAGGATACATTGAAACATTGTGCCAAGTAGGTGGCCGAAGGGTATATTGAAGGAAATGTTCAGCAAGAACACCAACGAGTTGAGCTGAGTCAAATATTCATCAAATACCGACTGTAGACTCTCAAATTCATAGATCAACATCATATATCGAAGAGGGATTTGGATATGTTAAGTATCCGTCAGCATTCAAAGAGAAAAATAAATATAAACGAAAAGAAATATATAAGTATGATAAATACCGATGGATTTATGAAAATGTTCTAATACCCAAAAAGGTTAAGAGTAATTTGACAGTCACTTATACAAGTACCGACAGGAGATTCAATCGTCACCAACAATAACATACCAAATGATAGAAATAAAGTAATGGTCACTACAGATAAGTAAAACCTTACAGAAATATCAATTTTCTACTAAACACTAAACATATTTTAAATTCTACCGAATGCCAATATTCTACCAACCACTCATTTAAAATTAAGATATCTATCGATCAAATGTCTAAGAGATTTCTAAATAATCTCAGTAGTAGAATTTCACATTTCTATTAAATAAATTATTTCTTCCACACTTTCGTAAAATATAATATAATTTATAAAAATTTTAAAATAGTTTATTTGAAGTTAATAGTATAATTCAAACTTGTTCGATGTTACATGCTAGGTTTAGTAATTTTTTTCGCAATTAAATCGGTAAAAGAAAAATAAAAATTAAAAAAAAAATTATCGTTTAAGTTGTCTTTGAGATTCAATGTTGAGCTAAGGAACATTCAACAAAAGGAAAATGAGAGAAGAACAAAACCCAAGGACAGGAATCAGGCATGATCTCCCCTGTCTCCCCAACATAATTTCCCCTACCTCCCCATATTCATGTAACAAGGACAAGAATCAGGCACACCTGCCAGTACATTATGCATGCAAAAGAAGAGGTATATCTCCCCATGTCTTCACACAATCCCTTGAATAATCACCGGTTTTATTCAATGTTCACAGATTTTTCATTAGGTTTGGTGAGTTTTACCTTTTAGAGACGCATTTATCTAATCCTTCTTGATTCTATCTCTTCTTTGTCATTGCAAATGCAGAAAAAAATTATTATGCCATCTCTTTCTTCTATCATAATTGTATCTAACATATTTCTGAATCTTTTTTCTCACTTAAAAATTATTTATAAAATATTTTAATTTTTTTGAGCTATTCATTTAATTTTTATAATTTGTAATATAAGGTAATGAGTTCTAGTTAATTGTAAGATAAGTTAATGAGTTAACTTAGTGGGTATCAATGTTCATTGATCCATAAAAAATAAAATAAAAATAAATAAAAAAATACATATCAAAAAGGAAAAGTTTAGGCAATATCTGCGCTCTCTCTCTCTCTCTCTCTCTCTCTCTCTCTCTCTCTATATATATATATATATACACACTGTCTAACACAAAATTATGCACAGACACCATAAATCTCTTGATTGTGTATTTCATTGGTTTTCACACATTGTGAGTTGGTTAGGACCGTAGGTCTTTTCTCTTCTCTTATTTGCCTGGGCAAAAGAAAGGAAAAGAGAAATAGTGAACAGCAATGGAGTCTCGAGGGTCAGAAAGAGTCCATTCCGACGAACTCTTTGAAGTCGAATTAAATGAAAACTGTAGAAGATTTGAGAGTTTCCTGCGCGATAATGATGGCCCAACAAGTGAACTTACAAAAAGGGATATTAAAAATGGAGGATCTGGAGGAGAAGTCGACATGCAAAAGATAGAGTATGAAGAGAGCAAGAGGGTGTTGGACAAGTTGATTAAGCATCCGGAAGATAACGAGTCATTGTTGCTCAAGCTCAAGCACAGGTTTGAAAGGTACCCAAAGATTTTTCTGTTTACTTTCTTTTTTCTTTTTTTCGATCCTAACTTGGGATGTTTCACTCTCTTTGTTTTCGTTGAAACCCATGAATCGATAGCCATTTTTTTTTTTTTTTTTCATACATGAATTATTGAAGTATCATTTTTCCGGATAAAAATGGTTTTTGGATAAATTCCGCTGGTTGTCATGATGATTTTTCCCTTTACCTGAATCTAAGAGTAAGTTTGGTTGAAATAAAAAGTGAAAGAAAAAGAGAAGAAGAAGTAAAAATGGGAGGAAATGAGAGATTAGTTTGATAAGGAGGGAAAATAAATATGAGATGTAAACCCTAAAGTGGACTAAAATTGAAAAAAATAAAATTTTTGGGTGATTTTATCTTTATTATTTTTTATATTTACGAAATTATACATTATCTATTAATATTGTAATTTTGTTTAATATAAAATAATAAAATTTAATTTTATTCATTAATTTTATTTGACAAATTATTTTTTTAATTTTATTTTTTTACATTTTTTATATTAATATTCTAATTTTATTCAATATAAAATAATAATAAAAATAATTTATAAAAATAAAAAAAATATATAAAATAACTAATTTTTAGAAAAAATTATATTTTTAGAAAAATATTGTAAATTAAGAAATAAAAAATGTGATAAGAAATATTAAAAATATTATTTCATTAGAGTATAATAGTAAAATTGATGGTATTTCCTTCTATTTTTCACTTTAACCAAAAAAAAAAATACAACTCATTTTTTTCCTTCCATTCCTATCAAATAAAAAAGAAGGAAATCTATTTACTTCTATCAGGTGAAATAAATCTTCCCCTTTCCCTCCCCCTCCGCATAGGTAAGTTTGGTTGGGATGAAAAGTAAAAGGAAAATGAAAGAAGAAGTAAAAGTGAAGTGAAATGACTCTTTTCAGTCATTTGGTAAGAAAGAAAATGTCAGAAGAAACTAAAAGTAGGATATAATCTCTCCCCCTCCCTCTTAAGAAATCATTTTTGTCCTAAATTAAACTGATTGATAAGGAAATAAAATTTTTAAATAAATTTATCATTGTTGTTCTTTAATATTTATGAAATTGTCCATTATCCATTAATTTTTTTATTTCAATTTTATTTAATATAAAATAATAAAATTTAATTTTCTCCAATTGAATAAATAATTTTTTATTAATGATGAAAATTTTACTTTTTTTACATTACATTCCAATTTTATTAGTAATAATGAAAATAATTTTTAAAAATAAGAAAACTATATTAAATAACTATTTTTTACAAATTATATTTTTAAAAACATTTTAAACTAGAAAAATAAAAAATTATGTGATAAGAAATATTAAAAATATTATTTTATAAAGATATAATAATAAAAAATTGATATTTTCTTCTATCTTTCATTCCAACCAAACAAAAAAAGTGTCAATTATTTTCTTTCTGTTCGTCCCTACCAAACAAAAATGAAGGAAATGCATTTATTTCCATCAGATGAAGTAAATCTCTCACTTCCCCTCCCCCTCTACTTCTGTAAACCAAATTTACCCTATTTTGGTTCGCGGATGTGGAGGGAGAGGGGGAGAGGGAAAGGAATGGAAAATTTTAATTTATCTGATAAAATTAAATATATTTCTTTTATTTTTGTTTGGTATGAATAGAAATGAAGAAAATTGATGATACTTTTTTTGTTTGATTGAAATAAAAAATGAAAAAAAAAAGCACTTTATTTTTTTAACTTGACTATTATACCCCTATAAAATAATATTTTTAATATTTCTAACCATATAATTTTTTTTATTTTTCTAATTTAAAATATTTTTATAAAAATATAATTTTTCTAAAAATAACTCTTTAATATATTTTTCTTATTTTTTATAAATTATTTTCATTATTATTTTATATTAAATGAAAATAGAATAATAATGTAAAAAAAAAATAAAATCTCTATCATTAATGAGAAAAATAATTTGTCCAAAAAAATTGATTAAATAAATTAAATTTTATTATTTTATATTAAAAAAATTAAAATAAAAAATTAATGGACAATTTCGTAAATATCAATAAAAAATAAAGACAAATTTATTTAAAATTGTCATTTCTTTTTCAATCTATCCACTTTGAAACGAAAATAATTGTTTAAAAGGGACGGATTTAGATTATATCATATTTTTACTTTCTCTCCACCTTTTCTTCCTTACCAAACGAATAAAAAAAGACATTTCACTCTACTTTTACTTCTCGTTCTCTTTTCCTTTCAGTTTATACTCTAACCAAACTTATCAGAGTAAGTTTGGTTCATAGAGGGAGAGGGGAAGGGGAAGATTTATTTTATCTGATAGAAATAAATATTTTTTTTTTTGTTTGAAAATGATGAAAGGGAATAAAATGAATAATACTTTTTTTGTTTAATTAAAATAAAAGTAGAATGAAATATCATATTATTTACTATTATACCCTTGTAAAAAAATATTTTTAATATTTCTCACCATGTAATTTTTTTATTTTTAATTTAAAATAGTTTTTATGAAAATATATTTTTTTCTAAAAATAGTTATTTATTATATTTTTTTATTTTTATAAATTATTTTCATTATTATTTTATATTAAATAAAATTAGAATATTAATGTAAAAAACTAAAAGTAAAATAGTAAAAAAAAAGTAAAATTAAAAAAATAATTTGTTCAATAAAATTGACGAAGAAAATTAAATTTTATTATTTTATATTAAATTAAATTAAAATAGAAAAAAATAATGAATAATTTCGTAAATATTAAAAAATGATAAGGATAAATTTATCTAAAATTTTCATTTCTTTTCATTTTCATCTATTTTGGGATGAAAATGATTTTTTAAGATGGAGGGGGAGGGATTATATCCTATATTTACTTTCCCTTTACATTTAGTTCCTTACCAAATGACTGAAAAATATCATTTTCTTTTCACTTTTACTTTTTTTTTCTTTTCTTTCCACTTTTCACTCCAACCAAACTAACTCTAAGTAGATTTAGTTTTGGAAGAAAATGAAAAACAACAAAAGAGGAAGCTAAGTTTCATAAATTATAAAGGAGGGTTCTTTTAATTTGTTGATCAGCGCCACTTTAAATATTCATTTTATTGCCCAATATTTCCTCTGATTTTGGTTTTAAAATATTTTATAAATATTCAATATACATATTGAATATATCAAATTTTAAAATATTAGATATTTTAGAAATTTTAATTGAATGGATTTTTGTTGTTTGATTGTTCTTCGTGTCTTAATCATTATTCTTTGAGAAATTAATAACTCAATAAATTTATTACAATTTTTTAATTTTATATGGTAAAATTTACAAGTTTTACACCATATTTGTCCATAAGAGTAACAATAAATTAGTGTATTATGCCAAAAAAAATTATTATATGCTTTCTGATAATTACTAAATTATATCAAAATTATTATTTTAATGATATATTTTATAACATCTCTCTATTAAGAATAAATAGAGAGTTGCGCAATCAAACATAATCGAACCGATGTGCTCTCTATGGAGTAAATTTCGGTTTTAATAATTTTAATTTATTTTATAATTGAATAGAAAGAATTATCTCTCATTATATTATGTTAAACTTATGAATTTTTTTTATTAAAAAAATGGATGGCCCTTTTCTTAACCTGCAAAGTGTGAACCAGTAAAAAATGGTTCATTTCTCATAACATCACACTAGGAACAAGCCATTGTTTAAGGAGTTATGAATTTTTTGCGGAAAAAATGATTAATATTCTAAATTAAATTTGTGTTTAATTAAAATTTTCAGATACCTAATATTCTAAAATTTTCTTGTATTCATTTTTATCTCTGAATTTTAAAAATGTGTATTAAATAATTGAAAGAAGTTTTTAAAACATCAATAGAACAAATATTAGAAAATAGACTAAATATTTGAGATTTATTTCGTTAACAAATAACAAAAATTTAATAGTTCTTCGGTAACTTTTGGTCAAAGAATATCTATTGAATTAGTACTCCTTGTTTTACTTTTCTTATACTCAAGAGTTTCGATAGAACAACCAAAGGTTGAAGTGCGATTCGAGAATATCAATGTTGATGCAGAAGCCTACGTGGGTGGTAGGGCCATACCCACGATCTTCAACTCTTGTGTCAATGTCCTCCAGGTATCAAATTTTTCTTGAAAATGAAAAAAAATAATAATAATAATAATTGCCTTTCATGATCATGTATGTGTATGAATTATCAGAAGTTCATTTGGATTTTGTATTTGTTGGGTTTATAGGATGTATTGCACTATATTCATATCCTCCCAAACAAGAAGGAGAAGATATCAATTCTCCAAGATGTTAGTGGCATTCTCAAGCCTGGAAGGTAAGAATTTTCTATTAGACCAAGTGTAAATTTTATAAATATTTAATTACACTGTGATGATCACCAAAGTATAACAATTATTTTTAATTCTTTTTATTTATTTTTGGTCAGGATGACTTTGCTGTTAGGACCTCCAGGCTCTGGGAAGACAACACTACTGTCGGTTTTGGCTGGAAGGGCTACTCCGGGGTTTAAGGTATAGAATATAAACCAATAATAGCCGATGAGAATTTTTTTTTTATTGTTCGAATATCTCCGTGTAATAGTGCTTTAATATGGGAGTTGCCAGCGATAAAGTTTTCATTTTTGGCCCTGGTTATTAGGTTTCTGGAAGTGTCACATATAATGGACATAAACTGGATGAGTTTGTGCCTGAGAAGACATCTGCTTATGTTAGTGAGTATGATGTCCACATGGCTGAATTGACAGTGAGAGACACCTTAAATTTCTCTGCAAGATGTCAAGGGGCTGGCTACACTTACGGTAATTTTCATTTTCTAACTTTTGGGACTATGTTTATGAAAAATCAAATGTCTGCAACTCAGACCTAGAATCATGATAAGATCACTAAGAATATTACAGACTTGCTCGAAGAGCTTTTGAGGAGAGAGAAACAAGCAAATATCGAGCCAGATCCTGATATTGATGTACTCATGAAGGTAAGGAAAAATGGTTTTAAAGACAATTATTTTTAATGTAATCAAGAAGGAAATGTATGATCAAATACCACTATACTTCTCTCCTATTCAGGCCTTGGTCTCAGAGCAATCTCACAATAGGATAGTGACAGACTATATACTGAGGGTAAGTCCTTTTAAAATCAGAAAGTATATATTTAGAAACTGAACTGAATGGATCACCCAAGGAGCTTAACATGGAGCGGTTTCTTCATCTACAGATTTTAGGACTAGAAGTATGTGCAGATACCATGGTAGGAAATGAAATGATAAGGGGTGTTTCAGGTGGCCAAAGAAAGCGTGTTACTACCGGTGAGAAGACCATTATTGAACGCTCTCTTATCTTTCTAAAAAAAGATTAAATTTTTCTTGGTAGTTTTTGAATTAGATTTTCTTTTTCACATTTGATTTGGATCAGGGGAGATGCTTGTTGGCCATGCGAGAGTGCTTCTGATGGACAGTATTTCAACTGGCCTTGACAGCTCAACAACTTTCCAAATTGTTAATGCAATCAAGCAATCGATCCACATTTTTGAGAAAACTGCTTTCATTTCTCTTCTTCAGCCTCCGCCAGAAACATATGAGCTCTTTGATGACGTTATACTTATGTCTGATGGACAGATCGTCTATCAAGGGCCACGAGAATATGTCATTGAGTTCTTTGAGTCCATGGGCTTCAAATGCCCCGAGAGAAAAGCTATTGCTGACTATTTACAAGAAGTAAGTCTCTGTAGTTTTCTATTTTTTATGACTCAGAGATAGTTTCCATCCACTTTTACTTTTCAAACAAAAGCTTTTTGGATCTTTCTATGTGATTCATTAGAAAAACACCTTCTACTGTGAGAGAGGAAAACACTTTTCTGAAAAGTGGAAGAGGATCTAAACTACCTCCCTATGAATTCTGGTTACCAAAGGTCATTAAGACCTCAAAGGCCATCGTGCTCATAGTTGATTTGTTCAGGTGACATCTAGGAAGGATCAAGAACAGTACTGGGCAAAGGAATGTGATCCATACTATTATGTTTCTGTAAATGAATTTGCAGAGGCATTTAAATCATTCCATGTTGGAAGAGCCCTTCAACTTGAACTCGCCACGCCTTTTGACAAATCAAAAAACCACCATGCAGCTCTAACAAAATCCAAGTATGCAAGTGATAGTAAAGGACTTCTACAAGCTTGTCTCTGGAGAGAATTTCAACTGTTGAAAAAATACTTATACGTGTATTTTTTAAACAAAATCCAAGTGAGTCATTAGTTTTAATCATTATTGGTTGAATCTTTAGTACTTTTGGTTGTATTGACATATTGTGTATATTTCTTGATTCAGCTAGCAATCCTTGCAGTCATTGCGGCGACTGTTTTCGTTAAAAGTAGCAATCGTCGAAACACATTTGAAGATGGAACCATTCATTTAAATTCTCTATTTTATGGAATCTATGTGATTCTGTTTACAGGTTTTTTTGAACTCCCCACAACAATTAACAAACTTGCTATCTTTTATAAGCAAAGGTCACATCTTTTCTACCCTTCGTGGGCATTCTCATTGCCTGCATCGGTGGTTGCCTTCCCCATTGCCATTTTTGATGCTGCTCTTTGGATCTGTGTGACTTACAAGGCAATGGGATTTGATCCAAGTGTTGCAAGGTCTGTTCTAATCCCCTTCTTTTATGTTCCTTCTTCTTTTGGATTCTCCTTGAGGCTTGAAGGCTATATATGCTATCAGGATCTTCAAGTATTATCTTGTCCTTGCATCGTCTGGTCAATTGTCCTACGTGTTTTACCGGTGTGTTGCTGTTCTGAGTGGAAACCATGTTGTTGCCCACATAACTTTCGGCCTGTTTTTAGTCTGGCTCATTACTTTCAGTGGTTTTACTTTATCAAAAAGTAAGTACAGTTCTTGAAAATTGATTCAAAAAAAAAATGATCAGATCACATACTCATATATAATATTTTAATCCTATAGGTGCCATGGTAAAATGGTTGAGGTGGGCTTTCTGGACGTCTCCGCTTATGTATGAGTTTACAGCAATAACAATCAATGAATTTCAAGGAGAGAGATGGAACCAAGTAAGAAATTTTCTCTTGAAGCAAGATAATTGTTGAATGAGAAAAAGAGAAAAAGAGTCTTAAATCTAGTCTTTTGCTATTTTGGGGGTGATGTAGGTTCCTTCAGGATCGAAAGAAGGAATAGGAATTATGATCATGAAAGCTCGAGGCATGTTCACTGATCCAAAATGGTATTGGATTAGTTTTGGTGGAATGATCGGATTCATATTCTTGCTTAATGGCTTCTATACCTTGTCTCTTGCATATCTAAAACGTGAGCAATCCCATGTTTAACAATCTTAAATGGTATTATCTATCATTAACCTTGTCTTCAAAGTTGATGGAATTTTCCCTGCAGAATATGGCAAGTCTCAAACTGTTTATTTGTCAGAAGAAGCTTTGAAAGAAAAACATGCTAATAGAATCGGAAAGGAAGTGAAGAATACTGCACAAAACAATTGGAAAAGCCCTTCAAAGAGATGGAAGCAGACCTCCTCAAGTATGCTAATTAGTCCTTACTATTAGTCACAAGTTGTCTTCGAAGATAAAAGCCTATATAACATAATTGGAATGACAGGGATCGGCTCTAGTGATGATCTGCCAAAAATTAGAGGAATGATCCTGCCATTTACACCTCTTTCCATCACCTTCAATAACATCAAATACTCAGTCGATGTGCCGCGGGTAACACTAATTTTGCATGCATGTGTGTATGCGCTAATCCTAAATTCGCATCAACTACCAAATTCCTGATTTACTTGCCACATTTATAGGAAAGAAAAGCTCAAGGCGCTACAACAGATCAGCTCTTACTTTTGAAAGGTGTAAGTGGTGCTTTTAAGCCTGGAGTTCTTACTGCACTAATGGGTGTTAGTGGTGCTGGTAAAACTACGCTTTTAGATGTTTTGGCTGGAAGAAAGAACACCGGAAATATAGAGGGAAGTATACAGATTTCGGGGTACCCCAAAAAGCAGGAAACTTTTGCGCGTGTTGCTGGATACTGTGAGCAAGCTGATATTCATTCCCCACTCATGACAGTCTATGAGTCCTTGCTCTTCTCAGCATGGCTCCGATTGGATCCGAGTGTTGATCCTTCAACGAGACAGGTTGGCAATTACAAGTCTGAATTCTGAGTTTTTACCAAAATCTCATTTTAAGCTCAACTAGATCATAACTTTTCGTCATGAATTGCAGAACTTTGTTGAGGAAGTCATGGAATTGATCGAGCTCACGTCACTAAAAGACTCCCTGGTTGGGACTCCTAACGTAAATGGACTATCTGTTGAACAGCGGAAGAGGTTAACTATCGCAGTTGAGCTGGTTGCAAACCCATCTATAATATTCATGGATGAACCAACCTCCGGTCTTGATTCGAGAGCCGCAGCAATTGTTATGAGAACTGTAAGAAACACTGTCAACACAGGCAGAACTGTAGTGTGCACAATCCACCAGCCAAGCATCGACATATTTGAATCTTTTGATGAGGTTGTAAAGACCTATTTAACCTTTGTAGCACATCATTCAAAATTAAAACAATAATATTGATTGTTTCGTGGTGTAGCTCATTCTACTAAAGCAAGGAGGAGAAGAAATCTATGTGGGTCCCTTGGGGCATAACTCGAACCAGTTGATCACATACTTTGAGGTAGTAACTATGAAACAATAACTGATGCTTTATCACGTCTCCTCATATTCGCCTTTTTGTGTTCTTTTGGTATATAAAAGGGCATCAATGGAGTTGGTAAAATTAAGGAAGGTCAAAATCCGGCAACATGGATGATGGAAGTCACTTCGAGAGCACAAGAAGAACTTCTAGGGATTGACTTCGCGGAAGTATACAAGAGATCAGACCTTTTTCAGTAAGTGATTAGCATCAGCTAAACTTGAGCATTTATAATTGTTTTTGGGGTCTATGATTTTGAATGGTGGAATTGTTACAGGAGAAACAAAGCATTGATTTCTGAGTTAAGTGTACCAGCCCCAAACTCACAAGACCTACACTTCCCTTCACATCACTCACAATCTTTTCTTATGCAATGCATGGCGTGCCTATGGAAACAACACAAGTCATATTGGCGAAACACAGCTTATAACCTCACTAGGTTTGTGTTTAACACAATAGCAGCCATCATATTCGGCTTTTTTTATCAGGGACTGGGTTCTCAAAGGTACGTACTCGTTTTTAATCCTAGGCTAGTTCTAGAAGGTACATGCTCCCACCAGGCTTTCTAATAGACGCTCGGTCTATGTTTTGTCACCATTTAAATTTGCGTTTGATGTAAAAATGAGAATTCTACTATAATCAGTAAAGCGTTTTTAAAATATCAAATGGTAAGATGGAATTGTGACCTTATAATCCCAAAAGACCTTCATACAATATTTGATAAAGAACAAAATTATAACTAAAAAATTAACATGATAAAAAATAGATAAGAATCAGACCGAAAATAATAAGTTTGAGTTTAGGATTGGTACTTTTGTAATCTTATTGTATTTTTGTAAATAATTTTTATTTTTTGGGTTGAAATTCAGAACCTTAGAATTATGAAGTATACCGCATCCACTTGGCCGGAAACCATGTTGGCAATAATTCCAAGTTAACAATAATAGAAAACTGGAATCTTGCAGGAGTACAAAACAAGATATTTTAGACGGCATTAGTTCCATGTACGCTGCAGTGAACCTCATTGGTTCCCAAAATGCCTCTTCAGTCAGACCAGTTATACTCATCGAGCGAGCAGTTTACTACCGTGAAAGGGCTGCAGGACTATACTCAAGTTTGCCTTATGCAATGGCACAGGTACTTTCACTTAAGAATGGAAACACTAATTGTAGAACCAAACCTTTGTCTTATTTTGCTTTGTGAACAAAACAAACTCGAATATTTTGCGGTAAAATTGGATTCTACTAAATTGGTTTTAAAGGGTTACAAAATCATATTAGCAGAATTGAGATTTTAACTTTTACTTTTCTAACCATTTTAATAACCATTATCACCAACACATTCATGTATAATATACATACATATATTTATTGCATAATCTAGTGAGAGATTGTAAAACTATGATCCTTATCATTTTCAGGTTGCCATAGAGATCCCATACGCTTTGGTTCAGGCTCTTATATATGGAATCTTGGTGTACTTTATTATGGATTATGAACTAACAGCAGCCAAGTTTTTCCTATATTTATTCTACATGTACCTGACGGTTCTTTACTTCACCTTCTACGGAATGATGACTGTGGCTCTGAGTCCCAACTTAGAAGTTTCTACGGTGTTGGGTGGTTTCTGTTACTCTTTGTGGAACATGTTCTCAGGCTTCTTCATCCCCAGAACTGTAAGTTTTTAACCCACTTGACTTTTATCTCTCCTAGGGGCAGCCGATCTTGGCCCTCTAATATAAGAACCCTTTGTCAATCCAAGGCCCGGCCCGGACTTTGAGCCCGCCGATCAAGTCCAATCCACTCATCCTTACTTTTCACTTTTGTTTACTTACATAGTTTTAGAACTATTGTTTTTATTATGGACCTTCTTTTTTTTTTTCCTTTTCTGTCCAAAGCTAGCTTCATGGACTTTGTGCCCTAGTCTAAGCCGTATATATTAGCCAGGCTGGGTGGGCATTAGCTTATGAAGCAGGACTAGCATTACCCCGTTTTCAAAATCTTTCCTGCGTTTGAACCGGTAAATTATTTAATATTTATATAAAAATCTTAAACTTTTTATATTTACAAATTTTTCATATTTAATAAATTATTTATTTATTTAATTATAATTTTTATTTTTATGTTATTTGTTTCATAATTAATAATTATATATTTAATTATTTTAGATTTTGTATTATAAAACATGTCTATTTTATTATTTCTATAAAATAATTAATATTTATATAAAAATTATTATATTTTTATATTCACGTGTTTGTCGATGTTTCTATTTTTGTATTTTTATAAAATGTTCTCGTATCATTTTATATCTATTTCAATTTTTTTGTTTCTGTTTCTATACAACCTAGATTTTAGGTGGCAGCACTTTTGTCCACCGTCTTCTCTAACGAGATTAAAGACTAAAGGGTGTTTCGCCTAAATGCAGGAGCTTCCTGTGTGGTGGAGATGGTTTGCTTGGATATGCCCTTACCAATGGAGTCTCTATGGGCTAGCTACTTCACAGTATGGCAATGTGGACTCTAAGCTCGACACGGGCGAGACAGTAGCAGAATTTGTAGAGAATTATTTCGGTTTCAGATATGATTTTCTAGGTCCTGTGGCGGGGGTGTTGGTTGCTCTCAGCGTGATCTTTATATTCACATTTGCTTACTCCATCAAGAACTTTAACTTTCATAAAAGATGAAAGTAATGTAGTTTATCATGGATTATGATTTTGATCTGCCTTCACGTGCTCCGTAGAATAAGCCTCCCTTTTTTCTCACTCACCAGACCTTCCTTTTTGGCAATTCATCTATTCCTTTGGCTCTTCAACTAGAGCCAATATGTTTCACCTTAATAACACAAAGTTTGATTCTCTAAAGAAATGATTGCTCTCTGATCTCTGTATTCAGTTGCATTAAGCTTTATCACCTGAAAATGGAATCACCTTTTCTGTGCCGGTTCATAAATCTTATGCATTAAGCTCTGATGTAGCCTTGTACTTCGAGTATAGCTAGTTTACTCTCTCTCTCTTCCTATTACTTGCTTGTGGGATTGTGCCTCGTCCTCGTTAGATTAACCCTTGAAATGTGGAAACTTCATTTCTTCATTGACAATGGTTTCTGAAATTAACCATGCTTTAAAATTTCTAATTCTTTAACTCAAACATCCATCATTTTTCCTTTAATATGTAATTGACCTACAATTATGCACCAGAAAAAAATAATTGACCTATACAATTTAAAATTAAAAATCCCCTTTTCTTGGGGCCCATATAAGATTGTCCGACCTGTATCAAAGAAGAGGATAAAGGCTGAATCATGTAATAGATTAGCAGAGAAGCCCATATAAGATTGTCCACAAGATTAATTAATGAAAATTATTCTAATAAAATCTTAATAAATTAGGATATCCAGTTTATTATAAAACTAAAAAAGAAAAAAGAAAAAAAAATTGAGCAATCTGGTTTTTTGTTCGAAATAGAAGTTTCATTTTTCTTTTGACCAGAGTAATACTTGGAAGCATTTTCCTTTTTCTTTTCGGATAATGTTATCGGCCCTTAAAAAGCTTGGCAGCTTCTGTTCGCATTCGCCTGTCGGTGGAGGCACATTTGCTATGTTGGCTCCCACCAATGTCCTTACTACCACATCCATTATGCATTTTTATAATTTCGAAGGAAGTTGAATGGTGACGGAGTCATCGTACCATTGAATCTTTTTATTCCAGATTTCTTTAAAAAAAAATTTAAGGTCGGAGGGATTTGAAGTCCTTTCCAAATTCTACCTTTTCTCTCGTATTTACACTTACATTCTAAGTTTTTTTCTTTTCAAATCTTTCTATCCAAATAAATTGTTAGGCTTGGTATGAAGCAAGAAAACGAAGCAAAAGGGAAAAAGATTTTGAAGAAAAAACTATTAAATTTATTTGTTTGAGAGTTGAAAAGGAATGGAAAAGAAATGATTAGTATAGGAAAAAAATCCTTCCAAAAATCTAAATATTTTCTTTTCAAAAATGGGAAAAACTTTCTCCCCAAAAATGGGAAGAAATGGAGAGAGAGACTCCAATGCAAAGTAAAAAATTCAATATATCAGTTTTAAAAAATTGACACAAAATAAATTTACCCAATGTACTCTATAGATGATATAAAACATTACCCAACTCATATGTATCGAATGTAAAGTTCAAAGCATTTAAATAGTATTTAAAAACTTATTAAATTTTAAAATTATCAATTATCAACAAAATAATATTTATAAAATTATGAAAATCATATGGTGGGGGTTTTCATGCCATTTTCACAATTGATAAAACTTTTTAAATTTTAAAACTAAAAGAGGATAAAGATAAAAATAGTATGTTCTTAAATATTTTTTTTTTATTCCTCTCGATTCTTAGACAATATATATATATATATATATATATATATATATGTATATTCTTCCTTTTTTTCGTCAAACTCTATAAAATGATGTATCTTTTCTCCTTTTACTTTTCTCTTCTTTTGCTTTTTCAGTACCTTGCCTTATCTTATCTTGTCTTTTCCTTTCTTTTATTGCTTAAAGTAGGAAACAAGGAAAAGTTGTCAAATAGAAAGGCAACTAAGAAAAGATCGATTATGGTATTAATAAATAAAAGAATATGACATAATTTTGGACTCTAATACTATATTTAGAAAGATTTAGAAAAAAAAATTAAGAGAAAAAATTATTTATTTTTTTTATTTAGAAATTTTATATAGAAAGAAAAAAAAATAAAATTGAGTGATTTTTAATATAAAATATTTTTTTTCAAAAATAAAAAATAGAAGAAAAAAATACCTTATTAATATACTAAATATATCTTTCAAGTAAAATTTTTTATTTTTAATAAATTTTATTTTTTTTCTTTTATAAAATTTTTAAATAAAATGAAAAAAAATCCATAATTAATCTTTCATTTCCCTTCCAAAACTCTCAAACATGATAAATTCTCAAAAATTACAAATTTTAAATAACCGCTTCTCCTCTCTAAGAAACGCTTTCTCCCCTCGCTTCGAAAATGTCGTCGAGAATAATACCGGCACAATCCTCCGCCGACGCGGCCGACAGTGAAGAAAAACAAAGGGAACTCCAAGACAAAGCATATGCAATGGAACTGGTAAACATGTCTGCAGTACCGATGGTGTTATCGACGGTGATAGAGCTTGACATTCTGGAGATAATTCGGCGAGCAGGTCCTAACGCGAAACTCTCTCCGGCGCAGATCGCGTCGCAGATTCCGACGAACAAGAACCCTCAGGCTCCGATGATGATCGATCGCATGCTTTCTCTCCTCGCTGCCTTCAACATCGTCACTTGTGATGAGGATGCTACTGCTGCTGACGGGAGATTGTACGGAGTGGCTCCTGTCGCCAAGTACTTTGTCAGGAATGAAGATGGTGTTTCCCTGGGACCTCTTCTAGGGTTAAATCAGGTTTCAATCAAAGGGTGTTTGATTCGTTTGTTTATTTTCTTTTGAAGTAATTTTATACTTGTGTGTTTTTTTCTTGTTGGTAATTAATAGTTTCAGAGCGATGTTATTGAGGGTGAAAAAATAGATGAGGAAAATGGTTAATAATTTCAAGAGAGAGAAAGAGTGAGGGAAATGGAAATAGAAATGCTTGTTTTTCAAAATCTTTTTCTTATCAAATATTGCTTTCTAACTTTTTCAAAAATTTGTATTCATATATTATTCACATATTAAAAAAAAAAATTCATGTATTTAAAAATATATTTTTTTTAACATATAAAAAAATGTGTAGCCCTTTACTACATTCTCGCAGATCATTTATCTTTTATCTAAAATCTGAACTTTGTGATTTTTAGATCACGATTTGCTTCGGTAGATCTGTGGTTGGAAGATCTGCCCCTTTGTTTCCTGATTAGGCTTTGTTCCCGTGTGGCGCCTCTGTGCGTGATGCCCGTGGCTTCTATTTGTAGTCGCGGTGTTCGGTTGTCAAGATTCAGTCGTTGCCCTACGTTTGTCGTTGAAGTTTAGTCACCTTCTGGCTGCATGTTTTATTGGCATAAACTTTGTTGTTCATATTTTGTTACTAATGTTTTGGCCGAGCAAACCAATAGAATGACCAATGATAAATAGAAATTATTATAGAAGATGTAGATTTAGATGGTTAATAGTTAAATTTCTTTTAATCCCCTCTTTAATACATGCAATTTTGTTTTAGGGAAATGGTTAATAATTTCATGTTTAATACTGATTGTTAAAAAATAAATTGTTAATAATTATTAATCATTTGAAAGGAAGGGCTAATCCCTGTTTTTGTTTCGCTGTTGCAATCCGAT
Organism: Dillenia turbinata; assembly: GCA_037126225.1. Lineage (NCBI taxonomy): Eukaryota > Viridiplantae > Streptophyta > Magnoliopsida > Dilleniales > Dilleniaceae > Dillenia > Dillenia turbinata. Next base: position 26,599,672 of record JBAMMX010000003.1, on the reverse strand, counting down.
TGCGATTGTTCTCTCTTTAATCCCATTTATGTTGGATGATATTCATTAGGTTTCAGTATTGTTTTTTCCTATTCTGGGTTTCACGCATATCCTCTTTTATCATAATTGGGAAATTAAATTTTACCCGTTTCTATTCTTGCATTCTAATAGAACTGGATATATAGCACATGGATGAACTTCTTACGAACTCATTTTTTCATGCAATTTTCAATACTTGAATGTGATTTCTTTTTGTGTATTAGCTTGAAGTTTCTGAATGTAAGTAGAGGGATTTTTCATAATGATTTGGGTCACATTTTTCAAAATTTGCTGTGGTCTTGTTTGAATCTAGAACGGTTCCTTTCAAGAATCAAGATATGTTAATTTTTGAACATAAATCTTTACGTATAAATGGTCTCATGCAAAATACGTTTACACTGCATATAAGACTCGTAATACTGAAAAATGAATAACAGAAAAGGCCATTAATATCAAAATACACTAGAGACGCTTTGGAACCTAAAATTGATGCCAAATTTTAAAAGAGAATATATGCTTATAATTGGTTTCATTGAAAAATAGATGTTTTACCTTGTGTATGATGGTAGGATCTTGGAATGAAATTATTTCTCCTTATATTATTACCAGAAATGCCTCTCTTGTGGCTATCTATAGTTCAAGTATATTGAATTTCTTAATGATTTCAATTCAACAGAACATTATTTTATTTATGACTAATTTTGGTCACACATGTCACTAAAATTGTTTGGTTTGCCCTGTAGTTATGTGTGACTTCATGATCTTTTACTACTTGAATTCTTAAGTTTGTTTTTCATATTTTCTGATGTTAGTCATATATTTTGTTATCTAGTTTGAAATGTTTAAAATTTTTGAAATGTTTCGGCCATTAATTTATTTGAAGCCTTTTACATTTAATTCACAATGCATGTGATCATCAATTTAATCTGTGGTTTCAGGACAAGGTTTTCATGGATAGCTGGTATAAGCTTAAAGATGCAGTTCTTGAAGGTGGTTCTCCATTTGACATGGTTCATGGCAAAAAGGATGCATTTCAATATTCCAAAAGTGATTCACGGTTCCATTAGATCTATAACGAGGCAATGTCTAATCACACGACAATATTTGTGAAGGAGATGCTTGAGAATTACAAGGGTTTTGAAGGTGCAAAGACAGTGGTCGATGTTGGTGGTGGTTTAGGAACAGCTATTAATTTGATCACTTCAAAATACCCACATATTAAGGGCATCAATTTTGACTTACCTCATGTGATTCAACATGCTCCAAGTTACCCGAGGGTACAACACATTGGTGGGAACATGTTTGAGAGTATTCCAAGAGGGGATGTGATATTCATGAAGTGGATATTGCACGAATTGAGTGATGAGCAATGTCTTAAGTTGTTGTTGAGCTGCCACAAAGCCCTGCCGAAGAAGGGGAAAGTGGTTGTGGTGGAAGCGGTTCTCCCAATTATTCTTTGGACCAACTTTGCCATTAGAAGCCTTTGTGGTATGGATATGATGACGATGACTCAGAATCCTGAAGGGAGAGAAAGGAGGCAAATGGACTGGCTTAATTTGGCTACCTCTGCTGGATTTGACTGGTGTGCAGCCGGTTTTGTTTTTAACTACCACCCGGTCATGGAATTCATCAAGACGTAGGTCATGTTTTTCTTTGGGGTCCATAAAGGATGTGGTTTTGGTCCTTTTTTTCAGATGTGAAGCTACTATTCGTGTCTTTGTTTCTAAGTACATTGTCACATTATCATTAAGAAAATGTACGTGGGACTGTACCCGGGGGTTATGTTCGTTTTCTTAGATTGTAATGTCGGTCGTATCAAAATTACAGGTCGCTGGATTAAGGCCTTTTCCATGGATGTTCGTGAACTGACTTGTAAACTTTGTGGAAAATGATATGTTTTTACTAACGTCCTTCATGGTCTTCTAAATTGTTGAAATGCCCTATGTTGTATGGATGCTTCATTGAGATAGTTCTTTCTTTCTTTTAGTAATATGTCTCAGCAAGTCCATAGCTTAATAGAATTTGTCATTTTGAGCGATAATTATTCTATCTTTTTTTATTTTTTTGGGTTAATTTTTTGTCACACTCGCATTACATAAATGCAAGAAACCTGTCGAGCAAGTGGGAGGCTTTTCATTTCCCCACATCCACATCGAATGATGTTTAAGAATAGCGTTTCTCCAATTTGTATGTGCTATTGAAAAGTTTACTACATATAGTTTCGGAAAAAATTTTAATTCGTAGCATCTCTTTTAAAAATTAATAACCAAACAATCGGGTAATGTAACGTCTGAGCACCATAACCAAATGAAAAAGCATCAGCATGGATTGGCTGATGGAGGGAATTGGGACCCACCTATTTAGACCCGAATAAATTTTCTTTTTTTTAATACGATTCAAACTTAAAAATTTAATAAAAAAATAATAATAATAATGTTAGTTGAAATAAAACTCGTTAACACTTGAAGTATTTTTGAAAATCAGCCCAATCCAAATTGATCATTTCTAAGTGTCCAAATTTTTGGACATAAACTTTGACATGCCTCTGTTGTGACAAGGTACAACACTATTCTTGCCCTAACACCAATCTTTTAAATCGAATCAAATCAAAAATATATATATATAAATGAGAAAATTTTACTTTTTGAACTGTCCTTTAAAAAACTCTGATGCCAATCTTTATGAATCATAATTATCCCAACCGTACCGGTGGTCATACTAGTTTAGCTATTAGTACAAAACTTCTCCATGTGATGTTCCATATCTAAATATCTTATAAAGCGTAAAAAAAATTGTGTGCATATAAATATATATATATATATATATATATATATATATATATCATATATTAAAAATTAATTAAAGATTTAAAATTTAAAAATAATAATTTTTCAGTCAAATATCTATTTGTAAATAAATTTCAAAGTTTTAAATACAAACAAAATATTATGCAACTAAGAAATAAATTTTAAAGTATAGATGTTTAAAAAAATTAAAATGATTGGACAAATAAATGTCATACAAGTATCATACATGCTATATAAGTACAATCACAATATAAAGGAATAATCACGAGGGCTAGAAAACATGACTTAAATATATGTCTTGAGATATTTAATTTCTACAAAAACAATTAAATAAGAAAAAAGTTATTAAGAAAATAATAACAATTTATGGATTTATTTATAAAAATAAAAATATCTTATTTTATATAGTTAGAAATAAGATATCAAATTTGAGAAGACCAATGAGAAATATAATAAAATAAAAAAAATAAAAAGAGTATGCCACTATTATTGTCAATGTGTAGTGATTATTTTTTGGCGGTATTTTTGAAATGAATTGATATTTTAATTGATATAGTATAAGTTATTCTCTATATGAATTTAAGAGATGGTACAAGAAATATTGTTCATATGTAACCATACTGAATGATATGAAACGATGAGGACATGATACTCATTTTTTTTTTTTTTTTTTGGTATTGAATCAGTTATTTTTGTAAGTTTTATCCCAAAAAAATGGTGTAAATTGGGCTTTGGACAAAGCCAGACGTCGTAGACAAGAAGATGGATCATTTTAAGTTGGGTCACGGTGAACGTCTCTCTATTCTATTTTATTTATTTATTTATTTTTATAAGAATATATAATCAAATGAAATCGAATCGAAAAAAAGATAATAAAAATAGAGAGATTTTACCATTTGAGTTATCCCTAAAGGACTCTATTTTTTTTATATTAATTTGTATTTAAAATTATATTTTAATTAATCTAATTCGAACGCTTATTAAATTCATTTTAAAAGATAATTTTTTTCCTATTTTTAATTTTTAAATGCGAAATGATTTACCTATTAAATTGACCAACTGTGGAATCCTAAGACAATGAATATTTGGTTTGATCATAAGCGAAGTTGCTAAACTTATTTGACACGTCTAAGGGCTAATGTTCCTAAATTTGTATTACTAATTGATCTTGACTAATAAAAAATATATTTTTTTACATTTAGAAATAAAAAATACTTTTCAACTAGATATACAAAATAAATGTTTATGAACCAAGGTGCGAATAATTAATTGAATCTTGAAAGAAAAAATATATATATATTTTTGGATTAAAAGAATTTTGAATCGAGTAATTAATATAGGACAAGGGGGAGAAGGTCAAGAGTTTCTCTCACAAATTTTGAGGGATAAGGTCTAATACCATTATATTAAAAGTCAAATAAAACCAATGGTTAATCTGTGTATAGAAAAAATATTTTATCTATTCGAGTTTAATCTCTTTAAAAATGAAAAAAAAAAAATATCATTTAAAAATTTTTCTAAAAAAGAATGGATGAGGGAAATGGTCAATAATTTATAGAGAAAGAGAGAGAGAGAGATGTTTAATTTCAAAAATAAAAAAATAAAAAAAAAAAATGACATTTCATCTGTGGCAAAAACAGGACATGGTGTCTGGAGATGCAAGGATGTACCCAAGACACGTTCTTGGATGATTTCTATAAATTAAAATAGATTTTTGGGGGGGGGGGGGGGGGAGAGAGAGAGAGAGAGAATTTAAAATAAATTATTATTATTTTTTTTATTGGAGAGAATATTAATATGCTTAGTTTTGGATAAAATTAGATTTCATTTTTGTAAAGATGAATCTTAAAAGTTATATAAATTAAATTGATATTTTAGAGAGAAAACTAATGTATTTAGTTTTAGATAGAAAAATTAAATTCTTTTTTTTGGGGAAAATTTTAAAGCCAATGTATTTAGAGAGAAAAAAATTAAAATCGTTTATCTTTTTATAGAAAGAAAAATAATTGTTTAATTTTAGAGAATGGTAACTAAATTTATTTTTTTAGTAAGAAAAAACTTAAAATCAATATATTTGGAGAGAAAATTTAAAATAAATTGATTTGTTAGAGAGAGAAAACTAATGCATTTGGAGAGAGAAGATATAAATTAAATTAATTTGTTATAGAGAGAAATCCAGTGTGTTAGTTTTAGAGAAAGAAATTAAATTAAATCGATTTTTTGGATAGGAAAAATAAATTTTAGATATAGAGAAATAAACAAAATTTTATTATTTTTCTAGAAAGAGAAGTCAATGTTTTTAATTTGAAAAAAAGAAGAATTTAAATTGAATTGGTTTTTAAAATAGAGAAAACCAATGTTTTTTTTTTAGAGTGAAAATCAAACTAGATTATTTTTTCTAGAGAGAAAAATTAATATATTTAGTTTTAAATAGATGATTTATATTTTTTAATTTATTTATATATTTTAAATAGATTGTTTATAGATTTAATTTATTTTTTTCTGTGTAGCCTTTTCTTTTTTGTTTTCTCATGTACCATACGCTACTTTAATAATGGTTTTAGGGCAATCTTAGGTGAGAGGAATGTTTAAAAATTTTATAGTACATATCTTTCTGTTTGAATCTAATCTATTATTATAAATGTGGTTTCATTCACAAAATATCTATTAAACAATGTGTGTGATAGTACAGTTTCGAATGAAACCATTTCTCCTAATGATAGAAATGACTCTGTAAAGGCTAATTATAATCTGAGTAAATTTCCATGATTTCATTTCACAGAAAAAATATTTCATTTGCAATGAGAAGTTTTGCCACTAACTTCGCTTGTACATCTATATTGTTTGTAGTTTTAGGGCAATGTTATTCAGATTGAAAACATGTGTGAAAGGAAGGTCTAATCCCTGTTTTTGTTTCGCCATCACAATCTGATTGTGGTTGTTCTCTCTTTAATCTCATTTGTGTTGGTTGGTATTTATTAGGTTTCAGTATTGTTTTTTCCTATTCTTTGTTTCATGCATATCCTCTTTTATCTCTATTGTGAACTTATATTTCACCCGTTTCTGTACTTGCATTTTAATAGAACTGGATATACAGCACATGGATGAACTTCTTATGATCTCATTTTTCCGTGCAATTTTCAATACTTGAATGTGATTTCTTTCCCTGTATTAGCTTCCAACTTCTGAATGAAAGTAGAGGGATTTTTCATTATGATCTGGGTCACATTTTTCAAAATTTGTTGTGGCATCGTTTGAATCTAGAATGGTTCCTTACAAGAATCAAGATATGTTAAATCTTGAACATAAATCTTTACCTATAAATGGTCTCATACAAAATTTGTTTACACTACATTGCATATAAGACTGGAAACTATTCCTCATAATACTGAAAAATCAATAACAAAAAGGGCCATTAATATCAAATAACACTAGGGACTCTGGAACCTAAAATGGATGCCAAATTTTGAAAGAGAATATATGCTTATAAATGGTTTCATAGATTTTTTACATTGTGTATGATAGTAGCATTTTGGAATGAAATTATTTCTCCTAATGTCATTACCAGAAGTGTCTCTCTTGTGGCTATTTATAGTTCAAGTATATTGAGTTTCTTAATGATTTCAATTCGACAAAACATTATTTTATGTCATGACTAATTTTGGTCACGCATGGTACTAAAATGGTTTGGTTTGCCCTGTAGTTATGTGTCATTTCATGATCTTTTACTCCTTGAATTCTTAAGTTTGTTTTTCATATTTTCTGATATTAGTGATATATTTGGTTATACAGTTTGAAATGTTTAAAATTTTTTAGACATTTCGGCCTTTATTTTATTTGAAATCATTTCTATTACCTTTCACATTTAATTCACAATATATGTGCTCATCAATTTAATCTTTGGTTTCAGGACAAGATTTCTATGGATGGCTGGTATAAGCTTAAAGATGCTGTTCTTGAAGGTGGTTCTCCATTTGACATGGTTCATGGCAAGAAGGATGCATTTGAATATTCCAAAACTGATTCACGGTTCCATCAGATCTATAACAAGGCAATGTTGAATCACACGACAATGTTTGTGAAGGAGATGCTTGAGAAGTACAAGGGTTTTGAAGGAGCAAAGACAGTGGTCGATGTTGGTGGTGGTTTAGGAACAGCTATTAATTTGATCACTTCAAAATACCCACATATTAAGGGCATCAATTTTGACTTACCTCATGTGATTCAACATGCTCCAAGTTACCCGAGGGTACAACACATTGGTGGGGACATGTTTGAGAGTTTTCCAAGAGGGGATGTGATATTCATGAAGTGGATATTGCACGAATTGAGTTATGAGCAATGTCTTAAGTTGTTGTTGAGCTGCCACAAAGCCCTGCCGAAGAAAGGGAAAGTGGTTGTGGTGGAAGCGGTTCTCCCAATTATTCTTTGGACCAACTTTGCCATTAGAAGCCTTTGTGGTATGGATATGATGACGATGACTCAGAATCCTCAAGGGAGAGAAGGGAGGCAAATTGACTGGGTTAATTTGGCTACCTCTGCTGGATTTTCCTGGGTTCCATGTGCAGCCGCTTTTATTTTTAACTACCACCCGGTCATGGAATTCATCAAGACGTAGGTCATGTTTTTCCTTGGGGTCCATAAATGATGATGGCGTTGGTACACTGTCACAGAACTATTAAGATGTACATGGGACTGTACCAGTGGGTTGTGTTTGTTTTTCTTACTGTTATGTCGGTCCTATCAAAATTACAGGGGCTGGATTGAGGCCTTGTTCCTTAGATGTGAATCTTAGTAAGGATGGATGTTCGTGTACAGACTTCTAAGCTTTTTGGAAAATGGTATGTTTTACTTTCGTCCTTCTTCATGGTTTTCTAACTTGTTGAAATGCCCTAGGTTGTCTCGATGCTTCATTGAGATAGGTGTTCTTCTTTTGTGGTTGAGCTTTAGTAGTAATTCTCAGCAAGTTCATAGCTTTTTAGATTTTGTCACGTTGAGCAATAATCATACCATTTTTTTTTTGTTGTTAATTTTCTTGGATTTGCATGTGCTAATGAAAATTTTACTACATATACTTTCGGAAAAAATTAAATTCGTAGCATCTCTCTTAAAAATTACTAACCAAACAATCGGGTAATGTAACGTCCGAGCGCCGTAACCAAATGAAAGGGCACCAGCATGGGTTGGCCGATGTAGGGGTTTGTGACCCACCTATTTAAACTCGAACTATTATTGATTCCCAATCTTTCATTGTTTAGTGTAGAATAAGATCGACATAATCCAAATTGATCACTTCGAAGTGCCCAAATGTTAAGGGTATAAATATTGACCCGCCTCAATCATCCCAGGGTAAAACACATTGGTGGGAACATGTTTGACAGTGTCCCCAAAGGGGATGTGATCTCGTGAAGTGAATGTAGCATGAATGAATTAATGAGAAATGTGTTTAAGCTGTGGCAGAGTTGCCAAAAAGACCCTGCCTGAGAAAGGAAAATTGGTTGTGTTGAAGGCTCTTCTTCGGTTTTTCTCTGGACCAATGCTGCCATTAGAGGCTATTGTGGTATGAAAACGAAAACAATAACGCAGAATCTAGGACGGAGAGGGAGGAGGCACATTAAGTTTGAAGGATTGGCACGTAAATCTGGATTTAATTGGATGGTGTCTGCATCTTACACTTTGCACTACTCTGTCACGGAATTCTTGAGGGTTTAGGGTCTTTATTCTTAGTCTTCTTAGAATGGTTTTAATCATGGTCTTCTTTAAATGCCATTAGTGTCTATAGAAAATGGCTGGTTTTTCTGCTTGGGGCAGTAGCCCCCCCCCCCCCCTTTTGGGTTCTACCTCTTTTGTTTCTAACCATACAGTTGCAGAATTCCTCAGAAGATGCAGAAGGCTTTGCTATTTACATTGGTCTTGTTAGAATGTCTGTAGTGCCAAAATAGGATAGCTGGTTATTCTGCTTGCGGTGCTAGTCCTTTTGTGGGTATGTGAAGTTCAATGTTCCCTTTGCGCATCTTTTGTTTCTGATTCTAAGGTCGTGACTACTCCAGAAGATCTTCATGGGGACTGGGGCTATGTTTTTCAGTCTTTATTCTCTAAGGTGAAGCTTCGTAAATATTTTGCGGAAAAATGATATGTTTCATCCTTTGTCGGAGTCTCCGCATGCTTGTGAAAATTCCCGTTTGTATTACTGCAACTTCTAACTGCAGACCTGCATTTCAGCTCTCAGTGGCATTTCAAATAGCTTTGATTGACTTTGCTCTTTTGCTATTGCATTTCTCTCAAATAATGATATTTTACACTATTATTGACCCTCCTCTGTATTCATCTCTATTTTTTCTTTTTCCTTTTTTTCATTCTATTACGTGCGATAATTGAACTTATAATTATGAAAAATATTATTATTTTTTTATTATTAAATAATTATGTATCATTCATCGTATCATCATAATCATATGCACTAGTTGAACAAATCAAATTGATTGAATTGCACACCGCTCACCTCACCATTTTTAAAACAATGGCCTAAACGATTACGAGGAGCTATTATTCAACTGTGTGGATGAATAGAATGACTATTTGTAAAGTAGGATTTGTAGAACCATCCAAAGATGAAAAAGTTTCTCATCTTCCTACTACTAAAGGGGTGCATGTGCCTTCTTTACAAATAATTGAAGGTTTCAGCAATGAGGATTGAGGCTGAGGGCCTTCCAAACCACAAAAAGAAAAGCCTCTGTTTCTGCTTCAGGATCTGTCACTCTCACAAGAATGAATTAGTGATATGAACAACTGTAACTTTTTCCATCAACAACCATTTCCTGGTGCTTCTTGTCTCATGAGCAAGCAAAGAACATGACATATCAGCAACTTTTCAGTCAAAGGGTCTCATCAAGATAACACTAAGACCTCATCGCACATGTTCCATCAAAACCAAACACAGATGTTTCATTTGGGTTCTCTTGAGAAAGTTCTTTGGCTGCTTCTATTACTATATGAAAATTCCTTTTTTCTTCCATTTTCTTTTTATTTATTTTGCTTCTGAGAGGAGTTTGAGAAGAAACCCAAGAGTGACATCCCAACAAATTAGTATATCAAATTAGATATAAGGATGTAAGTCCTGTTTTATTTCATATGCTAATATAACTCAAATCTAAATTATTATGGCAAGAAATTGAGCATTTTACCATTACATTATTTAATTCTATAGTTTATGAATGATTGTTTATAAAGATAATATTACAGTTGTAATGTCTTAGTTGCCCCCCACCAACCATTAATGCAACAAGTGGTCTTGCAACATATTCAGTGGAACAAATAAATACCCATTTGAAAAAGAAAAAAAAAATCTCTCAAGCAAGTCTATAACTTATGAATTAGCTTTGTTTTCAAGTCTTGGTGGCTTTTAGTTATGTATGTCATGTATACAATGAGCTGTAAGATATCTAAGATTTTTAGTGACTGAACTTGGAAGAAAAGAGAACAAGTAGAAGCTCAATTTCATAAACACACACATATATTAAAATATATTGCCCACTTTAACTGCAGACTTGTTAACTCTTTGCATTCGTGTAGCTTTTTCTTCTCTAGTTGTGCTTGTGGATAGGCACCAAAAGAATTGTAGCATAGTTCAAGGAACAGTACACAAACACATGCTTGAGGGACACTTCACATAAAAAGGGGGCCTTTTTCTCAACCATCATCACCATTCATAGGAAATTATGTCAGTACACAAACATAAGAGTATTGAATAATCAGATGTTGAAACCATGAGCTCTAAACAATATGCACATCAATGAAGAAAAAAGGGGGTTTGGGTAAACAGCATTTGGTTTTGGAGGGAAATTGCACCAGGGAAACTACGAAGACCTAGATATAATGTGTTGCCTTCTTAATGCAGTCACTGACCCAATCAAAAAATAATGTCCGTCCTTAAGGTCATCAAGATAGAAAACTGCGGCTTGTTTTCTTTTTCTTTTTTTTTTCGTCGCAAGGACTTTGGAGATGAACTTTAATTCTTTGACGCTTAAAGCTTTTATATTGTTTTTTAAATTAAAAGAGTATAAGTTTAAGACTACGCAATTACTAAATAAATCATAATTATTTATTAGAATTTGAATATATTCTCTAAAATGCTCTCGGATGAACTGTCTGCCATGTTATATATGTTATGTAAAATTTTAATATTATAATGTAATATGGGCTTGCTCGGCATGATGGTTAGGTCTAATTTTAATAAACAAGATTTGGATCATCGAAGGACATGTAACACAAGAGTAATAATATGAGGATAAAATTTATTTTAACAAAATTTTATTTTTACTCTTGTGTGATTAGATTTGGAAAATTTTTCAATTTTAAAAATTCTTTCCGTAATGATTCTCTATTTTTCCTTCGAAAGGCAAAAAAAAATGAGAGAGAAAATCTCCAAAGAAAAGAGAAAACAAAATGTAAGCTTTCAAAATCTAATAATGTCCATTATTTTTTAAGTTTTTTTCCTCTCTCGGCCTTATTTCAATTAGGGAATTCTAGTCGAGTAAAATATTATCTCAATTTAAAAGTTATAGAAAAATGATTTTCAGATATACTTAAAAGGGGATAATTTTTTTTTAAAAAAAAATTATTCTCCCAATTTTTCTCTTATAACACACATGTGAAGACTATTGTCATTTTGCTTTTATATATATATATATAGTTATATATCAATAAGTATTTGGAGTCACATTTCGATTAATTTAGCTCAATTATTATTGGATCCAATTTAGAAAGAGTTTTTCCAACATTATTTTTTTTATTCTTATGTTTCGAAATCGAAATTTGATTAAAAAATCTAATATATTTAGTGATTAAGAGAGTGTTTAGAATCGTTTATAAACTAATCAAACCAGTTTATAAGCCACAATTATAATTATAATTATTTGGTAATTAAAATCCATAAAAAATAGTTATAAGTCAAAAAAGTACTTATAAGTTAAAAAGAAAAATAAGCTTTATCAATTTTTTCATTTTTTTGCTTTTAAACATAACTAAAATAAATTATTTTAACCAACAAAATTATATTTTTACCTTTTTACATTTAACAAAAATTATAAATATATCATATCTTATGTTCATTATGATTTTTTTTTAATTTTATATAATTTATAAGTATTCATTTTATCAAATAGTTAATTATTTTTAAATAATATTTATAAAATAGATAATAATTTATTTTTTAAGAAAAATTAAAATAAATTTATAAATTAAAAAACTATTTATAAATACCTGATATTTATAAACAATATTTTTTTAAAAGAATCTTTCCGTTGATCTACTGTCATTTTGCTTATCACCCTGGACTGGACTACGATTTTTCCATTTTTTGGTGTTGTTTAGGCAAACTGGTATGTAAAGGGCATTTGATCCGTATGAGGGTCGATGTGACTAAGTACGCATTGAAGCATGAAGGACCACATTAGGCTATTTGACTTCCTTTGCCCCAGCTAGACATGAAAGGCATCTATCTCTTTGCCCCAACATTTACTCATGGGCTACCATTTGCTGTTATGTGACCCCTATGTCCCTACTAGTGTCCCTCTCTGTGATTTACACCTTTTGTTTTGAAATTGTGTGCGTGATTGATGTAGCAAAATTTATGCACCGTTCCCCCATTTTATAAGCACATGCCTTCCTATGGACTAATGGAGCAATAATTTTATTCTTTTTATTAAAAAAAAAAAAACTTTCTAAAAAGGTTTTTCATTTCGGTTAAAAAATATGGTAAGTAATAAAAAATAGAGACAAATTAAATCAAATTAAGATTATGAGCTTATGAATTAATGGATTTTTGCTTATAAAATCAATTTTTATTCAATTTTCTTCATAACATGATTTATTTATTTGTGTTTTTATTTTTAATTATCTATTAAGAAAAATGCAGGGGGGGGGGGCTTGGATTGCCAAAGACAACAGTCAATTATCCTGGACCACAAGAATAATTACATGTGGTTTCTGATACGGTGTTGTCTGCCCTAATAATTTGGGCATGTTCTATGATGTCCCCAAACCATCATAACCACATTTGCATAAGTGGTTTTTCATGTGAATCAAACGGTGAAGATTAAATCAAAACTCTTAATGGTGTGTCCCTTCCCTAGCATGATCCCGTAGAGGGACAGCACTCTTGTGAATAATGGAGTGAGAGTCCCAATATTATGGTCCATCATTGAGGGTGCCCTACCCTGTGCGATGATGGGGGCATGTCTATTGTGCAATGTTAGAATGATATTCCGGGCTAATCGACCTAAAGAGGGACAAATTTGTCTAAAGACTCTTGTGGAAAAGTCATACTTAAAGAAGGATTCGATCTGAATAATCTATGCCTATAATTTCTTTTCTTACTTAAAAGATTTCAAACTTAATTATCTGTATAATAATAAAAAAAATAAAAAACTAAAAAGGATTCAATTAATGGTGTTCAATCTTTTGGCCTTGACTTGCTATTGAGATGAGAACGGGATCTTTTGATGACAATTACTTCATTTTCATGGACCACAATCAGCGGAATCCTAATGAAACCCTAATTACATTAAACCTTCAAAAAGAAAGAGTTGTAGTTTTCGCTGAATGAGAACAGTTGTACTTTTCAAGGGGACTCAGGAGGATAAGCAAAAAATTAAATAATTTATTTTTTAATTATATCTTTATGTTTTTTTGCTTTAATGGATAAGCCCTGTTCGGACCACACAATCAATACTTGTTAATAATCTCAAAAGCTATCAATAATTAGCTTCTCTAATACTCTCATAAATTGCTTTTAAATTTACTTCTATAAGTTAAAGTAAATATCTCTCTTTTCTTTTTCTTTCCTCTCACAAACCAAAGTTACCATTAATCTAATAAAGAGGGTATTAGGTTTTTTAATTAAAATTTGAATTTAAATTTTAAAAATAAAAAATTATATTAAAAGAATTTTAAAAAAGGAAATTTAGTAATAAATTGAGTTAAATTAATTAAAATATGATGAGGGAAGGAAAGATGCATAGAGAGAGAGAGAGGGAGAGAGAACTAAGTGCGTGTTAATTGATACGTAAGGGTAGGGCAAAGAGAGCTCATCAGTTGTTTAGGTTGCAGTACGGGGTCAAGGCTTTGGTGATTGGTGCCCGTTAGAGACGAAACGAGCGCATATGCTTTGGATTACATGAGTGCGACTCATCACCTCTCCCTTGACACCTCACTCTTCCTCTCTGGCCCCATGTACGAGAACCCTCACGCACGCGCCAACACTCTTTTAAATAGAGCTTATAATCACGTGAACAGTATTATATTTAATTTATTAATATAAAGATAAAATAAAATATCTTTTTTATTTTAAGACAAAAATAAATTAAGTTTTTGTACTTTCTAAAGGGACTCGGGATAAGAAAAATAATAATAATAATTTATTTTTTAATTATATCTTTATGTATTTTTGAAATTTTCATTCTATCATTTCATTCAATCTCATCATTTTTACTTTATACCTTAAGAAATTAAAAGCTTTTTTTGCTAAACATAAACCTGAAAATTTCTATTTTTTAATTAACAAAATTGATCAGGCATATAGTAACATCAACTGTTATATTTTTATTCAAAATTTACATTTTTATATTTAATTACATGTAATATATCAGTCTTTTTACTAAAACTATTCTAACATATAAAAAATAAATAATTAATAGCAAGAAAAAAATATTAAATTTTTAGTTGATAACCGATATCATGTACCTTAGTGATAGGTTATAAAAATATAAAATAATTTTATATTTATATATACATCAAAATCAAGACTTGACCTAATTTTATAATGTACTAAGAATACTGTGGGCGATCAACATTATTTTTTTAATATTATGAAAATTCTTATTTATTATAAAATATCTGATTTGAAACCTAATTATTACCTCAGGCTATTTTTGAAATTCTTGCAGCGATGGATTTCATCTTTGTGTTGGAACCGAACCGACACCGGTACTGAGGAGGTGGCGCGAACAACGCCCTTTGAAGCGCGTCAGGAATGAGGCAAAACCTGCAGCACTTGCAGCAAAAAAAGCCAAAAGAGAAAGTTGTTGACGTCCCAGACTTTGAATCGATCAACGGCTCACAACACTCCTTCCTCTCACTCTCTCTCTCTCTCTCATCGCATGACGCTCACAAAGACAAAGACTTTGTCAGGCTAATTTTGAGAAACACTAGCCGGCCAGCCTGTTTCCCACATCTCTCCCCTGCCACATGGCAGAATCATAGCAGGAGACTCATGCTCAACACAAAGAACCCACAGCGCAGACCCCATCTGATTTTTTCTCACTCTTGCAGGTCACGGCATTTCAGAGTTTTTGCTTTCAAAAACAATAAAAACAAATACATGTTTTAAAGAAAGAAAGCTTCGGTTAGCGCAAAGACAGGGCGGTCAGGGAACAACAGTATCAGACTGAAGCAAAAAACAAGTACTTTGGAAATTTCAGATGATTTTTTCAAATCTGAGTTGGCTCCTTCCACATTACAGACAATAATTACTTTAATAAAATATTATGTTGCTTGAAATTTAAAATTCTCGACCTTAATAAAATAGACCCATCTGCAAAATGACAAATATTCTGCGCTTAAAAAAAACAATAAAATTAAAATCAATTCAATTTAATTCCAATCAGAACATGGAACCAACCAACCCCAACCCTCAAAAGAAAAACAATTCGAATCTTCCCTTCCCCCCACTATAAAAATCATTGCAGAAAATTTGAAAAAGAAAACTAAAAAAAATGAAAAATAAAATTTGAAAAAAGAACACATTGGGCCATCTTGCGTAATTCTAAGGAAGACCCCTTTACAGGTTTTCTTTTCCATTGTAATTTTGGTTTAAGGGTTTCACTAAGGCGTGATAGCTGCAGGAGGGGTTCTTGACTCGCGGGAAGGTGTGTGACCATCTGATCCTTTTGATGGATCATCGGAGGATTGCCTTAGGCCCTCATCGGTTTCTCCTCTATTCATGTCCTCAATCATCCTAAGCACTTCTTGCATGTGAGGTCTTTGATCAGGCACAGTGGAAACACAAGCCATTGCAATTTGCAACAACTGGACCATCTCCTCCTCAATGTTGTTATATCTCATCAACTCCACATCAAAAACCTCAGCCGTCCATTCCTCCCGGACAACAGACTGGACCCACCTAGGTAAATCAATCCCTTCTTCACCTAACGAGGCTTGATTAGGTGCCTTGCCTGTTAGCAATTCAAGTAGTAGAACTCCAAAACTATATACATCAGACTTGAATGTTACTTTCCGTGTTTCCATCACCTCGGGTGCCCGATAGCCCGCAAGGCGGCTAGGAGGGGTCGAGGTGCCAAAAAGCGGGTTGAGGCCAAAGTCTGAGACGCATGCATCGTGGTCTTGCCGGAGGAGGATGTTGGAGGACTTAATGTTGCCATGGACAACCTTGCTCGTTACATGGAGGTGGGCAAGGCCTCTAGCTGTGCTTAGCGCTATTCTCATTCGGTTATCCCAGTCTAGGGGAGTTCTGCCTGACCCTCTACTACCTGTATCATATTAGTAGAAAATAATT
Source organism: Dillenia turbinata (assembly GCA_037126225.1). Classification (NCBI taxonomy): domain Eukaryota; kingdom Viridiplantae; phylum Streptophyta; class Magnoliopsida; order Dilleniales; family Dilleniaceae; genus Dillenia; species Dillenia turbinata. The sequence continues at coordinate 26,583,274 of JBAMMX010000003.1, read as the reverse complement.
CAAAAAGCCATTATGTAGGTCAATGAATGATATAATGCAGGATCTCAAATTGCACAAATGACTCCGCTATAAACTTTGATGTTGATGTTAATAATGGAATCATAAGGTCAAACAAGATTAGCTCACAATCCACACAAGTAAACGAGCAAAGTCAACCCCAAGGAATCAAAAAACTCAATTTGATGTACATCTTTTCCTTCAAATTAATTCAACCCCACAAAATATTACAACAACAACAAAAAATTTAACCTTAATCTCAAATTTTGGGATATTTGAAAGATCAATATAGAAAAGAGAGAAGGAAAAAACATAAAATGACATAAAAAAAACATAAATTAAATTTTAAAAACAAAAATAAAAAGGTAACACTAAAAAATTTTTTAAAAAATAATAATGAAAAGAGAAAATTAAAAATAAACGCTCAAAATAATAATAACAAAAATTATAATAATAAGAATAAACTTAATAACAATGATTATGAAAATAAACAAAAAATGATATCTAAACCTGTTCTTATCAAAGAACATTTTGGAGTGGACTTTGAAAAGCAAAAGAATTTCTTTAAGCAAAAGAACATGGAAGGCGCAAAGACGGTGCCTTTTGAGAACATAAAAAGAAGCAAATGCTAGTGACAACACCAACATGGTATCCTATGTACCCGAACCCATAATCCAGTCAATTATACAAGGAATCATCATGAGCAATGCTAAGAAACCATTAACGAAACAAAACAAATATCTTTACCATTTATTTATATGTAACACACTATATAGCACCAACACACAACACAGCAAAGTTGGAAGAGATTTAACACTATTAAGCCAAAAATACCGGATGGTTTTATGTTTCGAAAATGTATCGGTAAATAGATTAATTGCACAAAATGTCGCATCGATCATGTAAATGAGTTATAACTCAATTGATACGTTTTTTTTTTAATGAAAAAAATAAATAAATAACACGTGATCAAGGGATTGGGGCGAACATAATCCTAACTTAGGATCTTAATAACATGAAAAAGTGCAAATTATAAGAAACTTGGTCCCACATCTTTAATGGCAAAAAATTTCGTAACTACCGAGAAAAGTTGAACATCGAAAGCAAACACAAGCTCTCATTCAAGGTTCTTCGTCCTAGGCTATTAAAACAGAGTGAACGGCAAAGTTGGGAATCAAAATTAACTATAGGGTTATTATTAAAAAAAACAAAAAAAAAAAAAAAAAAAAAAAACACCAAAACTGGCGCAAAAGCGCATGCCGGTGGTGAATCATCATTAAGGTATGTGGCCGTGCCGGTGGCATTTAACGTAATTTAAGCTCAACCAAACAAAAGGTACCCCCGCATAACGTGCGCCAGATGCGCATTTTACACACAGAATGTTACGACGAGCAAAACAGTGACAAACCTGCGCTTTCTGCGCTGGTTAGAAAATCTGCATTCCAACAACGCAAATTTGCGCCGTTACCCATTAAAGTCACGCTTCTTCAAGTTCAACCCCCAATTCAATGACATTATATAACACCCAAGAATTATGTTAAATGTTCAAAAATCAAATATAATTCAAAATTTAATTAATTAATTACTAATAATAATAATTACGATGATAATAATTTTTTTTAAAAAAAAAAAAAGGGAAATTCCATTGATGAATGTAAGCTGAAAATGTGAAAAATTCAAGAGAGAGAAAGTGTACCATGAAGAAGAGCAGACAAGCTACCAGCAGCCATGTAATCATAAACAAGCAACTTCTCATCTTTGGAATAGTAAAAAGCCCTTAAAGGAACCACATTATCATGTTTAATCTTCCCCAAAACCTCCATTTGCATTTCAAACTCTCTCTTGCTCACAATCACATCCTTCAACCTCTTCACCACCACGGTAGTCCCCTCCTCCAACACTGCCTTATAAGAAGTCCCAACACTCCCTTTTCCTAATACCTCCGCCGACGCCCTCAACAAGTCCTCCAAGTCAAAACTATAAACCCCATTGTTGAAAAACACCAATTTGTTCCTCTCCGCCTCCGTAGACCCTCCGGTAATGTCATCTTTCGACGAAGATGTTCCCGGCTCCGCCACCGCCGCCGATCTCGCTGGCGCCGCAGGTTTCGCCTCCTTTTGCGGCTGCCTGCGACGGCGCTTGCAGAAACATAGTATTAGTAAAAGGAGTATGAGAAGGAAAATTACCGACGACCCAACTGCAATTGCAATGATTGCAGCCTTTGAAAGCTTTTTCTTCTTTTCGTGAACCGGGGGAGGAGGCAAAGATGGAGACGGAGATGGGGTTGGAAAAAATGGGGAACAGGGAGGCAATGGAGTTCCACAGAGATTTAAGTTTCCGGAAAAAGAATCTGCAGAAAACTTCGAGAGGACCTTTGGGATTGAGCCGTTTAATTGATTGTTTGACACATTGAAATTAACCAGGCCAACTGGATTAATACTAGGAAGTGTACCGGAAAAATTATTGTTCTCGAGAAAAAGACCCGTCAACTGTGTAAGATTGTTCAAGGAAAACGGGATTTGTCCGGTGAAGTTGTTCGAGGAAAGGTCTAAACGAATTAACCTCGTCATTTGAGTCACACTTTCCGGGAAATCACCGGAAAACATGTTGTTCTGCAAATATAGGCTTCGGAGAAGCTTAAGATTTGCGAAATCCGACGGGATTTTACCGGAAAGACGATTCGAGCGAAGACTGAGGACACGAAGCTGGGACAATTTGCCTAAAGTGTTATCAGGTATTTGACCTACAAGTCCCACTCCGGGTAGACGGAGAGAGAAAACAAAGGACCGATTTGAATCGCATTGGACACCGACCCAATTGCAGGCAGAGTCCGAGGAATTCCATTGAATTCGATTCGCATGTGGGACTTGATTAATGAATGAAAGAAGAGCTTGCTTGTCTTGGGTGGGTTCTGAGTTCAGTCTCAAACAAAGTAATAGAACAAAACAAAGTAGTAGAAAAAATGATTGCAGTTTTGATGTCAAAGCCATTGAGGGAGAATCAGAAAATACCAAAACTAAGCTAGATGTTAGATGACGTTTTTTTGTTTTTTGGAACAGATTGTAGAAGAACCCATGTGAAAGAGAGAGAAGAAGAAGCAGAAGGCAAATCTTTATGCAGTGAATTGGAAATTTAGAGAGAAAGAGGGGGGAGGGGTTTTGGGGTAGTGTAAAGGAATCACAAGAGAGCATAAAGTGAGAGAGAGAGAGAGAGAGAGAGAGAGGAAAAAAGAAAAAAGAAATCTGAGAAGGGAGAAGAGGAAGAGGAACAGAAGCGGTATTGCTGGCAGAGTGAGTATAAAACGTCTTGTTCCTTTTCTTTTGCAAAGTGTAGTTAATTAATTGTTCTTATTTTGTTCTTAATTATGTTCAATAAATAAAAACAGCTCATGCTAAGGTTGAAGAAGACAATACCCGTACAAACGTAGTAGTGACCGACATATCACGCGCACGTCCAGCGCGTGTTCTCCTACGTTTGTCATGCCACTCTCAATTTTTAACCTTTTTGCCAGATGTGGTCGTTTCTTCGCGTGAAAATCTGAACCTTGTAGTTGAAGTTTCACTTTCCAATTTCAGTTTCCTCTTTGAAGTGAATTAGGGTTTGTTTCGCACTTCAAGCCTCAAATTTGGGGGGGAGGGGGAAAGGAAAATTATGTTGGAGAAAATTTTTTATTTTTCTTACTTTGTGCTTTTTAATTATTTCTGCTTAATTTCTTAACTTTTTCATAATATTACGAATTAATAATAATTTTAATAATTTTATGAAGAAATTTTAATTTGTCCCGAAAAAACTATATGATTTTATATTAAAAAAAGTATTTTATTTTTATTAGAAAATATTGTATTTAAATTAAGAAAAATATTTTACAGGCACTTTCTAAAATAAGATCCAAATGCTGCCCTATTAAAGAAAAAATTCAAAATTGTAAAGTGATCTTCAATTCAGTCAGATCACTCAAGTGAAAATTTCAAGCACAGAAAAGCTGATACATTGATCATTTTGCAAACAAATAAAATGTAGGCAGACCCAATATAAATCACAAAAAAGGGAAAAAAAAAAAAAAAGCTAATTGAGTTATTTAAAGGGGTATTTTCTTTTATTTGTGATGTATAAGATTATTGGCCTTTTTGGTAGGGAATTCATAGAAACTTATTTTTTAAAAATTTCGAATAGAATTGGATTTGAGATCTCAAGAAATAATCAAATTGCTTACTTTTTAAATTATTTTTAAAATTCACAATAATAAATTTGAAGATTTAATTAGGGCACCAAACTAATAAATGTCATTCCCATTGAATAAGAAACTTTCTCCGATTTGATTTTTTTTTTTTTCCAAAATGTACACAAGGACATATGGACACACTAATCACAACCAAAGGACACCCATCCAATGAAAGAGGGCGTGACAGTTGGTCACACAATTCCCATTTGTACCGCTAGCTACTTTTAAAAAATAAATAAATAATAAATAAACAATAGATCTTGATAAAAATATCACGCTCTTTGATCAAATTTTAAATTTAAAATTTAAAATTAAAAAATTTATATTTAGAGAATTTTTTTTTAATTAGGTTTAATAATATTTAAATTGAATTAATTAATATATGATTTAAAATATTAATTAATTAAAAAAATAAAAAAAAAATAAAAAAGAAAAAGAAGTTTTTTTAAGGCATTTTGGAAACCACCACCCTTATTCTCACTCGGTGACTGTTGACTTTTGTGTACAGAGGAGCCGATGCACGATTCAAATGTATGACTTGAAAAATTCAAACGAGATGATTTTGTGCACATATTTTTTTTCTTTTTTTCTTTTTTTGTTTTTTTTGAATTTTGATCCACCCCCAACCCAAATACTTCGGCAATTTTGTTCCTAAAGATGAAAATTTGGGTGGGGTCAGAATCATCGGAGGGTCTTGGAAGATTTTAGAATTTGATTTCCAATACCATTTGGGGGTCAAAACTTATAAATAATTCATGGGCCGGGATCAATTTTTTTCGATCAATTGAATTTTATGTTAAATATTATTTTTTATTATAACAAATTTTAAATCTTGAATCATAGAATTAAAAGAAGAATGTAATTGCTAGACAGTCTTGACACGTTTATATTAATAATTATGAATATTTGGTAATTATCTACATAACTTTCAAGTTTTACAAACACACCCCATTTTTTTTCTTTTTTTTTTTTTTTGAGAAATTACGTTCTTTCCATTTGGCATCCATTTTGTTGTACTTTTCAACATTGGAAGGGGGAAAAAGTATTGCTTATTTTTCAAAAAAGTTAACTAGTGCAATGACCCCACTGCCACTTGTTTTAATTTTTTTAATGATTGAGTTCTTTTTCTTCATGATTCACCCTTTTTCTTCGAAAATTTTTATCAAGTTCAGTACTGTCAAAATCATTGGTTATCTCAAATGGGTAGATCCCAAAATTTAGCATGGATTTTGATAAAATCAGAATTTGCAAAATTTCAATCCTATAATAATGGAATTGGGAGAAGCAGCTTAGTTTTTTGGTAGAATAAAAAATAATAATGAGGTGCCTTTCTTGGAAAAAATGGTTATTTCCTCATTTGGCCAATGCTCCTTCCAAAATAAGTCTCTCTATCAATTTTTGGATAGCATTTGATCATCCCAATTGTGCAACTCTAGTATTTGCTTATAGATTACAAAGTTTACTTAAAAAAAAAAAAATTTGGGACATTTGGGTCTAGGTTTTAAAATGACATAAATTCGAATTCATACAATATATATAAAAAAAAATACTTACAATTCAAAGCACTATAGGTTGTCATTGTACATTTTAAGCAACAAACGTGGATGGTAGGTCTACTTAGGAGCCCTATTAAAAACAATTACCTTAGTTGACGACTAAATTAAAATTAAATTCCCTTTTATGACTTTTTTCTAATTCTGTATTTAAACACCTCTAAAGCCCTAAAGTGCATGTTTCCTCACAAGGGTTTTCTTCAAAACAAAGTCATAAAAATTCTAGCCCTTATTCATCAACTGGGCGGCTAGGGTTGGTTGGCTTTCATTTGCTCTGCCATGAATTGATCATTTTGAAGATAACATGCACATTAAAGGGAAAATATGTTTGGAATATGGTATAAATATACATTTCCCAACAAGGGTTATTTTCCCTCCAGGATTTTGATCTCATCAAGTTAGTCAAAAGTGAAGAAATTAATTAACTTGTTTGCACATGGGCCCATGGCTTATGTCAATTTTTTCAGCTCTTAATTAAATACCCTATTGCCATTTTTGTGTTTGTTCATGTCCCTTTGCTTGCTAGAAACAAGCAACCAATATGGTAATGGTATATTCATCAATGGACAAAAATTTGAAGAACCTTGGACCCCATTTTTCAAAGATACTTTCTCTTCTTTTGAGAGATAAGATAGCTAACCTAAACATGTTTAGACTGATGTACCCATCAATATAAGTATTCCCATATGAAAAATCTCTAGGTCAGTTTGATGGATAGAAAAAATAAGAAAAAGGTGATGGTCCTTATCATAGGAATGAAGCTAGATGCACCAACATCTATTTCCATTGATCTCTTACAAAATAGACCATTTGTGATTGAATACTTTACTCTCTTAATCAGAAGTCTCAAGTTCAAACACTTAGAATAGAGAAAAATGATTTGAAAAAGCAAACTTCTAAATGAGCCCCATAATACTCGGACCCAATTATCGGTGAAAACAAAAAGAAAAACCTAAATTCATTTCCAAAATAATTAAACTCAGATTGATTCAATTCAATTTGATGCCGTATCCAGCTTGTATGATCTTTTTTTTAGTATTTTATTAAATTCAAAATTTTATATATATTATTAAATAAAATTTTCATTCCTGATCCAAACAGTCAGCCAGCTGTTACGATACGTTTTTAAAATACTGATTTCCAACATATTCAATTCTACTGCCTTTTACCATGTCGAGTCAATAGACTTTATAATGATTCAATGCGAAAGGGTATACACATACCTCATACTTCGATGGCAGCAAAGTTGTGGGCCAAAATTTTATAGTAAGAAATGAAAAGGATGAGATTTTGTTTTTTTATATTATATTAATCGGTATCTAAAATTATAATTCGATTAATCTAAGTCGAATTGTTATAAGTTTTTATTTTAGAAAGAATTCTTTTAATATAATTTTTTCTATTTCTAAGATTTGAAATCGAATTTTAAATAAAAAATTTAGAACTCTTTTTATTAGATCAACTGTCTATCGATAAGATTGAAATTTTGTATAACTTAGATGGCATCACATAAGTCTTCTTATTTGATTTGTATCTATTTCATTGTACTTTAATTTGTAATATTTTTATTTTAAAATATTTTTAAAGAAATATAAAATTTTATAAGTAAAAATCAAAATTGTATATTAAAATCTCTACTTAAAGTCAATTAAATCCGGTGTTTTCATTTTTTATAGAAGTCCCCTTTCATGTGCATGACTCAAAAGTTAATCCGTCTCCGGATAATTTAGTAGTAATAATTTTTTGATAATTTGGAATTTCTGTTATTAAAAAAAATTAAAATCAAAAACTAGGTCAAAAAAATGTTGGAAGCCGCCGGCACGTACCGAATCCGACCGCGTCCGAGGAATCATAATTATAAGTGTCACAGCTGCATTATACAAAAGTTAAATAAAACAAACAAGACATATAGACATGAATCTACATTCTCCATGAAAATGACCCATGAATTTTTAATAATTGTTAATTTAAGTAGCAAAAAGTTACCCATTGAAACATTTGTGAAGCCCAAAAAGGAAAAATGTTTTAATTATGAAGAGAAATCCAGCAATATCATACACCCAACTAATAATTGTTTAATGTCATAATCAGAGGGGGGAAAAGTAAAGATTTTGAGACACGTGTCATGGTTTGGTAGTGGTTAAATTCAAACAAGACATCGCATTTTTTCAAGAGAGAAATTACAAGCAAAATCTATCATTTGTGGGTGTTAATTTTTTGTACTAATGCCTAACTTTTGCACCACATGCTTCATTGGATTAGATAGTTCTCATACCCCACAATCATACATACATATATATATATTTATTTATTTATTTATTTATTTATTTATATATATGACCCATATAAATAAAGAGTCGCTTGAAATTATTGTTCACACAAATTATATGAAAGTATTCCTCGTTATCTTTTTTTTTCTTTTATTCTATTCGTTTTTATCCTTCCTTTTCTTTGATCCATTTTTTTCACTTTGATCATTTCTTTTTAAGAAAATGTTATATCTTTTTTTTTACCCTATTATATAAAGTGCAATTGGAGATACCGTATGCGCTACTGTTCATCCACCTTTTTATGAATGACCAAAGTGCCCTTGTTGCCATTTTTTTAAATCAACTCCTTACAATTTTTAACATGATTTTTTTTTATTTTTTTTTGGAAGACTCCTCTATTTTTTTTCATTCAAAACTCCACAACTATTGCTCATCCGCTTATTACTGTGTGCTACTGTTCATCCACCTCGTTGTGAATGACCAAATTACCCCATTGCTATATAATATATTTATATATATATATATATATTTCAATTCAACTCTTTATATTTTTTTTTTTTGCTTTATTTCTTTTTTTCACTTGGATCTTTCCTCTTTCAGAGGACCCTTTATATTTTTTTTTTTTAAATTCAAGTTCTTACATTTTTTACCTCTTTTTCTCGTTTGAGTCCTTCATCTTCTGAAAGACTCCATTATGTTTTTTTTTTTTTTAATTTAGGATCCCGTAATTTTTTCTTACTGATTTTTTTTCCTTCAAGTCCTTGCATTTTTTTATTAGGTTTTTTTTTACTTAGGTCTATCATCTTTTGTGGAGCCACACTTATTTTTTTCCATTTAGAAGCTACTATTTTTTTTTTCCGTTCAAATCCTTCTACCTTTTTTTGTCCCCCTTTTTTTTCAATTGGGTCATTCGTCTTTCTGGATCCCACTATGTTTTTCTTTTTATTTAGGTCCCTGCTATTTTTCCTAGTTAATTTTTTCATTCAAGTCCTCATGCTTTTTTATACCCTCTTTCTTTTTCTTTTCACTTAGGTTTTTTGTTTTTTGAGAGGACCTCACTTTTTTTTTTTTTTTCATTTAGGACCTATTATTTTTTCATTCAAATTCTTTTACATTTTTTTGCCTGCTTTTTTTTCTTAGGTCTTTTGACTTTTGGGAACCCACTATGTTTTTTTTATTCAGATCTTTGCACTTTTTTTACTCATTTTGCTTTTTTTTTTTGTTTAGATCTTTCATCTTTTTAAGACTGCACTTTTTTCTTTTTAATTTAGGTCCTTACGCTTTTTCTTTTTTGGACTTGGATATTTCTTCTTTTTTTTAATCACATGATGTTTTTCAATTTTTTAACCTTTTTTTTACTTGCGTCATTCTTCTTTTTGGGACATAAATCTTTTTTTTTATTTTTTAGCTCTACGGATAATCGTCCTTTTATTTTTAGGTTACACCTTTTTAATTTTTTTTCCCATTCAAGACCTTGCTCTTTTTATTTTTTAATCTAACTTTTTTTTTTTCTCTTAAGTCTTTCATTTATTTGGATATAGGCTTTTTCCCTTTTGATTTTTTGTTCTTGTGAATGTTGTCCCTTTATTTTTAAATTACAATTTTTTTATTCAAATTCTTACTCTTTTCTTTTTTACCATGTTTTTCCTTTAAATTGTTCGTCTTTTTTAGATATAAGTTTTTTCTCGTTTTGGGTTCCACTTGTCTATTCAGGTCCTTAGTTTTTTTATTCATTTTTTTGTTTAAATTTATTCTTTCAAATTTTTTTAGCATAGGTTTTTCCCCTTTTTATTTTTTTGACATTATAGATAATCGTCTATTTATTTTTAAACCACAGTTTTTTATTTTTTTCTATTCAATTTTTTTTAATTTAAAATCATTTTTCTCTCTTAAATCGTTCATTTTTTAATATAGATTTTTTCTCTTTTATTTTTTTGAAACCCAGGGATGGTAATCTCTTTATTTCTTTACTTTTTTACTCCACATATTACCTTTTTTCTAATCTCATTTGTTATGTTTTTTAGAATTACAGTGGTTAAACTCTTTTTTTTTTCTTATCACTGATATACGTCATATTTTTTACTGATTTAAACAATAATTTAGTTCAGATATTGAGTTAATTATAAATCTAATAAATATTTATATAGTAAAAAAACACAATCCATATTTTGTAGACACCCCATGCATTAGCACAAGCCCAATCACTAGTATATGTATATATATGCACATTGTGTATCGATTTTTTTTTCTCACCGTCCAGTTTTTGGAGTTTCATCCTGACTAATCTGAACTAATTCGTGATTAGGTCCCTTTTCGGGAAAGGGATCCCCCAACATAATTTTTTTCATTATTATGTCGAGTCGAACTCAGTTATAGTTAAAGGATCTTAGCGCTTTTTTTCACTGAGTCAACCAACATTGATACATGTATTATGTATCAAGATGAAGGAAACTTGTAGGCTTCACATGGACATATGCTCTCATGCTATCACAAAGGCAAATTCTATTACTCGATCATATACATCAGTCGCAAAAATATAGTTCTATTTTACACAAGATGTCAATCGCAAAAATATAGTTCTATTTTACACAAGATGAGTTATAAACAATTTTATCTGATATCTATTTGTCACACCGATGGAGCAATGAATAGTTGACCTACTAAGATGGGATGATAGATCATTTAACTAAGTTTTGGGTTCAAAACTTTGAAATAAAAAAGACTATGCTGGAACAACTATCTCCTAATAGAACCTCCACAGACACTCAAATTGGATTAATCAAATTATGATTTCGAATACCAATGATAAAAACATAAAAAAAAAATTAGGTAATTGATGACATACGAAAAAATTTTGTCCAAAATCAGTAAGTTAAAAGGATTATTGAAAATTCTTTATTTTCATTTTAGTCATCATAAATAACATTCTTTTTATGTAATTTAGGAATATTAAGCAATAAAAAGTAGTGTTTTGAAATCGGATCAGATTGGCCAATCTGACCAGTTGGACTGGGAACCAGATCAACGTCCGATCTATTTTCATTATAAAACTGAATTTTTTAAAAACCGATCAAGACTGATCAAACTCGTGGTTGAACCGGATGAACCGAATTGAACTGACCGGTCTAACTAGTTTTTTTAATATAAAAAATGTGTAAAAATTTTGTAACTATTTGGATTCAAATCTGAGAAGGTACTGATAATATATATAGTCTTCACCACCATGCCATATGTTATTATTGTTTGAGTATATTATAATTTATATTTATTTATAATTTCATGATAATATCATCGTATTTTTTATTTTAAAATTTTTCTATACTCTAAATATTTTATTTACACCCACAAAGAATGTCTTAATTTTTATTTTAAAATAAAAATTAAAAATTAAAAATTCTAAATAACGATATGATATTTTTCATATAATTTGATTGAATTAAATTAAATTATAATTTATCATAATTTTGAATTTTAAAATTCAAAGTATGAGTTTATATTATTATATCAATTTTAAATTGTTAAATTAAAACTCATAATTATTTTTTTTACTTATTTATTTTGAAAAATTAGAATGATATTTTGATATTATTATCTGAATTTAAAATTTTTCGATTGAAATTATTACGATAAACAAGTTGAGGTAAAAATTTAATAAACATGATCCGTTATTCATTTTATGATATGTTCTTATATTCATAAAATAAATTTATTTTTTTATAGAGATATATATATATATTATTTTATTTTAAAATATATAATATATAAATTATATATAATATCAATCTGATCAATAAATCAATAGATGGACCAAATAATCAATCAATTTGATTGATTTTAAAAACACCGATAAAAAGGAATAATAGATTATTAGTATGCAAAAATGATACAACTGAGAGAAAAATTTTAGGAAGGTTCATGATGCCGTATGGAGATAAGGTTAGCCCATCATTGCGGGGGAACAGTGAGTAGTGTCTATTAACTTTGTTAAAGGAAGGAATGATAAGGAAACGTGATTGTACCCAAAAAGAAAATAAAAAAATAATAATAAAAAGATAGGCAAATGTGAATAACAAGTGTGGCAGGGAAGGGAACTAGTGACCATCTCTGGGCATGACAGATTCATAAAGCTACTTTTTGTGTTTAAAATATGAGGCACAAGTTTCAATCCTGGTTGTCATTTATACGGAGTGAACCCTCCATGCAAAGAACCTCCCTCCACAAAAGAGCCACCATACAAATAACATTTGTGAGAGAGAGAGAGAGAGTACTGCTTTGCTCCAACCATAACCAGAAAAGCTATTCATCCTGAGAAATAAGTTTACATAATTGAGTTGGCAAACAACTACTGAACCTTTCATAAGCCATCACAACATGACAATAACAGAATGAATTTCACTGCCTTAAGGTTCCTAGAGAGTAAATCCAAGTCATAAGATTACACAACACCAAGTGGTCCTCTCTATCAAGGAACACCGAGTGGTCCTCCATGCAGATCTTTGTTCTCCCCACACACCAAATCAAAAACTGAAACCTCAAAAGCATGTTTATACTGCAATTAAAGAATCAAATGACACACAGGACTTCAATTAGTAGAGTAATTTTCTTGTCGAAAAAACACATTCATCACTTTGTGGAAGCATCATTTTGAAGAATCTAAGGCAGAATGACAGGGATAAGTCTTGTGCTCTTTAGAGTTATAGACATCAAAAAATGAAGGCCCAGGTATCCAAATTTTCCAGTCCCTGAAAGCAGCATATGCCTAAGGTGGTCACTAAATTACAAACGAGACCAAAAATATGGAAAAAGAACTTACAGCCAAGGCTGATGGCGTTTTCTGGACCCATCCAGATTTAACCCTCTCTGGCACCTTTATCAGCATTAAATCTCACATTACTCAAAGAAAGATAAATTCTCTGGCAACCAGCTTGAGCTTGCCATCACTGCCACAACTGCAGGAAGAGGAAAAAGGGATTACTGGAGTTGTCGATTAGAATCACTTCAAACAGCTGGGCCATGTACTTATGTAGCGAAGGGCACATCTGCGGAGACAATGTTTCCTCCACTCCCGATCAAAATTATAGCGAGGCATCATTGATGATAGAAGTAACAGAAACAGAAACAATGCTCAAACTACACAATGTAATGATGTCCGAGACCAGCAGGCCTTTCCGTAGCTTGTGCTAAAAGGTCATCTAGTACCTAAAGCATATTACAACACACGTGGGGTCTAGGATGGGCGATCCGTAATTACCCATATCATCTTTCATGAAAAAGAGGTTAAGAAGAAGTTGATCTAGACCTGAACATGGTCGGGCCAAGGCTTCCAATTTAAGGTATTATCCCAATTCGACCCTAAAAATTCAGGCCAGACTTATTCCAAACTGGGGCTTGAAACGCAGGGCTGGTCCCGCAACCAAGGTCTAGTTAATAATTAAGTTCAAGGCTTCACTTAAGGATGCAACCAACTTTACCATCAAGCTAAAGTCTGTCAACAACTTCTGAAGTCCTACTGCAACCCTATCCATGAAAACTTTAATATCTACATCAAGCAGTTCAATTAAAACCTCATTAACATATTATATGGCTTTAAGTAGAAGGCAAAATCAACTCAAGTACAATAACAATGCTTAAGTAAAAGCAGGAAATGAAAAACAACCCTATCAGGCACAGTAATGCATCATTAGGATTAAGCACTTATTACCAAATATGCAGCATGTCGCAGGCCACCTCAGTTCAGAAAGCAGATAATTTCAGTAATGTTTCCTTTAAAACTGAAATAATACACTCCTTTTCCTACAGCGAGACTGCATCCGTGCTCCAATGTTCAAGATTCCCAATCAGCATTTTTAAAGAGAACTTAAAAGTGTATGAAAAAGACTAAGGTACACACAAATAAACAAGCACACACTGTAGAAAGTTGCTAGATCCAGTTATACATATGAACAGTCACACCTCATTCAGGGTTGATCCAAGAAAATATCAGATAATTGGAAGTTAGCGCTCAACCGGATTAGGCATGTAACAGCAATTCAGTCAAACCAGAGAATAAAATGTATGAAGATAAACTAATAAGCCATGGAGAGTAGAAAGCAAAGGAAAAATCCAGCGGAATAGGAGAAAATGTGATGCAGTACAGCTTAAAAAAGGAAAGGTTGAAAGCATTCACTCATTAGAAAGACAAATAAATAATAGAATGGAGGGCACCCCACCAAAAAATGGAGCATATAACGCCTCCTGGATGAAACACGAGGTCCTTCATTTTCTGGATCCTCTACATTGAACCCACCATTGAATGAAAGGAAAAGGATGATCAACGAGATTTTAAAATACAACCGAGTAGTAAAGGCATCAGGTAAACTGGCGAACTGAAGCCTATCAATCTAACTGGCATGATGGCTACTGTTTTTTAGATAGAAAGCATGATGAATACCCTTTTTTTAAAAAAAAAAGTTATAAGGCGTGATGGCAACTGGTTAAGGTCATACATGTGCAAAAACCCCAATGGTGATGCTAATAATTCAAAAGAAGGAATGATGTCATCAAGAAAATAATGTGCAAGAGCATGTTGCAGTTCCAGAGATAACGCAAATAAATGCTAAAGTGACTTATGAGACTACCATACAAAGGATAAGAATAGCAAAGCAAATGTTGGTGATGCTAATAATTCAAAAGAAGGAATGATGTCATCAAGAAAATAATGTGCAAGAGCATGTTGCAGTTGCAGAGATAACGCAAATGAATGCTAAAGTGACTTATGAGACTACCATACAAAGGATAAGAATAGCAAAGCATAAGAATGCTGCAAAAGAAGCCCAACAGAAATTCACAAGGTTAAACAGAGGTAAATGCTTATCCAATCAGCAACAAATTGGATCAGCAAATTAGCCTCAAATTTTCAAACACTGCAAACAGAGCATGTAGACTCAGAAGAGAAAACAAGTCTCAAAAGAGCATCATCCCGATCAGGCAATGATCTGCATCCAAGTACACCAACCTGAACAACTATATGAATCAGTTATTTCTCAGTGATATGACAAAAGCAATCTCCATACTTCAATAGCACAATTATAACATTTGAATTTTAACTTCCAGTGTGCAGTCAAAAGCTCAAAGATCTTTTACATAGAAAAGGAACAGTATTCAGGAATAGGATCATAGAGCTCAAAGCAACAGTGACAGTAGAAGAATGCTAAAACAATTCTCACCCTGTTAAGAATCAAGTTGGATTTGCACACTAGGAAATGAGACAAGCATAGCATTATATTCAATTGCTCAAAGGTATCAGGTGAGCATGCTCATAACGTCGTCTGAAGACAAAAACCAGGAATTTAATATAATTGTCTTTTTATTTTAAGTTGATTTCCTTATTGTGAGCCGCAATATAATTGTCCATTACAATGACGTAAAAATAGTGAGAGAAATAATTTTATTATCATAGTACAAACGTGTACATCCACAAATAAGAGTAGTTTGAGTCAAAAGGAAGACTACACCATGTCATTCAAACTCATAAGATCAGGGGCATGCTTCATCATCTCATTGGCAAGTAAATATTATTTGCAGAAGCTTTTGGAGACTAAAGAGTAGAGGGAGTCCTTGATTTATGCGTCTTGTCATCTAGAAAAGTCTGAGGAGGCAATGATGGAGACGAGACCGCTGCATGATAAGATGAAGAGGCAAGTTGAGCCAGTGTCGGAATGGCACCACCTGCAGAAGTTTCAAATTCATGAAAAATCATCAAAACAAATAGACATGCACAAACACTTGGAACACCATAAGAACGAATGTGTATTTGCACAAAAATGTTTCCCTCAAGAATCATTAAAGTTCCACAGAAGCAACTAATAATCAACTCATGATGATGTAAAATCAGCACATATTGATATTCCTTACCTATGCTATGCTATCGTGGAAAACCCAACTTCAGCTTACTTCTAAGATTCATTGATTTCGACAAGAACAACTAATAGGCTTTGGGCTCAATACTCATAGGCCGAGAAGTCGGGCCCTTTCATATGCTTTATGTAGGAGTCTGGATGGAAAGTTAGTACCTTCCCCATTCTTGGACACATTAAATGTTACTAGAGGCCAGGGGATGGAGTTTTGGACAATAAATGGGTTTGTCCCTTTACCTTCCCCCTTCCCCTTAATCTTTCCCTTTCCAGGTAAGGGATTGGAGCTGATAGAAAAAGCCCTAATGGGCCGAGCAGAGTTCACAAACTTGAATCACAAAGTGAGAAGATAGAAAAAGTTTGCACCATTATATTAAGAGTCAACGTCAAGTAAAAATAAATATCAAAAACTAACAAGAATAAAATGTCAGCCTTGCTTATTCAAACCAACCAAAAGACTTTTGAGTTTAAGCTATGAAAGGGGGAGAACGTATAAATTCATTCTGTTTGCACTTCGGTGTACAATTAAAAGCCAATATTGTTTTCCACTTCTCAAGGCAAATGACTAGAATCTTCAGATGCCTTAGTTCATGATGCAACCCTTTCTTGCACAGTACTAAACTACCACTACTTTTCAAAGAACTCTTTCAATTCCATATGCCTCACAACTAATGCCTCAAGTAAGCTACAGATACATTGGCAAGAAGGCAAGGCCAAGATTCTGTTTGAAAAAAAAATAATAAATAAATAAATAACCTCACATATATTTCATTCATACCCCCTTTTGCCAGTCAAAGAGGGTAGTGGGGGGTGATGCTGCTACCCCCTCTCGCATTAGCACAAGGGACTCCATATGCTGTGGAATGTATTGTTTGAGCCATATCTACTATCCTACCAGCGAGCATGGCCCCATAACCAATCAAGATACCAAACAGTAGCAATCGCAAGTATACAGAGTTATGAAGTGTGTGCCGCATCCACTTGGAAAACCACCTCAATGGTATTTCGTTACCCCTTAATCATATAAATGTGCCCCCTCGCAACCAAATAAAGAAAAAGACAAAACCTTGACCCCTGTCCAATTCAGGAGGTAAACTGGCTCTACTTTTTCCTTGTCCAATGCATGGCTTCAAGTTTTGAAACATTATTCTTGCCCTAGGTTAGAGCTCATGCATACCCACTTATATGAAGGATGTCAGTTTCTTCTCTCCTTTGAAAACTTCATGAAACCAACATATCATCATGTCTAGAAAGTACAAGGAGGTGGAGTTTGTTTCCCTTCAGTACTCTTTGCCCCTCAATATCCTCCGCATCTGTTCAATTACGAAACCTAAAAGACTTCCTCTCAAGATTGACAAAACTATTATTTTTCCTTTTTATGCCTCCACCATATTCGCTCCTTTATGTTTCCAATCCAGTCTATGATTCCCATACCATATTTGGTTCTGCATTTTAGACACATATGTTCTATCTGCTTCTACACTTAAGACTTCCTCACCATAGGCAACTTATGTTTTGTGTGTGTGTGTGTGTAATATTTTCAGAATAGTGCCTTCATCAAAAGGGCCAAACATTTGACAGAGGCAAGGACACTATGACAATAAATAAATGCATGATTGCAAAATCTCACCTGCCAGCCCTGCACATGGAGACTATCACCGGTGGAGCCTGCAAAGAAAAGCCCTATGTATCATAAATCTAAAACTGAGAGCAGTCTCCATTCCATAATGCAAACAATGAGGTTATACATATTAATAATATACACCTCAGCCACAATATTGAAGACGACGTTCATGTGATAATTAGAGTGATGAAACACTGAGTGTTGAAGTCATGCACAAAGGAAACCCACAAAAGGAAATGCCTCGAAAATTTGAAATGCTTACACCAACAAAAAAATGTAACCACATTGGCCTCCGTATACAACTCCGCACGATTGGCATCACTGCACAGAAAAACATTACAGAAGACTGGTAAATTCTTTATATTCTCCAATCCAGTGATGAGGCTATGCATAAATGAGCAAAATATTACTAGGGATGCAAATAAGTCTCTAAATGAAAGAATTGCAAGTCCAACATTTCTAGCGCATGTATGTGTCTTTAAGAGGGTATAACAGACATCTGTCAAAGGAAGGAACGATACATAATTACTCCACCTGTAATGCTTAGCAGCCCCACTATACTAATGTTTTTATCAGAATGCTAGCTTTTTTCACAGAGATATATGGAGATTCAAAGCATTTTATAAACATATGTATAAGGTTTTTCCTTCAAATTAGCTTTTTCATGTTATACTCACTTTGGTTGTTGCATGGCTCTTCAAAGTATGCGCATGTATTCACAATTCAAGCTGTAATGAGTACTTGTGGTTGGTGTTCATCCATATTATATGGGCATACTCCAAAACTCCACAAATTTCAAAATTCAACACTCGACTACTATAAAATGAAGGCATGAATTCAAAATAAGAGATGGGAAATAAACAGCAATATACCACGATTAAATCCATAAAATGCACTTCTTGTTACAGCTGACCCAATCTGGTACAAAACATGATCATACAATAATATGAATAAAAGCATCGAGGAAAAGAAAGGAATTCTAGCCAATTAAGTGACGTTCCTATGCACACATATAAAGCATACCCCAGCTATGTCAGGACCACAGCCCAGTTGAGTTGAACACATGTCAATCCCATAAGGCCCAACAACAAAGAACAAGCCCAAGCCAAGATCTGATGGTCAAGCCCATGTCTGGTTCGGGCCCAATGAGAGAGGGAAGCCCTAGTCTCTGTCTGCCTTCCATCGAAGAGCGAAGTCTGCGCAAGTTGGAGAGAAGAACTGCCTCTGCAAATTTGAGAAATTGGCAACAAAATTTTGGAATGAAAGCAAAAACGAAAGAAGATCTAGAGAAGAATTGGAAGATTTGGTTAGAGAAGGAGAGGCGCAGACATAAGGAAGGGAGAACACTTGCGGTGAGAGTTTTTTATTTTTTTACTGTTCTTTTTTTTATTTTTTTATTTTTTTTCTGGTTTTTATTTCTCTGCAAGTCTAGCCATCTGTTCATCTTCTGCGCTCCTTCGTCTTCGATCTTCATCGCCTTTGTTCAATTTCCCCAAATTCGTGGTTCAGTTCGTCATCGCCCCTTTGTTTGATTTTGCCGCCGCCTGATTCACCATCGACTCCAGAAATCGCCACCACTTCAATCAACAGTTGCAATGTCAACTTCTCATCACCGTCAATAAGCATCTGCACCATCAATCTTCAATTCACCGTCGATCGAAGTTCATCAATCGCCCATGCTTTCAGTTCGATTGCAATCGCCGTCCAATCTCCACCATCGAACTCATTGCCGCCGTTTATTCTTCGTCTCCGCCATCTGATTCGATCACCATCGCCTCTGCAGTTTCGCCGTTCGAACTTCCAGTTCTCCGCCGGTTCATCGCCGTCCTCGATCTCTCCGCCGTCGCTTAGATCGCCTCGACTCGACCCTTCGATTTCTCTCATGTTCGTCATCTCATCGATTCGCCACAGTCAACCGTCGCCGCTTCGATTTTTTCAATCGGCATCCTGTGCCTTTCGTCTCCGCTCAATCACCGTCTTCGAGGCTGCCGTTGATTGCCGATTTCATTCATTTTCGTTTTCATCATCGAACATCATCGTCTCATGAGTCTCGAACATTCCGTTTGCAGCTTTTATGTTTCCACTGCACAATTTAATTTTAGGGCTTGTTTGATGTTTGGATTTATTTTAACTATTTTACACTTTTTTAAAAAAATTATTTTGGGGTTTAATTTAAGTATTCATTTAACTTATTTTAGATTTAAAATTATTAATTTATTTATTTTCATTTTATTTACATTGTTGCATTTTCAATTTTAGAAATAAGATAGAATTTTTAAAAATTATTAATTTAGGTTTTTTTATTATTTTATGATTATTTTGTATTATTTTGTAATTTTAAGGTTAATATTTTTTAAAATTTAGAATTGGATTTATTTTTTAGTTGATTTTAATTTGTTTATTATTTATTTTATTTATTTGATTATTAATAGATTTTAAGATAAAAATTAGTTATATTATTTGAGATAATTAGAATAAATCGGTTGTTAATTAAAAAATTAACTAATTCTTGTGAAATCAAGAGAGATAAAGAAATTAAAATCTATTAATAAAAAAGTAAATAACTTATTCTAATAATAGAGTAAAAAATATTCTAATTATCTAAATATTAGAATAAATTAGTAAAATATTAAAATATTATTACCAATATATATATATATTATATATAAAGAGGGAGTTGGGTTACTGTTCATACACACCGTTTATGAACAGTAACCGATCCCTCTTTATTAAAATACCCTCCTTTTATCTTTTTCTCTTCATTTAAATCTTTGTATTTTTTTGACCTCATTTCTTTTTTATTGTTTCATATGAGTCTTTCCTCCTCTATTAGAGAACTGGTTTTTTTTTCATTCAAGATCTTACAATTTTCCTCCTTATTTTTTTTGTTAAAGTCTTTGTGCTTTTTTTTATTTTCTTGTTTTTATTTAGATCATTTGTCTTTTCAAAAGACCCTGTTATGTTTCTTTTAACCACATTATATTATTTTTTGTTTAAATCCTTCCCCTTTTTTGACACCACTATATTTTTTTTTCATTTAGGTAGGTCCTTTATATTTTTGGAGCCACTTATATTTTTTTGCCTCAATTTTTTTTTTTTACTTGGATCATTCTTTTTTTAGAAAACCTCACTGTGATTTTTTTATTCAAGAATCAATAATTTTTCTCCACTTATTTTTTTTATTCCAGTCATTGCACTTTTTTTACCCCATTTTTTTCACTTAAATTTTTCATGTTTTAGGAAAACCCCACTATGTTTTCTTTTTTTATCACATTATATTTTTTTCATTTTAATTCCTTCCTTTTTTTTTTTAACATCACTTTGATTTTTTTTTCAATTTTGTCCTTGCCTTTTTTTTTCAACTTAAATCATTTATAATTTTTGAACCATACCTTTGTTTTTTCGTTCAGACTCTAGCACTTTTCCCCCAACCATATCATGGTTCTTTCTTCATTTAGGTCTTTGCATTTTTTTTTCTTAAATTCTTTATCTATTTTAGACCACTTTTTTTTTTTTTTTGCATTGAGATCCTAACATTTTTTTTTTATTCAAATCGTTGTACCTTTTTTGGCCTTTTTTTCCACTCAGATTCTTCATATTTTTTGAACCACACTTTGTTTTTTATTTTTAACATTTGGGTCTTTGCGTTTTTTTTTTATCCCGTGACCATACTTTTTTTAATTTAACTTTTCGCACTTTTTTTACTCTATTGTCACTTAGATCCTTTGTTTTTTGGGACCAATCCTTGTACTTTTTCTTTTACCTTTTTTTTTTTCACTTAAGCACCTCAACTTTTAAGAACATATATTTTTTCTCTTTTTTTTTTCCCATGGATGGTATCCCTTTATTTTTAAAACATGGTTTTTTATTTTTTTTTCATTTAAATACTTTTTATTTTTAATCCATATTTTTTTCCTCTTGATTCCTTCTTTTTTTTTGGGATGAGTTTTTCCCCTTTTTTATATTGGATAGTCATCTATTTATTTTTAAATCATAGTCTTTTATTTTTTTTCCATTCAACTTTTTACTCTTTTTATTTTTTTAACTTTTTTTCCTCTTAAGTCATTCATTTCTTTTAACATAGGTTTTTTTTTGGCCCCACAAATGGTTATCTATTTATTTCTATTATCTCTCATTAGTTGGATTTTTTATAACTCTAATGATTACATTCTTTTCTTTTCTTGTAACTGATATATGTTATATTTTTTATTTTTTTAGACGATAATTTAATTCAAATATTAACTCAATTATAAATTTAACAAATATTTGTATAATAAAAAAATATGATCCATATTTTGGGGACACCCCGTGCGTTAATAGGGTGCAAATGACTAGAAATATAATAAACGGAGAGTGTAAACCAATGCGAGATCACACGTAAATTAATTATAATAATGTATTATTAGACCTATTTTATGGAGTGGATTCTAAATGGTTAGGGTTTTCTTCCATGAGACTAAGAAAAGAGATAGAGAGAAATAAACTCATGTTAACCAAGATTAGAGTCATGTTTACCTATTTATTAAGTAGATGAGTCTCCATCCACAAGAATGAGTCCTCTAGACATGGCTATAATCAAAATCCTTAGAATTCAAGATCGAGCTAAAGAATCACCATCTATAACCAAACAAAAGATCAAGGTTATACCTAGATCCTTCTAAAATAAGTTGAGTGGTACCCCAAACTGTTATCTACGCTCTTGAATTTTAGAATGTTATGGTATATATGATAGAAGGAATAAGTATGAGACCAAAAAGCGTCAACTTTAGTTAGCAAAAATGAAGATAAAATAAAAAATTATTTTCATCTTTGTGACAAAAATGAGTCAAATTTGTATATCTCCTTTTTAGGAATATAAGAACTTAGGAGATGAAAATTTTGTTGTAAAACTAAAGAAAATATTAAAAGAAGAAATAAAAAATAAAGAGAAAAAAAGAGAGAATTTTATGCTCTTGAATGTATTGCATATAGAATGAGACTACAAAGGGAGGTATTTATATATCTTGGGGTGCGTACATAATTGGAAAGTTTTAAAGTAAAGTATACTCCTAAATATGTGATATTTTCATATTATGATATTGACAAATAAAAAATACTATTAATAATAACGAGTATCTTTTTAAAATATTTATCTTCGATATGTTGGACATCCATCAAAATTTCTTAGCATTTATAATACTCCCCCTTGAATATCTATTACATAGAGAATATGTTTCGTTAAAATTTTACTAGAAAAAAATCCAGTGGGAAAAAAATTCTAGTGAAAGAAAAAGAGTACGCTATTCAAAGTGTTTGATAATATACTTACTCCCTCTGTTGAGAATATCCTTTGAGATTCTTGAGTCGATATATTCTGATTTCTTTCATCAATCTTGTAAATGTAGCAATTGGTAGTGACTTTATAAATAAATTTATTAAATTGTCATTTAATCAGATTTGTTGAATATCTATATCACTATTCTTCTGAAATTCATGAGTGAAAAACATTTTGGTAAAATGTGTTTTGTTCTATCGTTTTTGATATATCATTCTTTAAGTTGGGCGATACACACTGCATTATCCTCAAATAAGACAGTTAGTAATTCTTTTCTTGAATATAAACCTCAAGATTCTTGTATTCGTGTCGAATCACAAAGCTTAACCATAAATATTCATGACTGGTTCTATGAATTGCTAAAATTTCAGCATGATTAAAGGATGTAGTTACTATTGTTTGTTTTATAGAATGCTAAGAAATGATGGTCCCACCATATATGAATACATATCCAATTTGTAATCGAGTATTATGAGGATTAGATAAGTAATCTGCATCTGCAAAACTAAATAAATTTGTTTTGGATAATTTAGAAAAAATATAGGCTCATATCTTTTTGTACCTTGTAAGTAACAAAATACATGTTTAATTCCATTCCAATGTTTTCGGGTTGGACAAGAACTATATCTAGCTAATAAATTAACGGAGAATGATATATCAAGTCGTGTATAGTTAACGAGGTACATAAGTGCTCTAATTGTGCTTAAATATGGTATTTCATGACAAAAAATTTTCTCATTATTTCCTCAAGGTCGGAAAGGATCTTTATTCATATCAAGTGATCTCACAACTATTGGGGTGCTCAACGAATGTATTTTATTCATATAAAATCATTTTAGCACTTATTCTGTATAACTTGCTTGATGCACAAGTATTTCGTCATCTAAGTTTTCTATCTGTAACCAAATGTAAAATTTTATCTTTTCGAAATCTTTCATCTCAAATTCTTTATTCAACCACTCTATTGCTTTTGAAAACTTTTTAGGAGTTTCAATGATATTTAAATTATCAACATATGTTGCAATAATAGCAAAACCATATCCAAATTTCTTTATAAAAATATATGGGCAAATGAGATTTATATCCCTCCCTTAATAAATACTCACTAAAGTCAGTTATAACACATACAACCAGATTGTTTTAATCCGTATAAAGATTTGTTCAATTTGACTGAATAATGTTCTCGAGAACCAGAATTACATGATTCTGACAGTTTAAATCATTTTGGGAGTTTTATATAGACGTCATTATCCAGTGGACTATACAAATAAACTGTAAAGACATCCATTAATTGTAAATCGAGTCCCTTCTCTATTGTCAGACTAATTAGGAATCGAAAAATGATTACATCCACTACAGTTGAGTATGTTACATTATAATCAATACCGGGTTTTTATGAAAATTTTTGTGTAACTAAACGTACTTTATATCTTATAATTTCAACTTTCTCATTTCATTTTTGCATAAAAATCAATATGTATCCCATTGGTTTTACACCAACCGGTATACAGATTATTAGTACAAAAACTTTTTTTTTATCAAGAGATTTTAATTCTGTCTCAATTGCATCTTTCTATTTTGATCAATCAAGTTTATTTTTACATTCCTTTATTGATTTTGATTCAAAATCCTCATTTTCATTCTTAAAACTAATTGTTATGTAGTATGCAAAAATATCATCAATATTAATATTATTTTGGTTTCATATTTCTCCAACCATAACATAACTTATCAAGATCTCATGATTATCAGTATTTTCAGATACCTGATATTCTTTTGGAATATTGTCCATGGCTGGTATATTTTTGGGACATATAATATCTTCGTTTGGACCACTCCTTTTTTATCTCGAGAATTTTATGTTTAGAACCAATTGATCTATCACATTTTGCACGTGTTTTGAATTCATTAGCAATGTTATGTTGTCTTTCAGGGATATCAAATCCAATATGAGCATTAAAGTTGGAATATGTGACTTAGTCAATCTTTTATGGTTAGCAAATACGTCTAACAACTAATTTGCTAAACTTTATAAATGAATCATCTTTTGAACTTTTAGTTCACATTATTTTGTTCGAGAATCAAGAAGATAATGATGAATCATTCCAACTAATTTTATTTTTAAATTATTTATTCTTTTCTCCTCTTAATGTTGGAAAACAGATTCGTCAAAATGATAATTGACAAAACAAACCGATGTCATAGGTTTAATATATTTAATAATCGATGGAGATTCAAACCCAACGTATATACCCATTCTCTTTTGAGGTTTCATCTTAGTTTGTTGTAATGGAGCAATAGGAACATATACTGTACATCCAAAAATCATTAATAGGAGATATTTGGTTTCTGACCATGAACTAAATATAATAGGGAGAAATTATTACTACTTATTGGTCAAATGCGAATAAGTGTTGTTGCGTGTAAAATAGCATGTCCTTAAACAGAAACTGATAATTTTGCTCTCATAAGTAATGGTCTTGCAATCAACTAAATATGCTTAATGAGCGATTCTGTTAGACTATTTTGAATGTGAATATGTGTTACAGGATATTCTACACTTATCTTAATTGACATACAATATTCATCAAAATTTTGGGATGTAAATTCATCAGCATTATCAAGACGAATTTTCTTGATCGGATAATTTGGAAAATGTACTCGTAATTTAATTAATTGAGCAAATAATCTCGCAAATGTCAGATTACGAATTGATAATAATGGTACATATGGCCATCTAGTTAATGCATTAATTAAAACCATAAAATATTTAAATGATCTACATGGTGGGTGTATTGACCCACAAATATCTTCGTGTATTCGTTTTAAAAATTTAAGAAATTCATAACTTATTTTAACTGGTGATGGTCTCACAATTAATTTGTTTTGAGAGCAAACAATACAAGTAAATTTATTGGATTGAAGAATCTTCTGGTTCTTTAGAGAATATTCACATGAATTATTTATAATTTTTCGCATCATTATTGATTCGGGATGACTCAATCGGTCATGCCAAATAATAAAATCATTTAATTTAGTAAACTTCTCATTTACTATTATATATGTTTTTCTTGCATTAATATATGTGTAATACAAAACGAAAGAATATACCAATAATTTTTCTAATATCCTTTTCTCAGTCAGAATTATACTCGTGATGTGAAGGTATTTAATATTTCCTTCACTTGTTGTCTCAATATGATATCTATTTTTACGGATATCTTTAAACTCAATAAATTTCTTTGAGACCTGAGAGATTATAATATTTCATCAATTTCAAATTTAGTTCTTTTAAACAAAAATATGTTAGCTCTTCCAGAATCTTATATCAATTTTATATTCCCAGATATTGTATTAACATTGGTCTCTTGCATTACCAAATAAAAAAAATATTTCTTATCTTTTAAAATAGTATGTATAGTGACACTGTCTACAAGATATATATCTCCATCTTTCATTGCGAATCGAATCAGAGATATACCTATTTTTAATAACAATAAACATTTTAGAGTTCATAACAATGTTAATATTAGTGAGTTTTAAAGTTTATTTTCATAACGAAATAAATAGATAAAATATTAAATATGATAAGTATTTTAGAGCTCAACTCGTTTAAAGTAAAATACAATTATATTCTAATAAATTCTAGATAAATCTATTTTAAACAGTTCTATCGTCAATCAAGTGTTCAATTTTTTCTTTCAGTGAGACATATTTATACTCTATTAGACCTTTCAATTAATTTCGTACTATCACTTAAAATATTAATTATTATTTCTTCCAATTTCAGGTAAGAGAAATAATTCTTATTTTTTTGAGTAATAGTTGTTTTCTCCCAACTTCAGGCTGGAGAAATAATACTTATTGCAACACTATTAATGAAGTATTATTCTTTCTCGTCTTTTATTGATTTCAGAATATTTTCAGAACTTATCTTATATTTTCTCATCATTATTATCCAACTTCTTGTGATAATAAATTTGCATGATCACTTCTGGTGGTTTGATAAATTTACATAATCATGACGATCACTACAATCACGACCTTTTTATATAATAATATTTAATCACATTTACTTCAGAGAATAGATTAGAATCACTTTTGGTGGTCTTTCTTATATGTTGCTACATTCATTTGAGAAAATGGAGCGGCACCGGATCTCATAATTTTTCATCAATAGCTCATTATTTTGCTCAGTCACGAGTAGATATGAAAAATGAAGAATTTTCTAATATATCATTCTCAATAATATTTTCTCTATAAAATTTTTCCATCATATAAACAATCATATTCAGGTGGCTGTACTTTTTCACCATTATTATTTATTTAAATTATTTTAATGGTGTCTTCAAAACTCATTACATCTGAATGCATTTAAATATTTAACACCCATAATAAATAATTTTTTCTCATAATGTCAAGAGTCATAAATTCAAATTTTATAATGTTCAGCATTATCAATTATAACAAGTGAAGAAAAAATAAATAATGTATTTATAATATATATATATGTTAATGAAAATTTATTGATTAAATATGTGGTGTTGTTACACCAATTCTAATCTTATAAAAGACCTCCAGATTAGTATGCTACAAAATCTGGTTTTCAGCTTATATACATAATTAATAATAAGATTATAAAATAATAAACATAATAAAAATATGGTAATTCCTTTTCTGATGTAGAATATCAAATTAAACTGTAACTTCAGAGCATATTTTGAAAAAATCATAAAATAATAAATAAAAGTTATAGAAAATTCAGAGAGTTTATTTTTCGTTAACGAGGACTTTGGGTTTAATTGGGTAAAGTTTCACGCTAATAACGTGTTGTAAAATTAAAGAAAATATTAAAAAAAGAATAAAATAAAGAGAGACAAAGAAAGATATTTCTTATTCTCTTGAATGTATTGTATATAAAATGAGACTATAAATGTGGTATTTATACATTTTGAAGTGTGTTCATAATTTGAAAGTTATAAAGTAAAGTAATTTTTTAAATATATGATATTTTTATATTGTGATATTAACATATAAAAAATACTATTAATAACAATGAGTATTTTTTTAAAATATTTACTTTCCATATATTGAATATTCATCCAAATTTCTTAGAGTTTATAACAAATTTTGATTTTTTTATTATATATATTTTGATTTATTTATTGTTTACTTTGCCTTCATATATTTTTGAAAATTTCCATCTCATCCCTTTTGTCTTGTCTGATCGCTCCCATCTAGTACTACAAACCAAGCAATACCTTAAAGAAATGCTATAAAGGATCAATATAAATATTACTTAGATCTTTATTTTGATAGCATGTTTTGTTTAGAAAATCTCAATTTATATTAACATGGTTCAATTTATATCTATTTTATTTTTATTCTGTTTATTATATTTTTGAACTAAAATAAAATACTACTTGTAGATAACATAAAAATCTATAAGCAGGAATCAATTTTTTTTACTTGTAGATAACATAAAAATCTATAAGCAGGAATCAATTTTTTTTAAAAAAAAAATAAAAGAGTCCAAACTTTTATTTTATCAATAATTTTATTTAATTTCAATTAAATTTAACTTCAATTTTTTCCCCGAAAAATACATAATCCTACCAAGAAAAGGGCAAAAAATGAAAAACACCCTTTTAGAGTTTTATCATTACATTTGTTTTAATCTCCCAGAAAAACACCAACCATCAATTTTTATTTTTATTCTTGCCTTTTCCGCTTGCCATTTTTGGCAGTTGAGAAGAAATGGGAGGTCAAGTGCACCACACAGCATGCAAAAACAGTCGCATAA
Organism: Dillenia turbinata; assembly: GCA_037126225.1. Classification (NCBI taxonomy): domain Eukaryota; kingdom Viridiplantae; phylum Streptophyta; class Magnoliopsida; order Dilleniales; family Dilleniaceae; genus Dillenia; species Dillenia turbinata. The sequence continues at coordinate 26,554,599 of JBAMMX010000003.1, read as the reverse complement.
AGACACACGGCAGCACAGACAATCGCACGATTGCTTCTAGGAAGGCCTCTTCATCACCCAAATCTTTGATTACAACACGTTATTGCTTTTGGTGTTTTGTGGGTGACATGTTTCTTTGTGTGGCTCACTGGTTTCCACGACCCACCCTTCAAACGTCTCCCTCTCCCTCTTCCTCCTTTGTTTCCATTCATGTGAAAACACACTCTCACTTGAACTGAAATACCCAATTTCGGATCGAAGTTTTATTTTTTAATTGTTGGTCCTTTCAGTTCTTTCTTCTATGGCTTCAATTTCTAGATTTCTAACTAAAGATTTCAAGTTAGCGGCAAGTCGGGATGATCTGCATAGACCAAATTCTTCTTCTTCTTCAAGAAGGCTTCAGAGTCATCTCCGTATGTATCAATTTCAGCACATATTTTGGATTTTGGCTTAATGGGTACCGGGTATATTCAGTGAATTTAGAAATTGGTTTTTCAATTTTCGCCTTTTTTTTTGGGGGGGAGGGGCATTTCATTGTGTTTTGGCTTCAGACGTACCTTCGTATGTATCCAACTCAGCTATTTCTTGAGCTTCTCCGGGTAGTGGGCATTCAGTGATTTTAGAAATGATTCCTTCAATTTTTGCTTTGTTGTTTCCATTTTATTGTGTTTTACGTGTGTTACTTTTGTGTAGTTTGATGTTGGGATGCTGTTTTGTAGATCCAAGTGATGGGTTTTCTGTGTCCGAGAGTGGAAAAAGTTTTGCCATTCAAATGAGGCCTCAATCTCCAATTATTGCACATTCAGGTCTTTCCTCAAGCATATACTCTTCAAGGTATGTTTTAAAGTTAAGTGCTTGATTTTATATATGGTAATTCTCTGTTATATGATCATTGAAAAGCAGCTCCCTTAGAATCTGATAATTAATTTGGAACCATGTTTCGTGTCTGATTACAATCAGTACTCGTTTTGATGTGAGAACCAATTTTCATGTTTTTCTCATTTTTTAGGACATTTGTCTAATTAATTCCAGAGCTACCTGTAATTTAGATCCATACACGTTAAAGCTCTTGTTCATTACATTTATTGTCTTGTAAGATATGAGGCACCCCAACCGTTTGTTTTTAGATAATCTGGGGTTGGTAAGTTAAAACTTAATTCTGTGAATTCTTTGTGCACCTTGAACCACATACATGAGAAGATATCCCAAACTTGTAATTACTCCCTTCACATCATACATCAAATATCTGAGTCTTGAATTCTTTAGTCCAGCATCGTAATCCCATTTATGTTTGTGTGTGGGTCTCCATGAAGACAATGACATGTACATATAATTCTGAAATCTAGAAATTACCTGTTAGGGTGTTCAATTTAGGCGGTGCTTCGTATCTTACAAATGTTAGAACCTATGTCCCTCCATGGAGTCTGGGCCCTATTATTTGTGCACCAAGCAGGCACTTGGTCCAGCACCGGACACCATCATCCAAGATTGTGGAGGCACAGTGTTGAGCGGATGAGACCTCTATTATCCTTTTTTTATTTTCATGTGATGTCATTGTCAACCTCTAATAAGGATAGGAACCTGTACTTGTCATTCAGTGTTAACTAGGGATTGATGATTTATGTATCTATGCGATGACTTCTGGTAATTTATTGACCAACAGGAACATTCCAGTTTTGTGCAAGGCAGCTACAAATGCGTCCGGAGAAGTTCCTGATCTTTCTTCTAGTGGTATGAGCCAATATGAGAAAATAATTGAAACATTGACGACTCTTTTTCCTGTGTGGGTATGTAACGTGTCTTATTATTATTATTATTTTTAATTGACTTATTTTTATATAACTTGTTATGTTGGAATTTTTCACATTTAATAAATGGAATTAGGTCTCTTTGAATTAGTTTGCTTTATTATTTTCTTCCATCAACTTTATGTTGCTTCTTGTTGAAGATAATGCTGTCAGTTTTGTGAGATTTTCCTTTATATTATAAATGGTTTTTGATTGAGGGAGTATTATGAGTTTTTGTTCTCTGGCGGTTGCTTACAGGTGATACTGGGAACTATTATTGGCATTTACAAGCCTTCTGCAGTAAGTTTCTCATTCTGTCTAATGTCACGATCAATATATCTTCTGTTGCTGAACCTCATGATTAGTGGGGAAATCCTGCAGGTTACTTGGTTAGACACAGACCTTTTCACCGTTGGTTTAGGTTTTCTTATGCTTTCAATGGGATTGACACTGACATTTGAAGATTTCAGACGCTGTCTGCGGAACCCATGGACTGTAAGTAGCAACTTATCTTTCTATACCGGAGGCATTGCTAATTACAGAGGATAGACCACTTCTTGTTCGTATTTTGAATTTACCATCAATGTCCAGGTTGGCTTGGGTTTCCTGGCTCAATATCTAATCAAGCCCGTCTTAGGGTTTTTAATTGCAACGGTATGTCTTCCCTTTTTAATCTTTTAGAAAAAAGGTAGTCAGCAAAATATCTTTAACGATCTTTGAAGTATTCATTGTAGTGCTTGTTCATCTTGTCTTAGACCCACATGCTTTGGTCACTGGGTACTGGGGAGGTGAACTAAGTATTTTGGCATGTTTCATGTCCTTGTGAGTTACATTATTTATTTATTTTTTTCTTTTGGTTTCCAACGATTTTCAAAAATTTGGTAAATATTTTTGGATTGAACACCATCTTTAGACATTATTTACCTTCTTCTCTTTCTTCTAAGTATGCGGCTGAGGAAGGCCTTTTTTTTTTTTGAATTTTCAAGTGTGATGTGCCACTTTGTGTGTGTTGTGTCAAGTCCCTTGCCTTATGTCGGTGTTTGTGCTACAGAGGTTGCAAACAAAATGTCCAAGTTGACCTTGGTGCATGCTTCCAACTGCTGAATATATAACTATTCTTGTGTTCTTGACTTGCAGACTCTAAAACTTTCTGCTCCTCTTGCAACTGGTCTTATTTTGGTCTCTTGTTGCCCTGGAGGTCAGGCATCAAATGTTGCAACCTACATATCCAAGGGAAATGTAGCACTTTCTGTTCTCATGACAACGTGAGTTTTCATTTTGTGTTCTGATTATTCTTTAAAGTAGATGAAAGTTCCGTAACTTCTGTTATGGTTCTCTATTTTGTGTGTTATGCAATGGCAACTAGGCCCATTGTTATCATATTGAGAAAAGGCTATATATTGCATGTTAATATATGATGAAACAAAAAACTACATGTGGGATTCATGTTCGTCTGTTTCATATGTAACGTCTGGCTTGAGGAATAAAATGCATGATATGTGTGTGTGTGTTTATGTGCCCATTTTTACTGTGGTTCTGTGCCTGAGCAGAATTTGCAGACTTTGAAAGTGACAGCAATTTGTTTCCTGATAATGTTGATGACATCTTGTTTTGCACAACCACATAACACTTCTTGATGATAGTAATAGCCCTACTTGTAGTTACCTCTTTGTGATTTCTTCATCCTTTTTAATGTATCTCTGTAGGTGTTCAACTATAGGTGCTATTGTTATGACACCGCTTCTGACTAAGCTCCTAGCAGGCCAGCTTGTTCCTGTTGATGCAGCTGTAAGTAGCTGTTTTGTTTATTGCTTCAATAAGCTGTGAGTATTTTGAAAATCAAGCATCATCAACGAGAGGCTGGCCTATGAACCATGGACAGCCCATGGGCAACGGCGAGATAGGAGGTCAACAGTGATGATGAAATGCATGGAGATGATTTTTTAAATACCTCTGATTTCATATACAGCAAAAAGCTAATAGACTTGAACTAGACGAAACCGAATTCACTATATTAGCTCTTCTTGAGTCCTTGTGTTGGAAACATTAAAGAAGACTTGGTAAATGGGCTTTTATGCAAATAATTTACACGATAGAAGATGGCCCTTTTCTTGCTGATGGCTGATACCTTTGTGAAGCCCCCAAAATTCTAACTCTGAATATGGTTGCAAATTGTCAGGGTCTTGCAATCAGCACTTTTCAAGTTGTTTTGGTGCCAACCATTGTTGGAGGTATTTGAGTGGTTGAGAGAAATTCGTGATTATTTTGCTTTTACTCTGGGATTATTATAATGCAATGCATTGGGACCTGAATATTTAATCGTTATCTGCTTCAGTGCTGTCAAATGAGTTCTTCCCCCGGTTCACCTCAAAAATTATACCAGTTATGCCTTTGATAGGAGTTCTCCTGACCACCCTGCTTTGTGCGAGCCCAGTAAGTTTACAATTTTATATCACTCTGAAGGATTAGACATTGTTTCATTCTCTTCTGAACAAGGACTAGGGTGAAATAACTGATGTCAATGTATATGTTGAATTAGATCGGGCAAGTTTCGGAGGTCTTGAAAACTCAAGGAGCACAACTAATATTTCCAGTGGCCCTTCTCCATGGTGCTGCATTTGCTCTTGGTTATTGGGTTTCAAAAATATCCTTTGGTGAATCCACTTCACGTACCATCTCCATCGAATGTGGGATGCAGGTTGTCATCTCTTTAGTAAGAAAATCTTGAGAGGACATTTTATCTTTCAAATCATGCAATTTAGTATCTATGACGCCTATATATGGCTTCAAGTTGTTTATTTATCAAATGTGGCACTTTGAGGTTTTTCTTTCTTTCATAGTCATAAGTTTGGTGTGCAATCCTATTTTGCGTTAAAATTGAGAAGTCATGTAGAGACTTGCTAGGAAACAAAAAAAAAAAAAAGCATCTCACAATGATAGATATGCCACTCGATTCTCAGTGGTACTTTAGAGCATTCTCAAGCTACATATAACAGGCACAAATACGTGCTAAATCAAGAACATTAAAGCAAGCTATTAGACCTGCATAATAATTTGCGAACATAGCCTTGCTTGGATAGAAATAATGCATGTCTTACAATGCATTTTGTGTAACTTATAATAGCAGTTAATTAGATTCTTTCTATGCCTCTGTATATCATGCTATGTAGCTTCTTTGTCTATTCTTTTATCATATCTGCAGAGCTCTGCACTAGGGTTTTTGCTTGCCCGGAAACATTTCACGAACCCACTTGTGGCTGTTCCTTCAGCTGTGAGTGTTGTTTGCATGGCGGTATGTTTCTTTCTCATGCTTAGTGAAATGTGATTATTATATGGCTACGCCCTTACACTCATTGCTCAGTGACTAAGAATATTATAATACTACATTTGAATCTCTTGCAGCTTGGTGGAAGTGCTTTGGCTGTCTTTTGGAGAAACTGGCCAATTCCTGTTGATGACAAGGATGACTTCAAGGATTGAAAATTTAATGTTCATTTGAGTATGGTTTTCTGCCAATTCCCGCTAGTTTCAGCTCACAATTCAACGGGGAGTTAATCACCAGCCTCTTCTTTGACTACTCCTTCCAAGAAAAATTTTTGTGTTCAATTAGTTGTGGCATATTTGTATTGCAATCCGGAGATAGATTTTTCTGTACAGTAGAGACTAGGTAGAGGGAATATGCAGGTAAGTATTTTTTTTCTTTTTTTTTTTGGTTGCCCTTTTCCATTTTTAATCCTATATTTCTTGTATCTGGTTGCTGAACTAGGTCGAAAGGGTATACGCATAGAGCCATATGCAATGTCAAATTTGAGCAAGTAACTTCTCTAGTTACTTTGGTTTCACAAATCCTGTTTAAGTGCGGATGGGTAAAATATATATATATATATATATATATATATACATATATATATATATATATATATATATATATATTTCAATGGTAAGCTAGACAGATGGCTTTTCCAACTTATGGATGGGATGTCCTGTTGTTACATTTCCAGGTTTATGTGAAATTCAGAATACTAATGTAAACTTGAGCCTTTGTGCTTTCATAGGCAATCTTTCCTTCTCTCTGCATGCGTTGCAGTCCATAGAAGTTTTCCTAGGATGGTAAAAATCATAATGTTCCTTGAACCTTAAATGATTGAATTCCACAATTGAGAAGGCGAGAGAGCTTGCTGGTGTACATGCATACGCACATGCACATACGCTTGTGTGGATTAGAAGATTGAATCTGAAAATGATTTGAGTCATATAATCGTTGTTGTTTTCCCATACCCTTGAACATTTCCATATCCAGATGAAGGCGACTTGTTAATCGTTCCATGCCAAACTAATTGCCTTTACCAACTAATAGCTGACACCCTTGTATAGAAATTATTTTGTGGTCATTGATGTTATTATCATAATGCTTGCCAGCCCTCATATCATGATATGATTTGGGTAAAGTGTCAAGTGTAGGTAACTTTTCGACATTAGGACCACTTTCGAGTGGGGAGCAAGAGAAAATGACACGCCTTGTTATTTTTCAAGACACGTGATTGATCCCCTTTGGTTTATGATTTCACTTTTTAAGGTCCCACGAATTTCATAATTGAGTTATGAAATTTGACCCCCCCCCTCCCCCTTTTCCCCTTCCTTCTATTGGAGATGATGATATTATGATATGTTCTTTCCTCTCATTCTACCCCAAAAAGAAACAAAAGATATTATGATATGTTCTACACTGCCCACATGAATGGTGAGAAGGCAAATTGGTTGTCTTTTGTACATCGCAAATCTTGCCAGATCATGCTTATGGCTTCTCCTCGTCATGCCAGGTTGTAGCAAATCTCTCTCTCTCTCTCTCTCTCCCCTCCCCCCACGGAAAAAAGGAAGATAGTACGTTCAATTTGAAGTAAAGGAAAATAATCAATATATGGTTGCCATTCATTTGCCTGAACAAGGTGAAGAGACGTGCAAACAAAAGCTTCTTGACTAGTAGTTCGACTTCTGGGAGAGTAGGGAAAAAAAATTTAAAAGAATCAAATTTTTAATGAATTTTATAATATTTGGATGGAACAAAATGAAAATATTGGTCCATGAAAAGCATAAAAAAGGAAAAAAAAAAATTGATGTGGTATAATAATTCTACGCCTACAATCAACAAATGAGCCAAAATTCGTTTTAGCATGTGTAATATGTCATGTTGGAAGGAAACAGCAATGCACATTACAGAATGCAATTAGTTTGACGAGAAAATTGACCCCGGGAGGGGGAGGGGAAGGGGGAGGGGAGTTTTAAGCTTTTAATCTCTGAGCTTTTGACCTCAATAAATTTCAATGGGGTTTGATTTTTACGAAAAAACCTTTTTCATTTTGAACTCCTCCTTTGGACATTCAAGATTAATATGAATAAAAAGCAGATAAATATTTATTTTTATTATCTTGCATGATCCATAAAAATACCTTTTTTTTCAAGCTAATTTTATTTTTTTATCATATCAAAATATGAATTTAAAAATTACTAAGTTGCACCAAACTGTTTCTTTGGAAACTTCAAGCTAATCCTATGAATAATGCTAACGTTTGCTTGGAATAGTTATACCATCGGACGATATTTTGTTTAGGAGTGGGTATTGGTGGGAGTCAATTATTCGGTCAATATATATTTCAACATAAATATATATTTTCGCATAAAAAATATTTTTTTTAATAAGAAAAGAACACATCTCAATTAAAGCGATAAATAGAATTTAATTAGAGCTTAGTGACCCAATTTGTGAGTTCCAATAAAATTTTTTAATTTTAATTTAGGATATAAACTAAAATAATAATTTAATTTTATATTATTATTAATTATCTTTACAAACAGGACACTATTTTGCATTTTTTCCAAAAAAGACAAATCTTTAATTAGGGGAACCTGCATAAAAATCAATTTTTTATTTTTTTTATTCTTCAAATTTAATGTTATGAAAAATGGCAACGTTGTCTTTCAAATAAAAGGAATCTGCCGACCCTTACGCACGGAATCATTAAAAAATGCATATAATTTCATGTAACCACCTAAGACTAAAAACAAAAGAAACGAATAAAATTTAAATATAATAATAATCAAAAAAATCATTTTGACGAGAGAAGTAAGGCCGTACGATTTCGAAACATGTAATGTCTGATGTCTGATGCGCAACGCTGCTATCCACTGTAACCCAATAAGGCAACACGCTTTTTGAAAGCAATGTTATAGCTGAACATGTCAGCTTGACCCCCATGTAATTATTGAATAATTACCAAAATAAATTTAATGTTAAAAAATAATATATGCATATTTAGTAAATATATAAGACATGAACTTGAACTTCAATGGCTGATGAATTGAAGATGATTGGATGCCGGGGAAAAGAGGGTCTTTAGTGTGGTTTTACTATTTTATTTTGGATTTAAAGCAATTAAAATATAGTGGAAAGACCACGGGGGAATATTTTCTACTCTGGCCGCATTGTGGTTTTATTTTATTAGTTTTTTAGTACTTTTCCTTGTGTTTTGTTTTGGGGGAGGCGGGTTTGGGTTGATACTTAATAGTGCTTTTGAAGAAGCAAACAGAAGCAAAAATCTACAACCTTGCTTAGCTACTGTCGAAAATATTTTTTTTGTTTCTTTTTTTTTCCCCCGAAAGAAAAGTTTCTCAGATTCTGCAGAATATTATAAACATGTCGGAAAATCAGACCAACTGGGAAGCAGATAAAATGCAAGTATCTAAAACTCATCTGTAAATTTCTGCATGTTTGCTTGGGGTCATTTTTTTAAAGTAAAATATTGGGGTTTGTAGGTCATTTTCTGTTTATTGGAATTTAATCTCTGTGGGTTTTGAGTATTTTTGGTTTTCCTTTTGTGGGTGTGTCTTTATTTTCCATATTATGTTTGTTCATCTCATTTGTAGTCGTTGCATGTTTGGTCATTGTGTTTGTTGGGCTTACAAGAACGGTGTCTCTCTTATTGATTTTTGAGTTTTTTTTTTTTTCGTGGGTTTTTTTTTTAGGTTTTGTAGTTCATTTGCAGTTGTGAAATATAGTTTTCCAATGTTTTTTTTCGTTTTTTTTGTTTGATTTTCGCCATTATATGTTTTATCATATTTATTACATTCAGTTTTATGTAGAATCTCAATATGCCTTCTTATTTGATTGTGAAGAAGGAATGTCAATGTTCAGTTTTTGCAAACCCTATTCTGAGAGTATGTACCTTGACAATAGATGTGTGTGTACGTGTGTGCATTTAATATGTATGTATAATATGTGTAATATATATAATATTACTATTATTATTTTGGTGGGGGTGTGGGTCTGTTCAAGTATTGATTTTCTCACATGCAGGGTGCTGGGTTCTTCCCCCCCCCCCCCTCCTCTGGTTCAATTTATGATAGAAGAAATGCTAGAGTTCAGGTTTTGCAAGCCCTATTTTGAAGGGTCATATACCATTATTTTTTCTTTTTTTTGCGATTTGGTTTGGCTATGCGTGCAGAGTGTCGGCTTTGCCTTTAATTCAATTTCCATATATTTTCTCAGATTTACATTTAATTTTTATATTAATTTGAATTTAGGCGCTACAGTCTTTATCAGCTTTTTTTGTAACTTCTGTTCTTACAAAGATTATTGAGATTGCAAAATTTCAAGTCATCTTACCGTGGTTGATTTTTGATTGTGTTGGGTAAAAGATTGGATGTGTATATACATGATTATCTTTTGAAGAGAAAATTACATGCTACTGCAAAGGCATTTCAGTCTGAAGCAAAAGTATCAACGGACCCTGTTGGTAAGATCATTAATTGAAACTTGCGGTGCATTTATAGGTTTGAAAAGATTAGTGAATTGAACCCTGATATTACTGATGTTACCAGCTATTGATGCTCCCGGTGGTTTTCTCTTTGAGTGGTGGTCAGTTTTCTGGGATGTCTTCATTGCTCGGACAAGGGAGAGGCACTCTTCTGCCACTGCATCTTATGTTGAGGTGGCTTATTATGTTTGAACTTTATTTATGTTGGTTAATGTGTGCTTTAACTAATGCATGGCTTTGAATTTGATAGTCCTTTGAATACTTCAGCCTATATTGCCTTTGGACTCCCAAAGAATTGCAACCCTCTTGTTTTCATGAACAATGTTTGGAGGTGCTAATATAGGTTCTTTTTCTTCTTTGACATTAGAAGTTCTTTTGGAGGCTTTGTATGGGAGATTTAAGAGTGTAGGAGTGCAGATATTTTAGCATTTTTCTGAATATTTTGGTTTCTGCTACACATATGTACACAACCACATACACGATGTATTACTTTACATGCCTACATGCATACATTTATCCCAGGATGTTGCTGTACTTAAATTTTCTGTGCTAGAAGCCAAAGATTTGGTTTAGCTTAGAACACCATTATAAAGAGGACAAACATAATATTGTACAATGAATTTGAATATAGTGAGTCTACTTGGGGTTTATATTGGACAAGACTCCATCCCGGTTTGTTAACTGTTATTCATCTAGAAATTAAGGTGGCATCTACCTAGATTAGTTCTTCTTTGTTAACTGTTTAAAGGAATCAATTAGATGCTACTGACTTGAAGCATTGGAATTGCAGACCCAGATAACTAAAGCACGGGAAATGCAACAGCAACAACAATTTCAGAAACCTCAGCAGCAGCAGCAAATGCAAATGTCACAGCTCATATTGCAGAGGCACATTGAGGAGCAGCAGCAACAGCAGCAGCAGCAGCAGCAGCAAAGAAGAGGTCGAACCCGAAATTTTGGTAGTACTCCTAGTGGGCTTGAAGGCAAAGATCGTTTTCTGAGGCAGAATTCTGGGACTGCAAGTGCCGTGGCCATGAAGGTATATGAGGAAAATTTAAAGCTTTCACTCCCGAGGGATTCTCTAGAGGATGCAGCCTTTAAGGTATCTATCTAAATATATGAAGAGTTGTGTTATTTCACCATCTCTTCTTGCAATTTGATGTAACTGAGGAACATATGCAGCAAAGATTTGGGGACAATGTTGGCCTTCTGGATCCAAGCATCACGTCGGTATTGAAAACAGCTTCACTCTGTGACCAGCCTCCTGGGTACTCTCCTTCATGGTGACTTCAAATATATTTTGTTCCAATTTGTTGGTTAGTCTTTGGTTACAGTTTAATCCTTCTTTGGTCTTTCTTTTGTAAATAATCTGATGGCAGTTATACCAATCTTGTTTTTCAGGCAAATCCTGCAATCTGCACCAAAAGTTGGCAGGGGAATTCATCAGCAGATTCAAAACCGAAACCAGCTCGTGTCTTTACAGGTATTGTGCTTTATTTGCCCTTGTTCATTTTTCCTTCTTATACTACTTTTAACTTTGTTGTTGTCCATTTACTTGGTGCTGCTTAATTTTTCTGTGTTCTTTCATTTATTTTTAGGATGCTAAAAGAGAGTTGAATGCCTTGCCCATGCTAAGAGCTGCTGCTCCCGAGGGAATATTAGTTGGCATTCATGGTATAGTTCACTAAATTAGAAAACTGGTTTTCCTTTGCTTGTTTCTTTTCACATATTTAAATTTTAGATGGATAAATTAGTGACCCCTACTTCCTCTAAATCCCAAATTGGGCATTTAACCATTATCAAACACAACCTCTGAAGTTCCAAATTTGAAATTGAGTACTTCAACTTTGAGATTTAACCAAGCAGATCACTTCGGTCTTGCTATATTAACATGTTTGTGGTTCCTGTGTGTTGAGTGACCTCGGTTATTTATTATAAGCTCCTGTGTATTGTGTGACCTCCGATATTTATTACAAGCATAAAACTTAAGTATTCTAAAAATAGAGTTATCCTCATTTTCTACCTTAATTTTAGGAATTCGTGGCACAAGATGGATTTTGGATTTTATTTGCAAGTAGTTTTGGTGTTTAAGTTATTGTCTGGCATTCATCTTAATGACGTAAAAGTTTGTTTCCTTTTTCAATGGTGACTATTGAAGAATTGTTGCACAAAATGTTTTTCATAAGGACTCAACTAAAAATGGAAGTTAAGAGATCGTTTTGCCAATGGTTGAAATTTTGGGAGTGTCTGTTCAAGGTTCCATTCTTAGATTACAAACCCATTCATTATAGGCAATGGGAAATTGGTTCAATATTGAAAGAGCACTAGAGAAGTTTACTTTGCACAGCAACATATTTAGTTCAAACATGAAGATGACGGAACAGTTATGCACATTTTATAGCTCCATGGTTCTTATACTTGACATTCATCACCATGCTATATTATCAGATATTTGTTGATGCTGAACTAGAGCGAAAATAGCCTCTCAGTTTTTCAATCTGAACCCTGCTCAATTTAATCACATGATCTTTCTATTCTCATCTAATTTAATATGCAATTTTTGGATGATGTTATGCTCTTGTGGTTCAGGCTTGGAACAAGGCGGTAACAATCTGCCTTTGAAAGGGTGGCGTTTGACGGTAAGTCTTTTGATTTTCCTTCAAAGCTTTTGAGGTAAACCTTGGCACTGAGAATGAAACTCAATTCCAAAGAAAATTGGCCGGATGTGTGTTTTGTGGAAGTTCTTGTCTATGCAGAAAGCATGCCACCTCTTTCACAAACATGACGGAGAAAATCCTGACGTGCTGATTGTTCTGAATTCTCCTTATTAGTTTACCATTGTATCCTGCTTCTATATCCTTGCATTATTTTCCTTATTATGACCTTTTCTATTGAATGATGCCAACTGTAGTTCTCATCAGCTTTCTATGTTGATGCAACAAGGGTAGTTTAACCTGTAGATTGTTTTTAATAGAATACGGCCCTTTGTGTACAGAGTAGTACACTCCCATTGATTTGCCCATTTTTATTTGGATGAAGGGGCTATTTGATAACCTCCGGAAGCCTTGCACCTACATGTAATATATGCTTCTTGATCTAGTTCTCAGTATTACATAATTGTTGTTTGTGACCAAATATCAGTCTATACTGTGGGACGGTCACTTGATTGCTACATAGCTTCTGCTGTTACAACACAGAAGAACTTGAGTTTTTTTCCTCCTTTTTTCTGACTAACCCCCCACCCAAACATTAGGGACTGGAACAGCTGCGTGCTGGTCTGATTCAGCAACAAAAGCCTTGGGTGCCGCCTCTGCAGCACTCACAGCTTCAGTTACAGCAACAGCTTCTGCTTCAGGCACAACAAAATTTAACTCCCCAATCAGTTGTTGACTTGGACATGAAAAGATTAAGACTGCTTCTAGATAATCAACAAGTGGGTTTAAGGAAGGACGCTCTGCTAAATAGTATTGGTGAACTAGGTCTTAACAATGAAATACATAAGCAAGTTGATTGCCCTGCTTCCCCACATGGAGACCAAGATCTCCTTGTTAAGGTGCTCTTTTCTCATCTCAAGTGATTGCTGATGAATTTCTCATTTTCGTTTTTATACTCATAATTAAAATGAAAATGAAATCTGTGTTTTTGTGCAATTGAAATTTTCTCAGTTAGAGCAGCCGCATCATCAACAGGAGCACCAGTTTCCACAGCATCCACTTTCAAGTCAGCGGTCTCAAACATCAGTCAAACATCCACTTCAGCCGGAACAATTGGATGGTTCCAGTGGTATCACCGTTGATGGCAGCACTTCAAACACCTTCCTAGGAAATGACCAAGTTAGTTATTTGATTCACTTTTGCAGCAGAGTGTTCCTGGAGTATATGCCTATTTTTGAGTCACGTTATCATAACAAAATATGCTAAGTTCTTTACAGGGTCATCATTTAATCTTAAATTTGCTTTGGTGCTTATAAATAATTTAACTATAGGACTTAATGTACTTTGCTGGTCAAAAATCATGAGATCATCCTAGAATATTCAGATTCGAGGGAACAAGAAGGAGAAATCATTTAAGCATTGTGAATTACTGTAACTAATAGCTTGTGCTTCACTATGCATTTTCCATCCACCATAGTGATAATAACATCCTCAACTGTCCTGCTTGACTTATTTTACTGCCTGAAATCCTTTTATGTTTTTCATCTCAATTATCAAATTTTATTCTAAACATGAAGTCCTTTCCAGATTAACATGATTTTCTGTTTCTACTCATCTTACTCTTTTGTAGCATCATGAACTACTATGCCCCGCTTTTGATTTTTTTTTTTTTTTTTTTTTTTTTTTTTTTTTTTTTTGTTGTTGTTGTTGTTGTTGTTTAAATCATGTTAAGGCCTCAAAAAGTCACATTGGGCGCAAGAGAAAGCAGCCAGTGTCATCCTCAGAACCTGCCAACAGCGCAGGAACTGCGAATATCGCTGGACCTTCCCTCGGTTCAACACCCTCTACACCCTCAGTTCACACTGCAGGAGATGTAATCTCAATGCCTTTGTCTCAAAAAGTTAGCACCTGTAAGTCTATGCTCATGTTCTGCTGTGATGACGTGAAAATGCTCCCACCACAGCGCAATCAATTGGTGAGAGAATTTCTTTACATATACTTCATTGAAATCAGTCCATGCATCATATTGTTATCGATGTGAGAGTCAATTGAAGTGATGGTAATGTCATACACCATGATTTACATTAGTCATAGGGCAGAAGTATTGGACAGAATTAGTGTTGGCAATGCATCAGAAACTTTGCTAAAAGTTTGGGCCAATGCTTATTAGCCATGCCACATCAGTCATGAAAAGCTCCTTGAATGACATAATTCATGGAGTACAGCACTGCCCTGAGGTGATTGTTTAAGAAAATTGTAGATCTCCAATTTCATGGTTACACTGGTAAATTAAGCACCCCATAAGAAAATTGTAGATCTCCAAGTTTGAGGTTACACTGGTAAATTGAGCATCCCAATCGTAACTAAGAGTAGAAATCTCCCATCTCTTTTCTTACATAGCTTCCTGAAGCTGATTTCAGCAGTCAAAGAAAATGGATATTGTAGGACAATCCTAATTTGTCCCTGTAAATGATTTTGAAATCCCTGAATTGAAATATGTTAATTTGGTTTTTTATAATTTTGGGGTTTGTGGTTTTGGGAGGTTTTTTTTTTTTTTTTTTTTTTTTTTTTTTTTTTTTTTTTTTTTTTTTTTTTTTTTTTTTTTTTTAAATTTTTTTTTTTTTTGGCAAAAAAAAAAAAATTAAAAAAAAAAAAAAAAAGGGGTCCTTTTTTTTTTTTTTTTTTTTTTTTTTTTTTTTTTTTTTTTTTTTTTTTTTTTTTTTTTTTTTTTTTTTTATTTTTTTTTTTTTTTTTTTTTTTTTTTTTATATAATTTTTTTTTTTTTTTTTTTTTATATAAAAAAAAAAATTTTTTTTTTTATTTTTATTTATTGCAGGCTGATGTGGATCATCTTGCAGAGGGTGTTACTATAGATGATAATGTTGAGTCGTGCTTTTCTCTTAATGACACCCACGCTAGAGATGCATATGGTAAGGATACTGATGCCCCCAAAAGTATGATACCATGTTTTGGATAAAAGAAACTTAGAGGTTAGTTCTGGACTTTTAGTTTGAGCTGAAGTTATGAGTTTTGTGCTCTAATGCCAGGCTTCAAATTTAAGGAACTTAGAGTTGTTCCTGCAAGTACATCCCAAATTGAATGCTGTGATTTCTCTTCAGATGGAAAACTGCTCGCTGCTGGTGGACAAGATAAAAAGGTGTGAGCTTAACCCAATTGGATAGTATATAATATCAAATTATTAATGAACATAGGGGTCAACAAATGAATAAAAGCATTATGAATTATTGGTCTTTCATCCAACAAATGAACCAGGTCAGAAGCTCCAGTAAGTTTGCCCGTTTGCAGCCCAAGCACGTGTCCATAATGCCTCATTTGTTGCAATGCAATACTTTTAATGCTGCTTAAAAGATTTATTTATTTCTTTTCATCTTCCCAGGTATATTTACAGGCTTCCTTTTCCTCAATAATGTTTATGGTGCAGGCTGTCCTCTGGTGCACAGAGTCATTACGACCAATGTTTAAGCTTGAAGAACATCATCATACTATTACAGATATCCGCTTCAGTCCAAGATTGCCACGGCTTGCTACCTCCTCATTTGATAAAACCGTCAGGGTCTGGGATTGCAATAATGTTGGTCTTTTTTTTCTTTCAATTACCACCTTCTTTTTCTTTTTTCCTTTTTCTGTCAGTGGTCTGCCTACTGTTCATGAGTTAAATTGTCTACATGCTAACTTGTATGCTTTTTATTAAGTTCGTGTCATTTCTACCGTCATTCCTGCTTATGCTACTTACTTTCTGTATTGTGATGCCTCACGTCTTTTTTGTCTTTTTGTTGGTGATGGCTCTGTTGCTCAGGAAAGCTATTCATGTTGCACATTGACTGCACACTCGACCTGTGTTAAGTCAGTAGATTTTCATCCAACTGAAGAAGGCCTTTTATGCTCTTGTGACCGTAATGGTGAAATACGCTACTGGAATATCAGTAATGGTGCCTCTGCCGCAGTATTCGAGGTATGACATGCAGAAATTTTCATGTAATCATGACATCTTCCTTCTTCAAAGCATTCTCTTCACTGTCTAACTGCTTGCTTCATTTTGTTAGGGCGGTACAAACCGAGTAAGATTTCAACCTCATCTTGGAAGGTGTCTTGCAGCTTCTGCTGGAACATGTGTCTCAATCTTTGATGTAGAGACCCACACTCCTAGAGTTATATTAAAGGTTAGTATGTGATGAAGTTCTGATAATCCTTTGGAATCCTGTAAGTGGCAGCAAATACCATCAATCCCAACTCTCTCTCTCTCTCTCTCTCTCTCATCATGTTGCACTGGCTGCGACCATGACATGTAGGGCCACACAAGTGAAGTCCATTCTGTGTGCTGGCATCCTTCTGGTGAGTATCTTGCATCTGTGAGTGATGAACTGGTTAGGGTCTGGAAAGTTGGTGCTCAAGGTGAGGGCAAATGTGTTCAAGAGTTAACCTTCAGTGGCAACAAATTTTATTCCTGTGCTTTCCATCCCACTCACTCAACATTGTTGGTCATTGGTGGTTACCAGGCAAGTCACAACTATTCGACACAATTTTGTTAGTATCATATTATAATGCCAACAATCATATCTTTAATTTCTTGGATTCTAGAATCTGGAAATCTGGGACATGACAAAAAGCAAGATAATGAGCATAGCTGCACATGATCACCTCATTTCGGAATTGGCTGTATCAGATGTAACTGGTTTGGTAGCATCAGCTAGTCATGACAAAACAGTCAAGCTTTGGATGTGATTAACATTCCTGTCAATATTTCGCTTTCACCTTCACCATGTTGGTTATTACTACATCAACATATCAAAGGGCTATCTCAGCAGTTTTGGACTAGAGTAATATAGTATACCTAGAAGGACGAATTTTTGCATTGGTTCTTGGATATTTCTCACTTGAAGAAAAGACTAATTTCACTGATCCTCGGAGCAGCACTAGAAGTAGCAGAAGACGACAAACCTAGTTAGGCCCTCGTCATTTTTGGAAACTTTAAAGTGGCTTGCGATGTTTTTTCCTTGTTACTTGTGTCCAAAAGTGTTGAACGTTGCTAGGAACTCTGAACAGATAGTGAGTTTGAATGATGAAGCTTGAATGATGCATGATGTTTGCCTGATGGATTTGTTTGGAGTTTAATTCATTTGGCGTACATTATCAGGCCTGGCAAACAGCCATCGGTGAAAATTGTTGAGTTCACTGCCTCAACAGTGGTTTAATATACCAATGTTTGCTTTGCGTTACATTGGAGTCTATCTAAGATTCCGCAGACCAGCAGCTGCAGACATTGGTGCATGGTTGGATGGGCTTGTATTGTATGGTTCAGCCGGTAGCGACGTAGATTCAGACCATGTAACTCGTAAACCATGTGCAGACCATGTATGAGCAGAATAGTTGGGTTCCACCCGCCTGTTTGACCCGGTCAAGACATGGTGACTAACCATGGACTGACCATGGGACTTAGGTCACTGTATCAACAACGGGTACATGACTGAAACCCTCAATGTAGTAACATTAATCGAGCACAACGTTAGCAATTGAACGGAAACAAATTCTGACAAAACTCGAATGGAGCAAAACCAAAAGTAGAATGAGCAAATGGATTCTGTCAATTCCAATTTATGGATTTTTTTCTGCACCAACTACACTCGAGCCTACAAAATGTTTGGTAAAGCCTTTAGCATTATTTGCCTGTCAGTGCAAACTTGACCTTCAAAGCTAGTTTTAACCCCTAGAAGGGGAAAACGGAAGACCTACAAATCCATCTGGTGTTTCAGCGCAAAAAAATTAAGAAAACTACATACCCAAAGATTCTCTTTGGGCGCGCGAAATGAATTTTTATTAGTTTTGCTACAGACACGCTATACAAATTTGACATTTCTATATTCGACTATGACAACACTAAAGATTCAAGTATAATGACTCCAACGCAAATCTTCCCAAATGAACAACATAATACATGAAAAGTTTTCATCTCTTCTGGAAATTAAATGACTTCACAGCAAATGCAAAAACGACTGCAAACATAATGCAAAAACCAACTACCATAATGCCAGCAATTCCCAGATAATCATGCCTGTACCCAAACACATTTCGGAGTAGCAGCTGAACAGGTACAAGAGTGGTTCCCTCTGACAACTTCACAAGATCTTTGACATCGCCATATTGCGAAGTTAGAAGTCCATATAGACTCCATGCTATCGGGTTTGCCCAGTAATACCATCTCCACCAAATGGGGATTATCTGGAAAGAGCGTAAAGAAAAATTGACAAACTACAAAAAATAAGTAAATGATGAGAGAGAGAGAGAGAGTGTATCTGTGTGGCTCTGTTATTGAGTGTATCAATTTATAGTTACCTATTGGCATCCATTAATAAAGAAGAATAATAAACATATACAGGTAAACAAAAATAATGAAAAAACAGGACCATAATGCCCAACAAGTTCTGTGAACAAAATCTTGGCCTGAGTCATGTATGGAGAACAATGACCGACTCTCTAAGAAGCATACAGGTGATAATAGTCAATCATCCATCTCAGCCTTTCAAAATATTTGGCTACTAATTCTACCATTGGAATCTATTGTAGGATACGGTTTAGTCACATGGAAAATTCATAAATTTAGAAAATCCACGGTGCAGTTAAATAACACTAGTACTTCTTGATGCGACAAACTAAGGATACTCACTACTAAGATTTAATAGGAAAAATTAGGATTTTGATAATATAGACTCCCTTGCCACTGCATTGATCACATTAATAAAATTTAATAGCGAATGCTTCCCCACATTTATGTCATAAGGCCATAACAAATAACGCGCCATATGCCAATCAATCAATGCCAGATGTGGGTTACATAACAATTTGAAAAATGCAGCCAATAAAGCAAATTCTTAATGAAACCACAATAAAAATTTTATTTACCTTGTGAGGAATCATGAAGCCACTGAAAAGGTTCCACAGCATGTAAAACGGTGCAGCAAGGATGGCAGCAACATTGTGATTGGGTGTAACCGCAGTCATCATCATTCCGAAAAAGGTGAAGAACATTACAGTAAAATACATGAAGAATAAGTACCAAGCAAACTTCAACACAGTCCACTCAAATGCTGCCATGGAGTAGAAAAGTGCACAGTAAATAAGTGTCTGTGCAAACACATAGGGGAACTCAATAGCGACCTGATAGAGAAATTAAACTAAGTGAATTTTCCGGAAACCCACTGCTTCAAAGATATGAGCATAAGAAATGAGAAGATAAGAGAATGGAAAAGGCATACCTGGGCAAAAGCAAAGGGAAGAGCTGAATACATTCCTGCAGCTCTCTCTCTGTATGAGACAAATCTCTCCACAGAAAAAACTGGCTGACATGCAGTCCCATTGGTAATCCCAATAAACAAGACTGCTGCATACATGGACCCCATAGCATTGAATATGTCCTGCTGGGTTTCCCTATAAGATTCAACAAGATTTTTAGATTGAACAAAATTCAGATGTCATATTAGAAGGTAAAAAATAATAATTGTAAAATATAAAGCATTGGGAGCAAGTGGTAGGGGAAGTAGAGCATGAAATTTGAAAAATGATTATTAATTAGGACGCCCCATTTTAATGTCTTACTTTCACCGATAGCACTCTGATCTAGCTGCCAGCCAGGCTTCACTGACAAGAGAGGCAAATGGTGGAAGGATATAGAAGCATCAAAGCTTGAAACTTAAAACTGCCAATATTATTTTAAGTTTTTATTTCATTGTTTTCATTTTGCTTTATAAATTTTGCATCTTCGTTTTTGACTGCTTTGTTCCAGCCAGGGCAGTGTTTCACTCTTTAAGTTGGGGAACTCCTGCCTTTTTCTCAAAACCTTATCCTTAGCAGTCATTCCTTTGGAATTTCTCTTTGATAATCAGAAATTACTGTTATTCATGCAAACATTACCAATTCTTCACTGGGTTTAAGCAAAACTGCAATTCATCTTCCAGTGATTATTTTACTCAAACTGAAAGAACTTAAAATTTATTGATTAAACCTTCTTCAATCCCCGTTAAGGTGTTTCTTAAATCTATGTACCTCTTATCTAAATGTTGACAGAAGTTACTATGTTATAAGCACTACTTTGTCCTGAGCATACGAACTTCCAAAAGAACAAATGATAATGTCATAAATCCTGCTATACATCAAAAGGAGAAATGCCAATTAACACAAGAAAATTCAGAAAGATATCAAGTGCCACAGAAAGCACTGTGAAAGGTACCTTTTAGAACCAAATCTCCAACATATTGTACCAAACATTATTGAGATGATGACAGTGTAGAAAAATCGAACAGCAGTATAATGAGGGTTCCGCCAATAAGAGAGGTTCTGTTTCCACAGGCAGGCTAGAAACTGGTCAGTGAATGATTGAGAATATTTTGTTGGGAAGCACAGATCCTTTGATTCACCATTTGGCTTGCTTAGACTTTCAACCAAGTCCTTGTTACGCCTGAGGAAAGAAGAAAAATGAATCAGATACAGGAAAGATTCTGGAAGAAATATATCTAAGCCAGTATAGAAGATGAAATATCCACATACTGAAATAATGTGGATCTCTGATAAATTTCTGCAAAATCAACACCAAAACGGCTTTCTTCTGATGGAGAAGTGACCTCCAGCATCCAAGCAGCAGGATTATATCCAGGCTTGATCTTTGGAACTCCAACTGCCTATGAAATATATATGATTTATTAAGTGCAGTGCTCGTAGAATGGATGCATAACAAATTTACGTAGAAAACGGCTTCTGACAGAAACTAATAATAAAATTGCACATATGATATATCCTACCTCAAAAAACTCAATAAGCTTGCGAGACCTCCGGCCAAGAGGGCCTGCATAGATGAGTTGTCCTCCACGCTTCATAAATAGAAGCTGCAATGACAGATTGTTTAAGTGAAATACTTACTGAAGAAATATAACCATGAAGGTATACAACATGAAAAGAGGTAAACATAGAGAGAGAATCCTAAGCACAGCCCTAGCATGAGGAGAAAACTTGAACAGTTCATCAAATGCCCCTTTCCAATCTTGGTCAGAAGATCATGACAAGGGAGAAGTATTTTGGCCTTGGCCTGTGCAAGAGTAGCATTTAGAGAGTAACTGATGCAAACCAACTACCCTTAAGATGTATTGGGTGTTGTTGATAGTTCCATTTGATATCCCAGAATAAGAAGTTTCAATGTCAAGGTTGCCTGTGGCAACTTTAACATGGATCCCATTTGTCCATGAAGTACATAACATGAAAAAATGTCAGCAAAAGCATAAAAAAAAAGAAAAAAAAAAACATTAGAAGGCTCTAGTGCAACTTGGAAATAGGAAAGAACCTCATCAAAGGATTCAAAAATATCTATGCTTGGTTGATGGATTGTGCACACAATTGTTCGCCCAGTGTTAACAATATTTCTTACAGTCCTCATCACAATGGCTGCAGATCTTGCATCCAACCCAGATGTGGGCTCATCCATAAACACAATTGAAGGATTTGCAACCAGTTCAACAGCAATTGTCAACCTTTTCCGTTGCTCTGTTGACAGGCCATCAACCCCAGGTAGTCCAACCAATGCCCCCCTTAATGAAGTAAGTTCCACAAGTTCCATCACCTCCTCGACAAAGGCCTGAAAAAGAGCCATCTATTAAACATCACATGCCCTCCAAGACAAGTAAAAGCAAAAGCAAAATGAGTACCCTTTGTGTCTCCAAGTCAACATGTGATGGTAATCGAAGCCAAGCCGAGAATTGTAACGATTCAAGAACAGTCAAGCAAGGTGAGTGTATATCATTCTGTTCACAGTAACCCGAAATCCTTGCAAAGGTTTCCTGCTTCTTGGGATAACCACCAATATGTATGCTTCCCTCTATGATCCCACCAGTTTTCCTACCAGCTAGTACATCCATTAGGGTGGTTTTACCAGCACCGCTAACTCCAACCAATGCTGTGAGCACACCAGGTCTAAACGCCCCAGTAACATTAATCAACAACTGCAATCGGTCCTCTGAAATGCCTTGTTGTTTCAATTCCTGAAGCAAAGCTGAAAATTTTTGAGTAATTCTTTACCAAAAAAATCCCAAGACTAAGACAATGACATGATTCAGGTATTATACCCACCACTGGCACGTCAACATAGTAATTGATATTGCTAAAAGACATGGAAAGTGGTTGAAATGGAAGAACCATGCCTCTCTGGTTAAAACTTTTCCCTGCAGCAAAAATTAAGACAAACATTACCCAAGCCATTGAGTTGCTGCATGAAAGATCAGAAAATGAAATATGAAGCAAGTGTAGAGTTGACAAACCAGTCAGTGAGCCTGAATGCTGCAAGTAATATCTCAGTTCCAGAACAACCTGTTCGTCTTTCTTCTTTCGGTCTTTATCTTGATCCTCTTCCTTTGCAACAACAGCTTGTCGCTTGCCCCAGGCTGAAATGAAATGAAAAGGCACGAACTTTTGGCTGTGAAACTCTATATTTCTTAATTATATTACTGAGAAGGAAGTTGAAAGCTTTACAGAAAATATGGCTCACGATTAAGAAAAGACAGGGATATTGTGAGGAGGACATTGAACAAAGCTATATATCCCAGCATAGCACCAATGCCAATCCAATACCAGTAACTCTCTGTAAATAAACTGCGTTGTCTCAATACTGCCTGACCTAATGGTAAGCCAGTATTGTGCCCGACTCTCTGTGGATTAAAAATGAATCCAAGATGAGAATAATAAGTTTCAATACGAAGGAAGAGTGGCATAAATTTTAAACTGATGTAAGATGCTGACACATTTTACCCAGCCAATAACAAAACCAATAAGTACACTTATAGAGAGAGAGAGAGAGAATTTGGTCAATTGGTCAAATATTTTGCACAGGATTATTAATCCATCTAGTACAAGATGCAAAATTAGTCTCTGTTTAAGCAAGTTGGTTGAAAAAAGTTTGAGGAAAGTTACATATCCTGAGATTCACACCAACATAGTTTGCATCTTCCAGTAACTTATGTAAAATCAAGTGCTGCCTTTTAATGAGTTTGTAAGAAACTTCAATGACCGAACCAAATTTTGGCACAAATTAGTGTCACATAACCATTATTATGCTGCTTCACTCTCGATAAACCTCATCTTGTAGTATGTCTTCCGAATTATCTATCTTCAATTACCATTACCAAGTGAAATCTAAACCATGCATAAATATGATGATGAGCATTTCAAAACATTCCTGTATTTGACCATAAACGTCACCTTGTCCCATGAGTGTCCAAGAAATTCATTCACAGAAGCTGCATTTTGCACATACATTAGAGGAGAAATCCAGAAACCCCATATCCACCACCTAGGAATATTATCTGCCACGATGGAAGGAAAACTAGTTAATAATATATGAGATTAATAAATGTGGGCATTCTGACTTCTGAGAAGTACAGATATGACCTTTTGAAATGATGTATCCTCCAAGGCCCATGATAACCAACAAAGCAAACGATCCAAAGGTGTTGGCAACTATCATATTTCGTCCCAAGGATCCTATGAGACGGAATAGAGCAATTGATGTCTGATGCAAAAAGAAATATAACAGAAACTGCCGAAAGAACCTGCAGGATTAATTTAAGCAAGAAGGGGTCAAGCATAAGAAACATAATCAAATTCAAGCACAAAACTGACTGGTTACCTTGTAATCTGGGGATCAAACCCAATCACATAATATGTTACTGCTACCCACAAACCAGACTCCATTAGTGAAGTTGGAATACTGAGGACCCAGGAAGGAAGTGTATATGCCCAGCACGGGTAAAAATGTAAGTCCCTATGCTTGTAAAGCATGGGAAGCTTGGCTACCAACAGGGAGACTTCTGTAAAGCCATTGAAGAGAATGATAACCATCGAAAAATAGAGTGCACCAAGATATATGCCGCCATCATCAATGGTATTGTGATGCATGGTTGTCCGGAAAAAGACTGTCATTGTGATTATAGCTACAAAAAGAAGCTGGAAAATATATACAAGAGAAAAGAAATAAATCAGCTCTTAAAACCAAATTACTCTCCATTTTCTTCAAGTTTCAAAGCCTAGAAAAATTTATTTTCATCAACCAACTAGTATAGAAAACCACCCCCGGGGGGGGGGATAGATAATGAGATTTATTCCCATTACTTTGATTCATTTTCAGAAAGCTAGTATTTACTCTTATGGTAGGTACCAAATGTTATAGTAATTACCTGTATAAATTTGAAAACATAGATAAAAGAGTTCCGTTTCATCAGTAACTTCTGCCAGGAGAAGCTGGTCTTAAGAAGTTCACTCTTCTTTACACCATAGTAAGAAGTTGACAAGGCTGCTGGATGATTGTAGCGTCTATCAAAAGGAACTCTAAGCTCCTCTGACAAGCATTTTCCAGCATGGTATAAGCGAAAAGCTTCAGCAAATTTTGCCACAGAGATGTAACGGTAAGGACGATCATGGGCAGACCAGTACTGCTCCTGGTCCTTTTCCGATATAACCTATGAACAAGAAGTTTGACAAATTAAATTACCATGCAGACACCAATGAAAATGTACATGCCTTGCAAGTCCAGTACATACTTCTTGCAAGAAATCTGCAACATTTTTTCGCTCTGGACACCTGAACCCCATAAATGTGAAAAAATTTACAGCAGCATCACAGGGCCCCTGATAAACAATTTGTCCCTCACACAAAAGAATAATGTCATCAAACAGCTCAAAAGTCTCAGGAGCTGGTTGCAGCAGAGAAATTACTGTGGTTCCATCAAGTGCACGAGTAGAATGTCTAAGATACTTGATGATTTGGTAAGTAGTTGAACTATCAAGTCCATTTGATATCTCATCCATAAACAGCACTCTTGCTGGACCTACTAATAATTCACCTGTCAAGAAACATTTTCATCACCATTAATAGATTGAAAACTAATATTCAAATAAATACAACCTTCTAAACAGCCCCCAAAGTTCAGAAAAGCTGATTTACCTGTAGTAAGCCGCTTCTTTTGACCCCCAGAGACCCCCTTGATCATTTCATCTCCCACCAATGTGTTAGCACAAATGTCCAACCCTAAAATCTTTGTAAGATGAATGTTAGAATTTCAAGAAAACCAAAGGCATAGAAGCTCAAAATGTTTCGTGCGGATAGATCATCTAAGGATTGAGCCTCAGTCACTAACACAGAACATTGGGATGTTTTTGTCTCAATTCCAAGCAATTAAAAGCATCCGGGGCAAACCATGGGATTGGCCAACTGCCATCTTTTGGTGGAGTTGCTTCCTATTTGGAACCTATATAGTGTGGATAGGAACTTAACATGGATGTGGAGAAACATTAACGTTGTAAATGATTATACACTATCATAAGTTAAAAAGTGGATGTCATTCATTAGAAGATTCTGTGTGACATAGTTTAGAATGAAGGCCAACAATTTAGAGGAGGATAAAGCAAATCCTATAGAATTCAGAACAAAATGGAAATTCTCCACTTCAAACTTATCAGAAAATTTGTAGGGTTTTGTCCCAGAAAATTCATGTACACCATACATGAAAGATGTCTGTGGGTGTGAATCTCAATTTTCTAGTGCACATATAGATAGAGTATACCTTTAAAATGTATTCAACTACGAGGCTTGTCTCCTGGCCCCCCAAAGCTAATGCCTAAACGAAGACATTGGAAAATAAGTTGGTATCAGCTCTGTGATCAATACTACATCGAAGCAAGGACAAAGTACTAATGTTTGCTTCTACCTTCATGAACAAATCAAGATCTTCATCAGGTTTAATCCCGGCAATTTTTTCTCTCCTGGATAGTTCCACAAGCATATCTGTTGCAGTTCTCCACAATTTAACATCAAATTGACAGTTTAATAAAAACAAACACATAGATGCAGCCATAGAATATTTTCCCAATGGTTACCATATTTAAAACCAACGCCCTGACATTGTCCTGAGAACTCGAGAGTTTCCCTTACAGTCATCTCAGGAATGTGCCAATCCTGCTGACTGACATAAGCAGATGTCCTTTGAGGAACAAACTCATTCAGGTCATGCCCATTATAAGTAATTCTCCCTGACATCTTCAAAGAAATCAATAGGTGATAAGAATTTGAAAATAGTTCGGAAAGTAAATCCCATATCTATACCCTTCAATCACTTAGCAGTTGAATTTAATAGTTCCCATAGAAATGTAATCCCATCAAAATCCGGAGAAGATTTTAAGGGTCTGAACTGAATTTACCACATCTTCCAGAGGTGAACCTGATGCATCATACTAGCAGGAACTTGCTACCTTACCACATAAATATGATCCCTGGCCTATCTTTATCAACAGCATAAATACTATGATGTATAAGAAGCATAACTCAATCATGGAAAAGTGCATCATGACAATTTTCATGGATTAGGACTCAGGAGAGAGACTACTACTGGATAATTACACAAATCTTCATGACAAAATGCATTTTTCTAAGCATTATCATTAAATAGTACAATCAGTACCTTCAAAGCAGCATCAAGGCGACCAGCAAGAGCCAAAAGCAGTGTGGTCTTCCCAGAGCTTGGAGGTCCCAAAAGCAGTGTCAATCTACAAAGACCAAAACATCATGTATACATCATACTATCATCAACCCTTACCTCTGCTTGAACAAATGAATTTAGTTTTCATAATTCAAATGCTACCTTGAGGGTCTGATTATTCCACTGACATTGTCTAAAATACACAATTTCCTTCTCCTGCCCGGGTATAGATGCAATTGTCTTAAGAAAGCCTTCACAAAACAAAAAGATCGAAATAGTATCTATCATGTACCAGATAGTAACACCGATGGCCATCCAAATTGCAAAATATCGTCAAAAAGAGCAACAAACCTCAGTCATATTGATAATGAAGTTTGGTATAGTTGGCAAAGCTCTTGTTCCAACATGAATAAATGTTTCAACCTTCAAGTTCTGAAATCGAACTTCTATCTTTGGAAACTCCAAATCCACCCTGTAATTCCAAATAAACCCTCAACCAATAGAAATTGCAATGCACCGCAGATGCCATGGTTTCGTTGTAATACTCAAGACTTTAAACCTAATCTCTCTCTCTCTCTCTCTCTCTCTCTCTCTCTCAGCCATTCTCCAATTCCATATTAATCCCAAGACATAAAAAATACAATTAAACACTATATACCAACAAATGCTTGAGATATCATCGAACTGCGTTCCCTCCCTCCCTCCCTCCCTCTCTCTCTCTCTCTCTCTCTCTCTCTCTCTCTCGCTCCTTCTCCTTCCTCCCTTTAAAGCATAGTCGCCCATGAAAAAGCACAAATCAAATTGTTTCACATGACAAAATGATCTAAGAGAATAAATTAGCAATAGTCGCACTAGTAAAACCTTAAACTCCTCTCTCTCTCTCTACTTAAGAAGAAAGAAGGAAATCAACAGAAGCGAGAGGACGAAATTACGCGTCGAATCGTTTGCGCATCCGATCGAAGAAGCGCTCGGCATCCTCATCAACAGAAGTGACAAGGCGATCCAAAACAAGCTTCTGTTCTTGCAAACCAAGCTCAGTTAAATCAATTTCCTTGGATTCTCCAACCATATTCTTAAAAATGCCTCTCCGAGCACGCGCATAAGTCGGCAATCTCTCCAACGCCGCCCATCGCAGAGCCTCTTCGTCGTCCGGCTCTTCTCTGAACGAACTCGATTCCGAAAACACATTGTCCGACGAATTCCACATTTTTTTTGGTTTCTGGAGGGGGGGAAAAGAAAAAGAAAAAGAAACCCGAGATTTGAAGATAGAGAGAAAGAGCTTTAGTTCAGTATAATGTAGACCACATTGTAGTATAATATCATTAGAACCTACTTCTTCTCTCACACCTTATCTCTCCGTCTCTCTCTCTCTCTCTCTCTCTCTCACCCCAACTAGGTTTGCTAGTGTTAGTTGAGTTCTCCATTAATGCTTCTCTCTCTCCTCATTTCTTTCTTCCTGTGCTCTTTGTTGCGTTGGTCGCTCGGTGAGCAGAGAGAGAGAGAGAGAGCATTTAATGGCCGTAGAGGAAGACAAATAAATTGGCGGGTTGAGAGAGAGAGGGAGAGAGAGGAGAGAGGGAGAGAGAATTTGGCAAACGGGGGAGGGAGAGTCACATTTACGGTGCGTTTGGACGGTCGATTCGAATGAAAAATGAAAGAATTTTTGAGAATTCATGTTTAATAAAATAATTAATTAGAAAAAAAAAAGCAGAGAGTTTTTATGAAATTCTTTAAATCAAATTTTTTAATTCTATTAAATTGATGAATATTGAAAATAAGAGATTTTTTTTTAAATAATAAATGTCAAATTTATTTTTATATCTCATATTTTAAAACTCTGATAAAAATAAAAAGGATAAAATACTAAATTTATAATTTTTTATTATATTTCTTTTTTTTTCGCCTAATTAAATATAATTTTTTATTTTATTATCATTTTTTTTTTCATCATATATTTTATTATGAAATATAATTTTTAATTTTTTTTTTTTTTTTTTTTTTTTTTTTTTTTTTTTTTTTTTTTTTTTTTTTTTTTTTTTTTTTTTTTTTAAAAAAAAAAATTTAAAAAAAAAAAAAAAAAATTTTTAAAATAAAAAAAATTTTTTTTTTTTTTTTTTTTTTTTTTATTTTATTATTTAATTTCATAAAAATACACAACAATCACAAATAATATATTAATATTTATAGAATGATTTTTAATTTATTTAATTTTTTAACTCATTTGATACTTATAATATTATTTATGGATCACAAAACCTAATTTTATGCGATGATTTAATTTAATATATATTGACCAATTATTAATTAAATTAATTAATATATTCTAACAATTCAAAAAATATTTTATTAAAAATTGATTAAAACGTAATTATTTGTATTATAAGGTAATTTTCTTTTTCGTGGGGAATGATGGGAACTGACGAAGGATGCACATCACCGTAATTATTTCTACCCACACAATTATTCTTATTCTTTTTAAATCAACTTTTTAAAAATCCATCTGGTTAGTTTTTCCGACCAAGTTCAATTTCCCCTTTAGATGAAAGTATTGTCCAGTTCAAGCAAGTTATGGAAGAAAGTTTTTTTCTTTTTTTTTTTTCAATTATATAACGATTATCAAAATTACAGAAATATACATATTCATAATTTGAATATTAATTATTAAAAAACACAATTAAGTAAGGATTGCTTACCACTTAAATATCTTAAAAATGAAAGTTTTTAATTTGTGAAAGTTGAGTTTGAAACTGGTTGGACTCTAACATTAAATAGACTTATTATAATTTTCTAAGTTAAAAAAATGGATGAAATTGTAATTTTGATACAGCCAAGTTTCACCTCTATAGAGTGAGTCAAAAATGCCTAATTAGCTCAGTAATTAAATATTTATATTTTTAAAAAAATTTTCAAATTTGAATTTTATATAATAAAAAATAGATATCAGAAGAGTTTTATCGGATTTAATTCATCTCAAATAAATTTAATCAAATTTAACGTGATATACCAATAATTCATAACCAAAAAAAAAAAAAAACTATGGGATAGGAATTTTCGAGTACTTAAATATTAAACCAAACTGTGTGTTTGGCTAAATTAAAATGTTTTAAATTACATATCTCAATGATCAAAATTTTTAATATTATCACAAATCTAGTAATTTTGATAAATATACCCTTATTTATCAAGAGATGAATGAACTATGATGATAGAGAATCTGTATTCTTCTAAACATGATAAGAGATTTATGTGAGAACGATTATGAGTTGATACCACGTAATTTTTTAAGGACAAATTCTATCTCTATTAAGATTTCAAAAAATTAAAATAATAATAATAGTCAATGTTAAAACTTGACATTCATTTTCTTCATAATTGCATTCGTTAAATTTTTCAAAAATTATCTTAAATGATGGGCTTGAATTTATCTTAGAAACAGCAATCACTGACCGAACCCATGAATCAAATCATGGCAAATAAAAACACACACCTTTTATATATTTTCTTATTCTTGAAATAATAACAACTTTAAAACTTTTGCACAGAAATACCATGTTTGAGTTTTTCAATGATTGAAACCTCTCTCTCTCTCATTTTTAATCACAAAAGAAGCTAATTTCTTGAGGGCGGTATGGTGGAGAGAGGGAGACCTAAAGGGGTACGTAATTTTAGGGACATATCGAGTAGCAGCCCTTTATTAGTCGGGTCAAATCATTATCCATCAAACCATAAAACACTTAATTTGGATCGAAAGAAAATAAGAAAAAATAAATGATTTCATTCAAATAAATGAATTTATTAATTTTTCTTTCTTTGAGAATTTTAGAAGAAAAGAAATAAAAAAAAAAAATTTAATAATAAAAATTTTCTTCTTAAAAATGGATAGAAAAGAGAAAATGAGGAAAAAAAATTCTCACCAATGTACCAAATTTATCCTAAAAAAGATGATAGAAAAATTTTTAATTCTAAATAAATCTCATATCATTTTCTTTCCTTCCTAAAACTCCCAAATAGAATGAAAATAAAATTTTATCATCTCTTCTCTTTTCTTTTCTTTCATTTCATTTCTTTTATTCTCTAAACTCCCAAACTAAGCGTAAAAAATTAAGTTATTTGATTCGATTTTATAAAAATATCGATTTTGATCTCGATTAAAAATGTGAATGACTCGATTTAAAAAATAATGATTTTTATATGGATGCTATTCAAAACTCGTTCAAAAAATTAATTTTGATAATTTGGTTCGAATAAATTATTATTTTAAAATTAAATAAATTTTTTAATCATTTTTATATTTTGTGAAATTGATTTAGATAAATAAAATCTAAACCATTTAATCTAAAATTTTATTCAGATAAATTGATTCGGATTTTATATGATTCAATTTGATTTTAGATTAACTTTTTTAAATTTTAGAACACGAATAAACTAAATCAAATAATCCAAAAATTTGAATATCCATACAAATGAATACCCCGATCGAGTATCATTGCCTGGCATGGACCCAAACCATATAAAATCTTCAATGGTTTAAGGCCTACCTGATCTGAAAACGTCCCATTATATTTACTTACCACTTTCATTTCATTTTCAACAGATCAAATTTAGCATCGGCACGGCTTCACGTTTTCAAGACAATTTCCCTACCTGTTTCTTTTCTCTCTTTATTTCTCCCACTTTCGGCCGAGGCTTTTACACCTTTCAGTTTCAGCTCTCACCGACTGATTTTTTCTTTCTTTTTTTTTAAGCTTAAGATATTAAAAAATCTCGCCTGATCTGAAATGATTGGTGCTTGGGTTCCTCGAGAGAAGTTTTGCCGCAATTAGTTGAATTTTATATCATCCCATAAGTTAAATTTGCTATTTGGCTTTCTCCTCATTTTGAAAAATAACCCAAAAGATTAAGCCAAATACTTTTATTTTATAACTTTGTTTTCGCTTAGATACACAACACATAACCGGGAAGAACTAGCTCAAAAGTCTAGTCTAGTCTAGAACCCCTAATATGTTCATTTCTTACACAGCCCTTCTATGCCATACAAAGGTTGGGGGAGCATTACACCTAATCTCTCCTTTATTGTTCAGCTCACTGTCTCCATCTTTTGGGATCCTACACCAAAAAGAAACAAACTCACCCTTCATCTTTTCCCTCTGTTATTTTCCAGAGTTAGAATTGCCCGAGGCTTTGAGCTTAGCTTCATGCTTATTTGGATTGCTTGTGTGGATGTGGTTGAAGTGGGGAATTAAATGTTGATTGCAATTTTGAGCTCTTGGGCTTGTTTTAATTAAAGATATTGAAGTCAGTAATTTATCCAGTATTGTAAATAGGTTGTTTGAATGCTCTCTTAGCCAAATTCTCCAAAAATTAAGTTCTGCTACCTCTGCATAAGAAGATGAATTAGCGTGTTTCTTTCTTGTGCAGGGTTCTTAATCCTACGTATGATGTTGAGAACTTAAATTTTGTTTGGCAATTCTTGTACGAGACAAAAAAAAAAAAACATTTTTACATTTTGGTAATAATATTCAATATGAAACCAAAATGGAAGATTACATGGATTAGTTGCCTATTATGAAAACCCTTCTTTTAATGAACCAGGTTCAAAGAAAAGAAAAGGACAGAACCCCCAAAAAGACACAGGATTAGCAAAAATGAATGATCATTTTAAAGGACAGAGAGAGTTGTGAACCGGACCCTACATACTTAATGTTAGCCGAGTCACTGTACACAAGCCAACCACTTTGTCCTGCCCAAAATGGCACCCAGTGCCCTTCAAAATATAGGTCCATCTTGATATGTTTGTCACTATGCTTCCAAGATATGGAACCATGAATAAATATCATGACCCTTTGGTTGACCTAGCAGATTACGTGTCTTATGCTTGCTTAATTGCAACTGTAACAACAAGTTCGCATGAATTAAAAAAATAACTATAAGAGAAGTAATTATAATTTGAAATAAATATTTTATTAAAAAAAAGTGAAGTTAGTGAAGTAATCCCGCCATCCTTTAGGGGGGAAAAAACGAATAGCTTATTAATCTCTCAAGCCTTTATATTAAAATCCCTCCAATAGTAAAGTTATAAAAAACCCTTTTATAAAGCAGTGCAAATTCATCTTTTTTTTTTTTTTTATTCCATCAATATCCAAAATCATGCTCGCTCTGATTATTTCGATTTATGTATCTGTGAAATCCTTATTTAAGTGCTAGTTCTCTTAGTGTAATCATTTTTATTTCTAAATTTTATACCAAAAACTTAATTTAAAGATCTAATAATCGTGAGTTTTCTTTATTCTTTTTCTTGAGAAATGGCACTAAGGTTGGTTGGTATTGGAGGGCTATAAGGTAATCGGTTCATGTTCACAAATCCAAGAACACAAGAGTCCATATCTTATGGTTTGTCAATTCATCTCTGGTCCACCAAAGTTCACCCACTCCAAAGGGGCCACATGACATTTAAGAGTCAAGCATTGCCCTCACATGCCTTCGAGCTTCCTGCAATAAATGCCCTAGTTGGGACTCATAAGAAACAAAAAGCCTTAAAGGGGGGATAAATTCCTGCTGTTTGTATTTTCTTTTTTCGTGGTCACCATGCATCACCTAACTATGATTTTTTTATTATTTTTAACAATTTTAATATAGTTTCTAGATCACTTACTGTGTTTTATCTACACAATAGATATGCTTTGATGGTGATATACTTGATAACCATTTTAATAGTAAAAAATTTAATTTTTTTTAAAATAATGTTAATTAAGAAAAGTACTTATATTATATAACTTTAAATTCATATATTTTCTGTTAAAAATGAAAAATACAATCTATCTTTCCCTACATTGACTTCCAGTTTAAAGACTTGGATGCAATTACCAGAGACTCCTTTTCTAGACAGGTATCTTTCCCCTTGTCACATTTATTGGGAGCACTAAATTTCTTTTAAAGAGATTGAAGAAGCAAAATGAAAATTAGATAGAAAAAGGATAGTTCTAAGATTAAATTTTTATTCATCGTCATAATTTTAAATATTTTTTTTCAATAGATAGGAAAGATTTGAATTCAAAATCTCTAAACAGGATAAAGATGATATAATTGAGATATAATATAAGTTCAAACGTGTTTTAGAGTTAAATATGATTTATCATTTTAATCCAAGTCTCTCCGGAAGAAAAAACAACATTATTCTTGTCACACACACACACACCGTTAGATTCCCAAACTAAGTATAAGTGCTAACAATTTTACCATTGACCTTTTCTTAGTACGAGAAATATATATGGGAATTTTGCCTAATACCAAATTTGGAAGGATTTATCAACACACAGAGGTTTGTTCAAGCGTAGAGTTACACATTCCCATATTATCATTAAATAAATTAAAATTATTGGTAGAATTTGAACATAATTCTGTGAAAAAAAATCACCAAATATATTAGTTATCAAACTATATTTAAGAGAGAATTATTCTCCGGTACACCTAACAACCACTCTTAGATTTAAGGAAGAACAAAGAAAAACATTTGAATATAGCCCATGATCCCTGTCCATTCAACCACCCTTGGATTTAATGCTTCCAACTCTGTTGATTTTTTTTTGGGGGGGGGGGGGTGTTCACTTGATATCATAAATTTGCAGAGAAATAAAGAATGGAAAAAAAAAAGATTTGATTGCAAATCTCTACAATTGCGGCCTCTTTGATTGTCTATAAAATTAGATGCACAAACAATGACAAAGGTCTATTTTGGTTTGACAGGAAACCAGATCAACTCATTCTACCTTTTTTTTTTTCCCAAAATTATGAAAGAAGAGGATTAATGTCCATTAATTCATTGGCCGCAAATCTAGCTGAATGGTGTTTTTTTTTTTAAAAAAAAAGTACTTGTCTTGTCAATCTTCAAGTCTTCCAATAAACCATAGCCACACATATACCTAACATTCTCATAGTTGAGAAAATACGGTACTAAAAAGCGATAATTAAAAGAATTAAAAATGAATCCAATAAAGTTTGATTTTAATATTAAAAGATTATATCAATAGACAATAGAATATAATTGTATTAAAATAAAAAATACATAAATTAATAAAAATTAAGTTTGGATCTAGCAGATAAAGATCGGTTTTAAAAATTAAGGTCACACCCTAACTCATATGTGTTTCTTACTAATTAATAAATACACATAATATTAAATTTAATATTATATATTTTGAAAATAATAAGTAGTCAAAATATCATTAATTAGCTTATAAAACTCTTTTGATTGACCAGAATTTAAAATAAGAATTATTTTATTTTTTAACATGAAAAGTCATTGTTGAGCCCTTATTGAAGTTATTTGTAACCAAGATTTTGATCAAATTAGTGTTGGTGAGATGGAAATGGTGTCTTATCCTTTAATCATATGTTTGGATTCTCTATGGAATAGAAAAACACCCTTGGGAGATCTTCTTCTTAATGAACTCTATAGTAGGTCGATATGAATTAATTGGAGAGAAATTTCATACACCCGGTGGTAATAAAAAAAAAAAAGATTTTGGGCTTGGTAAACTAAGCAAGCTGTGGGCTTGAGGGTTGGGTTACGTCGTGGCCCACTTTGGAGGAATATACATAGGTTTAACAACATTGGACTTGGCTATTTTGGAGAATATTGAAGGGCTTATCTTTTTCTGTTCTGTTTTGTTTCTTTTTTTTTGGGGGGGCGGGAATATTGAAGGGCTTATCAAAATCACTCCCAAAAGGCCGTCCTCGCAAAAGATTCACAACCCACAAGCACTTCTAGCTGCATTTTTATTTTCTTCTTTTAACTTGATTATCAATAACTAAAAATTTAACTAATTCAATTTAAATAGATATGAGATCTAATCAAGAGATTGACTCTCCCATCATCTATTTTTTCCTTCCCAAAACTCGAAACAAGCACTTCTAGCTTTTCCCGGTACTTTTCTTTCTCTTCCCACGTACTGCCTAAGTGTTACTTCACTTGCTTTGCTCGTGCAATATGATCCAAGAGGGAGAATGATGACTTCATAGCATTTGTTTAAGTATAGAATTGCTTAAATTAAACAATAATTTTTGCATAATCGCTCCCTTCTACTTTTTATATTTGTTTTCACATTTTCCCTATATTTTAGATTATTTTTTTCCTCACGGTATTTATAAACTAAAAGATTTTATAAGCTTTCTTTTATGTTAAACAATTAAAACAAAAAGGGAAAAGTTTTCTTGCAACATAGAGTA
Source organism: Dillenia turbinata (assembly GCA_037126225.1). Taxonomy (NCBI): domain Eukaryota; kingdom Viridiplantae; phylum Streptophyta; class Magnoliopsida; order Dilleniales; family Dilleniaceae; genus Dillenia; species Dillenia turbinata. The sequence continues at coordinate 26,518,619 of JBAMMX010000003.1, read as the reverse complement.
ATAGGCATTGACAAACTCATTTCATTAAGTCTAATCATTTTGGAAGGGTAACTTTCAACCCTTGTCAAGTTCATCCAACAATACCTTATTTATTTATTTATTTTTGTCTTAGATTTAGTCCATCACCCAATATTTGAAGATTTACTTTGACTAATCTGGAATGAGCTACTGTTAAGTTTCAATCGGGAGGGGACTTTCCCAATATGATTTTTTTCATTCTCAATAAGACTATAACTCAAGTAATTGATTAAATAATTATAATACTCTTTTTACTGTACCAATCAAACGTCGGTAATTCATCCAACAATACCTACCAAAAAAAAAAAAAAAGGATCTAACCACAATGGCTGGTCCGCCCATGATCATCTGGAAGCCCAATACAAACGAACCCAACTGGGCCCCTTTTCTTCTTCTTTTTTCCTTGGTGCAACCCCTCTTCTTCCTTATTTCACCAGTCGACCTGTTGGGGCCATTTTGAGAGAGAGAGAGAGAGGGAGAGAGAAGGGAAATTGAAAATGGAGGATTCTTCTTCGTCTTTTTCATCGCCATCAGAAGCGTTGTTAGAAGCCCTAAAGGAAAGAGGATGGTCATTCAAAGACACCGAACAAGTAAAAGCTCTGATTCAAATCAACGCTGCTTTACATGACTATCCCTCTGACCCTAACCCTAACTCTTCTTCTTCTCTCATCAATTCAATCGAATCCGACCTCGCCAACGAAGACTTACGATCTATCGGCGCTAAATCCTTGCCTGATCCTTCTCTTCTCCGCAAATCTTCTCTTCTTCTCGGTCCCAAAGTCCTTCAGGTTCTCTCTCTCTCTCTCTCTCTAATTCTAGCTCTCCTGTGTTTGAGTTTTGATTAATCATGTTTAGGATCTCCCTCTCTCTCTCTCTCTCCACGGAGAGTTGTTTATGTGTTCCGGGTTTTGGTTGTGATTGTGAATTAGGTTTCGTCCGTGAGGGATATATCTCGGAGTAGCATTGAGAGTGAATCAAAAGGTTCGAAGAGGCTATTGAGATTAGGACTGACTGATGGACATTCTGATGTCATTGCTATTGAGTACTCCTACATTCCATCACTTTCTGATGACATTGTTCCTGGTATTAAGGTGATCATCAAATTTGCCCCCCCCTTAACTTAGTTTCTCTTGAATTTGGTATACTAAGGTGAATGTTAATTTTCTTTGTGAATGATCACCTTAGTTCCTGGCACTCCAGTTTAGCATTATTCTCTTTGTGGATGTTAATTCATTATACATCATGAATATTTTCCAAGTTTAGCTTACGTGCTCTGTTTATACTGCAATTTTGAACTCTTCTTCCATTCACACATTGGATCCAAACCACTCACAAAGAAAATATGTGTACTCGTAATGCACACTCTTGACTTACATCTCTGTTTTGATTTTTTTCCTTTGCGGTGAATTATATAAAATGACAAGTACTCGTATCAACTAAGTGAGAGGGGGACCTGAGAAAATTTGGATGACAACAATAAAACATTACATGAATTATCTAAATATAGATGAAAATATGATACAAAATAGAGTATAATGGTGTAGAAATATCTATATTGCCAATGACACTTAGTGGGATGGTAACAGGATTATTGTTGACGTATAAAGCAAACAATTATATAGGAGAGTATGCGATATAAAATGGAGTACAATAATGTAGAAGGATCCATATAGCCAATCCCATTTAGTGTGATAAAAGTTTGGTTGTTGTTGTTGTGGTGGTGAGTTACTTCAGAAATATATCGAGGCCATGACCCATGGCCTGGAGGGGGTAGCTATGCCAGTGTACCTCTTACCTTTTTGAGTAGCTGTAAATTTCTCGTATATATGGAATGCATGTATAACATCAGTCTTTTAGAATTGAAGAATATCGGATACTTCAGTTATGCTGGTGTCAAAGTGGAAATGCAACTCTATTCATTAAATGGCTTTAATTTTTTAAGATGAATTGTGTTGTGAAAATACATCATTCAGCTTGTACTTACAGCATTGGTGCTTATCCTTTGGCAGATCCGATTGGAGAATAAGGTCAAGGTTTGTGGTGGTATAGTATGTTTAAACCCAAAAGTGGTCACTGTGTTAGGGGGTGTTGTTGAGTCCTTATATGAAGAATGGCAATTGAATCAGAAGTATTCAGGGCTATCTTGCTCATCAATAAGGCGGTCTCAGGAGGGTGAAGGCAGTGGACCTCCACCTTTTGAGAAGTTGCAGATTGGAATGCCTGCACATAAATATGCTCAGGAAGGCAGTGGTTCTAGTATGTTTTCCATCTTGATTATCTTCTTTTCTGCTCAAAAGATAGTATGTTGTTCTAGTATTCAAGATCTCCTCAAGAGGTAGCACAATGTGATGCATGTTACTTGGAATTGTAGCAGTTACTCAACGGAACTTAATAAGATATCTGGATGTGGTGTAGCACTAAAATGAAATTCCTCAGTCATGTTTCTACACTTGATCTTTGTGGGAATTCTTTAACAATATAGAGCTTATGAATTATATGAGTGTTGTATGGTCATAATTACTCCATGTTTAGATCTTTTCTCTTCTTTTTTTATTTATTATTTTTAATATTTCTTTAAGAATTTAATCTTGAAATTACTAAAATTTTGTGGTTTTTAACTGAACTAATGAGACCAGAGGCCATGAAAGCTCTCTCCTTAACCGTATGTGTTATTTGGAGGAATATGCGGATTAAGGTCCTGTGATGTGATGAATGATTTAGGCTTGTGAGATCTTTCATTATACTCCAAACTATCAAGCATGTGACTAGTGTAAACAAATGGAAAAGGACAAGGGGTAAAATTTCTAGATCTTGCAATTCATTTCCTTCTTATTCTTCCAAGTTTGAGAGATTGGTGGCTTCTCTGTTAAGCTTATGCAAGTGTACCCCCTGTTGCTACTTTGGTTTAATGTGCTTCATCTCATGCTTTATATGCTATTTCATGGGAGATGCATATACCTTGCCCAGTATGGGAGATCATAGGATATGCCCCTGGCAATTCACACTGAGTAACAGAGCATAAGGTGTCCTGCAACTATTCCAATAGGAGGTTTCCTTTTTCTTTCTCATCAAGAAAATGCCAGCCTCTTCTGGAAATCCTTGTTATTCTTAGCATGACATTGGGGAATCCCATTGCTATTACCCAAACAAGCATGAAACATGTGCTTTCATATCCATCCACAAGTCAATTCGGATATGTAATTATTTGTATAATTGTTGGAGACTTAAGTGATGGATATCCAAGCATGATAATGTATATGCTGTTTGGAATGTTTGCTTGCACTGCATTGTGATTATGCAGGATTAAACATGACAAAAGATCCTTTTCTGGCTCTCCCTTTGCACTGTGTCTCTTATCCAGAGGTGGAATTTAGGTTTTAAACCCATCTGGCAAATGTATAGTCTTGCTTTTTTGGCTAATTTTCATGAGTCATCCTACAAATTTTCAAGGAACTAATGGTAACAGGAGAAAATATATATATGATTGAATAAGGCAAGTCCCTGCCTATGGTGAGGTCAGGTCTGGATGTTGTCCCCTTCTCCCAATGTCAAGCCGCAAAAAACGAGTTCAATTATGTTGAACTCTATGTGTGCTTCAGAGACCATGCCACAATTTATTGCTAACAAATCTGTTGCTTTTGTTTTGTTTTGTTTTGAGTTTTGTGTGTTTGTGTGTTTTTTTTTTAAATTATTTCTCTGATAGTTATCTTGCCAGCTAATGTTTCATATCATTGTTTGTTAGTCATCCTGTCCATGATAATTACAAATAAGATGTGTTGAATTGCAGATTTATCATGCTCAACCTCCAAGAATCCTGGAAATTACCATGTCAAAAGAGGAGAAAGTTCTTGTAGAGAGCAAATTGGAGATCACCAGATTACTGATTCAAGCACAAATGGGAAGGAAGATAATCGGAAAACAGTTTCTGATAATGAAAGAGCTGAAGGAAAGCCGAGCAGCTCTGAAGCAAGAACAAGACAAGGTCCTTGGCCTTTTTTCTATTAAGCAAAACTCCAATCCCAACACCTCCCCCTCCAAAAACAGGAGAAAGCTGTTATATCTTGATCCTTCCTTTCGTGCACTATCTGGGAGGTAGAAAAGGGAGGAGGAGAGATTGCAACTTTTCTTGTTTGGGAAGCAGAGGGAAAATAATTTGGAAAGGAAAATGGAGATAAATTTCTCATCCAAGCAAGAGAATTCCCCCCCCCCCCCCCCCAAAAAAAAAAAAACGTGTATAACCATTGAAAAATTTTTTATGGGAGAAAGATTAGCTTTAGTTACTTTCATAGACAAACTCATTTAAATTTTAATGCCTTGTCATGCTAATAATGCCCTGTTATTTTAAACTCTTTCAACTTCCAAGTATGTTTAACTTGACCCAAATATTTGACAGTGGCTGAGGCTGCACCTGTCCAAAATCAAGCAGCTTCACAGAAACTTCTCCAGAAAATGAGTAATCCAAACCTGCCAGGGTGGCAAAATAGAGGTTCCAGACGCAGAGGAAAGGGGACCCAAGAAGAACGAGAATTTCTCACTCTAGATGAATGGGAAAGGAGAAATGCTCGAGGTTCTCTTGCAAGAGATAAGATTCCTGACTTAACCCAGGATGAGGAGCTAGCATGGCAGCTTCAACATGAACTTGATTTGGAGGACCATGTCAGTGGCTTTGCATACACGCTTGTTGCTATTGTTCTTCATTATGATAGCCTTTGAAACTTACAATGCCTTATGCTCCACCTCCAGTTTCCAAGGCATCCCCATGAGGTAGATGCGGAGAATTTGAAAATGAGCATGTTCAACTATGAAAGAGATGATGGCAGAACTGGGTCCACATCAAGAGGAAGAGGAGGCAAAAGAGGGAGGGGAAGGGGAAGGGGAAGTGGGAGTGGCAGAGGGAGAGGGAGAGGGAGATGAAGAGATCTGATTGACCTTCTAGCTTTCCTGTCATTATTTCAACACTCCTCCTCGGTAATTCCTTTTTCTCATCATGTCATCAATCAATTCCAGTCCCTACCAAGGATCTCTATAGGATTTACATCTTACCTGCATATCTGTGATCTATTGGTATTCTATAGGTAGTGCTGAATCAAGTTGGAAGATCCGAGTTGCTAAAACTTTGATTCCATTCTGTCTAAGGTATGCAGTATCATTTTCTTTCCCATTTCCTCTGGGTAACTATCCTTGATACTCCCTGGTTTCCCCTTCATGGAAAATAGAACAGATTAATGCTATGGATTTGACTTATTTTCCTTCATAAGCATATTTTCCTTCCTGCAGTCATTTTTGTTTCCGTGCTCGTTTTGGTGGATAAGTTCATAGTTATACTTGGTATACTTGTTGCTATTGTTTTTGATAATTGAACGCCATTATAAGTGCACTTAATATGCATTTCTCTACTCCACTCCTTTAAATCGTCGGACCACTCTGGAAATTGAAATAATAAGATGTCTGATATTTTTGGCTATAATCAATAAGGGTAATATAATAGATTTTCTAAGTATTGACTGTGTTACTAGCATAGAATCTTGTATTGCTTGAGAAAATAAAATGGTATCCCATGCTTCCCCTATTTCTATCTGTGCTTTCTCCGGTATACAGGTAATGTTTAGGACGAAATTAATTAGAGTGAACCATTATTTTTATGGTTTTAAACTGGGCTACCAAATATCTCCAAAGACATTTATGCTTCAATTCTTGCAATAGAAACTGTTACAATGCATGCTTAATATATTGTATGTCCATTGTCCCTCACACTTTTGTTTGTTAATTTTTGATGATGATGTCAACACGAATCATGTTTCAGCAATAAAGTATACCTTTACTTGCGCATGTTCACGCTGTGGGCTGAGCACCAAAAGCGGAAGTCCCCCCCCCCTCTCCCGAGGGCCTCCTCACTTGTGATTCCCTAGCAAAAGCGGAAGTCCGTCCCCTCTTGTGCCTGTTTTGTTTTCCTCGTTGTTCTCTTTCAGTGATGCTGTGTATATCATTCCCAACTGTTAGTGTGGATTATGATGTGGTACTCAGTTTTGCAGCTTGGCTGTTTTTGCCTTTCATTGTATTGTAGTTGGTCATCACTGAAATTGAGATATATATATATATTAACAAAATAAATAAACAAATGCCTCGATATTATTCTTAAAAGGAAAAAAAAAAAATGGTGTCATGATGTTTTTACTACAATGCTACGGGGTAAGCTTGTATCCTCCCTCGCCCTCTCCCTTTCACAATGCAAGTAGAGCAATTTGACCGGATCGTGTTCTAAACGGTGGAGATTTCTCGTCGATTTACTTCGCCGGAGCAACAGTGACTTCGTCATCATATTCGCCTTCCCCTGCAAGAAGGGCAAAAAGTGACCAAAGTATTTTTCTTGGGTTTGAGACATGGGTTTCGGTCGAAACCCATTGTTTTACTTGGGTGTTATGAAACCCATGAGTTGAGGGTTTTATTCCTATAGATTCATTTCCATTCCCATAACCCAAACAACTTGTATGGTTTTTATTTCGATTCCTGATTTCCAAACTCTTTAATCAAACACTTCCTAAATTCTTTTCCGTTAAGCAGAAGTGTCGGAGCTATTCCAAATCTTGTGCCAGCCTAGAGCAGCAATCTGGGTCTTAACCGGTATCATTACTCTTTTTGATGTTTGCTTTTGTAAGGGTGCTCTCTGTTTAGATTATGTAGTGTACAATTACCTAAACTATCTCTATTTCATGTGATTAGACAGTTCCAATCGGGAACTTAACCATTCAAAATCAAAACCGAATGTGATCGAAGCCATGTAACTCGAATCATAAAGTCTAAAATTCAAATCAAATAATAAGAGAGAATTTGATTTCTAAACAAGGACATAAATGTCTAGAATAATGTACCTTTTTTATTAAGTAAATTTTCAATATTATTTATAATATTTAGAGAAATTTAAATAATTTTATAATAATTACATAGTTGTTAAATAAAAAATATACTCTTTCAAATTTTTTGTCCCCTAACAAAATCGTGAATTAAAAAAAAAAAAGAATCCCAAGTAGAACCAAGATGAAGGTTTCGGTCTCTCTAACCATAGAGTTAGAATTGGAATTTGTGTTTTTAGGATACTTTTTTTTTTTTTTTGAAAATTATTGCTAAACTGGGATATTTTCAGCATATTGATCACTTGGGAAATTTGAAGACCGATGTTGGAATCTTTATTTTCTAGGTGGTAGGGAAACCAGGACCAACAGTCAAGAAAGATTTCAGGACTTGACATAGTGGACAACAACACTGAATATAACATCGAGCTCACAACTCTGCTTACCTTCACCGTCTCCTTGTCTGTTTTCTTAAAGCTCGTCGGCTAAATTATTGCACTCTGTTTGGGTATGGATTGCACAACAATCACAATCCTGTGTTATGAGTAGCTCTTTTATTTTCATTCTATCATATATACAATAAATCTTGATAAGAATTCTTGTTTGAAGATGTAGTGAGCCTCGCACAAGTTTTATGAATTTCCAATAGCTGCAGATGATCCTCTGTAAGTCCGTATTGACGCTTGCTGCTTCAAAACGCAATCTAAGCTGGCATAAAGAAACAGGCATGCCTTTTGTTTTGGGGCCATACCGTGCACAATCTGAATTTTAACCTCAACTAAGCATCAAACGAAGTAAATACATGAGCAAATTCCAGAAAGGTTTATGCAAGTAGGTAGACACTTTGAATGTGCTGGGGGGCCATCTAGAGGCTTAGAATTTTGGCCCGGATCAAGATGGCCCAATCGAACTTACAGGTTTAGGTTTTCTTCTCGTCATTCCTTTCTATTTTTTTTATTATTATTTTATAAATACAATGAAATAGATTTGAATCGACAAAGAGGATATAAGTACGGAGATTCTATCATTTGAGTTATCCCTAGGGATGCCCATTTTGAATCATACTCAAAATAAAATTATTACTCCACCCACGTCTTCCCCCAAAAGTTGATTATAAATTAATTACATAGTATTTGTATAATTACTTGTTACCTATTTTTAATAACTATCTTCCAAGCAGAAGAGGATTTTGCCATGTCATGAGTTATGAGCTCATATAGTGATAAAACCTTTTTTTTTTTTTTTAAAAAAATAATAGAAATTATAAAGTTCATTCTCAAGCTGTGAGCAGAAGCAACAACGTCTTGCTACATTTAGACTAAATATGAGACAACCGAAAGAAAGCCAAACCATTTCAAATATGGATTAATCTTAACCTAGGTTAGGTGGCTTAATTATATCAATATACTAGAAAGATAATTAGATTTTACATTATTGTTTTGTCAGGGAGCAGTGATTTCTTGTTGAATGCATAAGGATATAAGGGCAGAGTATTTCGTTATACAGTCAAGTCGAGTCGAGTCGAGTTTGAATCCTATTATTTATTACTTATTGAGTTCGACTCGAGTAAAATAAATCAAGTTCGAGTTTGAGTTCAAATACAAAAATATTCAAAATTGATTTGACTCGAATATACCCTTGTTACTTATCCCCTACCCCACATTAAAACGAAAAGAAAAGCAATATACAGGTGAACTATTTTTTTTTTTTTTTCACCCCTATTCTAGCCTAATACTTCCCTTTGCTAATTGCTTTTTTAGTTCATTGGGAAGATAAGATATTCTTTTCTTTTTCTGTTCTAAATATTATTAAAATTTTAGTTACTATTTTTTCAGGATATATTAATAAAATTATTAATTATAGTTCACAAATCACATATATCTGGTCTGACAAATTTTGAACTTTCGATCTTTACTAAAAAAAAGGGGTTCATTTTCTATTTGGTTAATTATTTGTTAAATCTATGAACCTTACGTAAAATTTATAATTAAATCGTTAAAATTTTAAACACAACGATTTAATAGTAAAATTTTGAAAAATATTATAATGTAGTCTTTTGTCAGGTGATAGATTGATCGTTAACAATATATTTGAATGAAGTGATTTAGAAAGAAAAGATCAGAAAATAAAGTATATTTATTTTTTTTTTATTTAGGAGTTTTATAGAGAGAAAAAAAATGATCTTTTATTCTTAAAACCATAAAAAATTTTATTTTCAAAAGTGAAAAAAAAAGAAAAAAATATTAATTTTTTAATATATTAAATTTACCTTTAAAAAAAGTGAAATAAAAATATTTAATTTTGAATGAATCTTACATTTTTTTTTCTATAGCTTTTAAACAACACGAGAGAGAATTAATTTTTTTTTTCTTTTTTCTCATAATTAATCTTTTTTTTTCTTAACTACCTTCTTCTTCTTCTTCTTCTTCTTCTTCTTTCTTCTTTTTTTCTTTTTTTTCTTTTTTTTTTTTTTTTTTTGACTCCCAAATATATCGAAAGTGTTGAGCTGGATTTGACGTATGCACCAAATGATGACACGGGACACTGCATGTCATCGTTGCTACTTTTTAAGTTACGTCATTGAAGTTGGTAAAATCTTCAAACATTGTTAGCGTCATTAGCCACATCAGTGTTTGAAACTATTTAATTAAGAGGGAGTAATTAAAAGAGGGGGAGAGATAGAGAGGTGTAGTCGAAAGTTTGTAAGAGAGAGTCATTAATTTATATCCCTCCAGAGGGAGCAAGAGACATTAGTTTAAGGGAGAGAGACAATGTTGGATTAAAAATAAATTAAGGTTTAAAAATAATTTTGAGATTTGAAATAAATTAGGATTTTAAAATATTTTCTTGTTGATTAAAATATTCCCAACAGCCATGAAAGGCAAACAACTAATAGTTTTTCCCTGCCCTCAGACTAAAATTTTAAGTGGGGGTGGGGGAGGGAGAGAGAGAGAGAGAGAGAGAGAGAGATTAACAGAGCATCCTTGTACACCAACCAGAATTTAATTACAGAGGCCTTGAATAAACTTTTCTGAGAAAAAAAGGCAAAATATGAAAGAAAGTATATAGGCAAAGACACGAATCCAAGAACACCTCAAGGATTCTACACCGCTCGGGCATTACAAGACTGCAGCAGTAAGAGACTGCTGCCATCCCTTCTTCAAGCCAAACTGCCATTCACTTCCTCTGCAGCCGTTTTCTTGTCGGCAATCCCAGATGGGCACTTAGCTTTCATAATTACACTGCATTTCTAGACCCATTTTTTGACCCACATTCTCAAAGTTGTTAGCACATTTTGGCCTCCATTCGGTCCTTGCTCTCACAACCTCAGGCCCATCTTCGAGGCGAAGCATGTGCTTACACTCAATGTTGCCTGAGTCAAGCAAATCATCAGCACCATTATAAGAGACGGCAGTCAGTGAATCCAGCACACTGTCCTTTCCACATTCCCTTCGGTATTCCAAGGTAATGCTAAAAAGCTCATGACTCTCCAGGATCGACCGCGGAGCACTCTGTAGCGACAAAGCAATGTGCGGTAAGGTGATCAGGATCCAGATCAAAAAGGGAAATATAATCGAAAGTGCAAATAGAAAAGCCAGATTCTCAGGAGAAAAAAAAAAAAAAAAACCACAATGTCAAGATAAATAATACAGGTTCAATCATTTGTAAAATATTCAGTAAAGCTTATAAATGTAGGCGCCTCTAGACAAATGAGGGCCAAGGATTATCATTGTTTTACAAACAGCCCATGTGGCTGACCTGACACCTTTAAATGTGATGTCCACTCGATAAATCAAGAGGCAACAGCTCTAAAGGGAACACATAGCTTCCTTATTAATGATTCAGGAATAAAAAGAAAAGGATTTTGCCTAGTTATGCCTTTCTGTGGAACTCTTACAACTGTTACAAAGCTTTTCTTTGTCATCTGGCAGCCACTATGATTTTACACCATTCAAGATTAAAGAGAGTCCATGAGCTTTCAGAGATCATAAACCATCTAATGCCAAGACAGGATAAACTGTAGATGACCCTAATACTTCTTTTTCATTATGATCAAAGGAGATAAAAGAAAAACTTCAAAAATCCAAGCAGCCAGCAAAAAGAACCTACATCGAAACACCAGTTTTCCTTTTTTTGGCAGTTGCCGTACTTAAGTGGACAACTGGTTGATGGAAGGTCAATGTGGACAAATTTGTAGCCAAAAAATATTTTGGCAGTTTTCTTACTTCGATGGACAACTGGTCAGTGATAGGTAAATGCAAACAGATCTCTTACATATGCATATTTATGTATACATGGAGAGAGAGAGAGAGACCATGAGGATCCATCCAATGTACTTCACATTGTTCACATGCTGATTGACATCTAAATCATTCCACCTGGGCTGCAAATTTGTTAAGTGAAACCATGATCAGCATGCTAATAATTGTCATGGGTATAAGCGGGCACCCAATGATGTGAAGTCATAATTTAACATCCAAACTCACACTTAATCCCCTGCACACAGAATCGGCAGTGTTGTCATCAAGCTTTGGTAGCTTTCTGCTATCCCCTGCCACGACTAGTGGAGGAGGGCACGGCATAAAATAAGGGATTAATTCCTCACGAACCTCGTCTGGAATTTTCGATAATCTTCTTGTGTGTTTGTTCATCATCACCCACACACTGCAAACAATCAAGTCAATTTCTTATTCTTTTTGTTTTTTTTTTGGGGGGGGGGGACAAATTGCCCCAAAAACTTTTATTAATTCATAAATGTTTATGTTTGAGCAGAACTACACAATTCATGGTCCCATGATGGATAAGAAAATATTATTCTCATGAGTACCGAGCTGCAGAAAAAGTGTCCTACATTTTATATGAACCATCCCTTCCAAAAGCTTAAGCCAGTGGAGGGAGGGATTATTATTGTTTTCCATCTCAACACTCCCCTCACGTGTTGGACAATTTACCCAATAACGTGGAATTTTCAAATAAAGTGAAAGGGAGCCTAGCATGATTCGAATTTAAGATGTCCCACTCTGATACTTGTATAATAGTTATTATTATTATATTATTGTTTTGTTGTTATTATAAAAGTGAACTCAGAAAAGTGATGAGAAGCCTGGTATTAGCTAGGACTACCAACCTGCTGGCCCTTGTAAGTATTTCACCTGTGTTATAGTCACTAACAACCCAATCACGCCGCATACCATTCTTCCGGGAGGTACAAACCCAAGTATCTAGTTGCACGCCATCCCCCCTGGAAAATGCATAGTATCCAAAAACATTAATCTGAATCCAAGTGACATTAACCTTCATAGTCCATGACATATCTTGTACAAGCATTGCAGAGTAAAGCTTTGAAAAAACAAGTTAGGTAAAATAAGGGCATTGTAATATACTGAACATAACAATCGTCCATCACATATCAAATTTTCATAATATAGCAATCATTAAAAGTGGATTAACTGTGGTTCACATAACACAGGGTCAATTTGACATATTAACATGTGGTCAAATAAAGGCATTTGAGAATCCAACGAAGTTTTGTTTTTGGTTTTTGTTTGTTTTTTATTTTTTATTTTTTTTTCTTTTTGATTGCTACAATGGTTAAACGCTTTTTATTAACTCAAGTAACATAGTGCCAGTGCCACTTTACACTTCTGCCTCTTCCAGGTAACCATGGATGAGGTAGCGTGGCAATCAAATTTGTCATTTGACAGAATGGGCAAAAGTATATGAGACGAAGAGCCTCGTGTGGTTTCAAATTCAAACCAAGAGCCCTTACGCAATGCCTAACTCAACTAGGATTAGTAATAAGAAAGGACAAACGTTCTTATTCATATTGTCCTATGTAATTTCGCTTGACGGCAGCAATAAAAGATTTATACTCCTCTTACACCAAACTCAACTCCAAATACAATTAGCTACAAAAAGTACGCATGAAATGCCTTTGGCTTACCACATAGGATATTTATCCACTAGGACTTGCATTTTGGCTACCACCCATATAAGGTTTCTTTTAGACATCTCCCGCGTTCTCCCAAAGCCATCGCTGAGAATCCCCAGAGTTTTCGCATGGTTAAGAGCTGAGTCCTGAAAGGCGTCAAACATGCAAACGAGTGAGAATGCTGACACTTATAAATTTGTCATCTTTTCTGGCTAGGGGCATGAATAGAAGAATCATTATACCTGTAAATGATTCATTAGCGTTTCTATAGATGCTGTTCGATCAGCCCCTATCTCATATGACCTAATGGAGAAATTTTGCCTGAATACTAAACCATCCTGAACCATTCTCCCCAAGCCAAATGGATCATAAAGCATGTCAGGACGTCTTGGTTTCCAATCGAGCATCATCCACTGCTTCTCTGCCGCCAAAAAGATGGTGGTAATGGCTGCAAGTAGCATGCTCCAATCAGGCAATTGATTGATGAATGTCCTCGGAGGAGGTGATGTCACCTCATCATCAGTATTAAAATTTTCAACTCCTGATGGCAAACCAACTGTGCTGCCATTGATCTTTGGAGGGGCTTGAACATTTGCCTTAACCTGCAAGCCACCAGAGGATGCTGGTTTCGAGTTTGACTTAATTCCTCTGGCATCTAAATTCCCAGAAACAACTTCCAGCTTGGCGGAGGTCTTTGCACTGGTTTCAGGCGATGCAGCCGGGAAAAAAGCAGAGGCAGCAGCAATTGCAACCATGGTGAATACCTTATACTTCCCTAATTAAGCGGTCAACAAAAATTAAAAATTGAACAAAACCCAGTTCAAATTTTCCTAAGAGGAAGCGGATTCATGGAAGCCCTCAGCAAATTGCTCCGCGAAGTGTGAGACGATTCTGGAAAACAGACAAACAATACAAAAACCAAATCAGAAACTGTCAATAATTTAATTAAAATAAACCAAATTATGACGCCAATTCAATCCCAATTGCCGGCAGAAGATTAAACTCTTTTGGAAAAAAGACAAAGATAGAAAGCTAAAAAGAAATTTTTTTTTTCTTTCAAGCGGCTTTAATTCGCACAAATCTCAGACTAAAGAAGGAATATTTTTGCACAATCTAAAAAAAGAAATGAAAAAGTTTGAACGCATCTTAGAAAAAACAAAAATCAAAATTAAATAAGATTCAAAGCAAACAACAGAAAACATATTAAGAAAGATAATTTATCAGACATGAACAATACGCTGATGCTTAAATCCTCGTAAAAATGGAAGGAACTTTTTTTTAAAAAAAATATTAAAAAATTCAAAATAAAGCCATTAGAACAATATGATCTTTGCAAAATAAGTTCACATAAATCAAAATTTTCAACAAAAACTCATTCTTAACCAAAATTAAACAAAGTTATTTGAAAACCCAAAAATGGAAATATATATACACATATTATGTATAATATATGTAGGAAGAAAAAATCACAAAAATTACAACCCCCCAAAGAAAATTGTCTCATCAAACACATTTTCGTCCGTACAACAAAAACAAACTCAAAGATTTGATGAAACAACATCAAAAAAACGCAACATTCCCACAAATTTAAACGTACAGAGAAAAACTTCCTCGCTCAAATCTCGAACAAAGAAGAGAATGGATCCTTCTAGACTCTCTCTCTCTGAGATCAGAAACTAGAGAGGTAGAGAGAGAGAGAGAAAAGAGAACCCTCCACGAAGCAAAAAACTATGAGAAAGAGGAAAGATTAAATAGAGAAGAAGAGCTCACAGATTTGAGAATGAGAACAAAAATCTGTGTGTGACAAATGCATTTTTTCTCTGCTTCAGAAAAAAATCGACACGAATGTTGTTGTTTTTAACTGCTAACCTTTGCGCGTCAGTTCTAGGGTTTGCGATCTGTCCTCGAAATCTCTCCCCCCGATTTCAGTTTCTTTTTCCCCTTCTCTTGTTTTAGGTTTTTCCTTTTCCTCTCTCTTAATTTTTTTTATTATTTTTTTTAGAGAGAGGGGGGATCCAGGGCGAGGTGGGGCCGGCAAGGTTTGTGGGTGGTGAAGATTTGGCGTCGGGCGCTTTTTGAAGTGTCCTCTCGCGCCCCTCTCTCTCTCTCGCTTTCTCATTTTCCACTTTCTAGACACCACTATTTTCCCTATTTACGATTTTACCCTTATGTTGATCATTTGCTGTTTCACTCGACACTTGGAAGACAAACATGTGATGTGATGTGGTGAGTAATTATTATTTTTTCAAAAAAGAACCATAAAACTTATAAATATATATACTAAATCTAAAAAACATTAAAATAAAAACTTTTTAACACTTAAATATTTCAATAAAAATTCCGTAACACACTCTCTCAATTTTGTATTTTGATCCGACTTAAAATTCATTATTTTATTTTGACTTTTTTTGGTTCTAAGTATTATAATACGATTGAATGCCAATTTAGATGTTATTACTTTGAGTCAAGTATTAGAATATATTTAAAAAAATATATTATTCTTCAAACCCTTAAAATTCTCTTATCACAATACATTTTTTTTTTAATTATAACGACCTAATTTTTTAGGTATTAATAATTGATGAAATCATATGATTTCAACTCTCTCACGTACATTTTATGCCAGCCAGCAATGCTTTTATTTTGTGTTACGTGGGATTAGCAATAGTTTCACTTTCACGTTATAGCATAAAATCTTCCTTATTTCATAGAAACTTAACATTCTAACTTCACAAACAAAAAGAAAATATATTTTTTTCTCTCCTGTTGGGGCAGATTATCAGGAAATTACTACTTTTTTTTTTCCTTTGTATTCTATTCGGATCTTTTTCCAAACATATTTTTCAAATTATTCTACCATATTTTCCTATTTGATTCGAAAGTAGATAGAGAATATGTATTTTTTAAAAAAAGAAAATAGATTACTTTCACAAATAATTTGTGAAAGATACATTTTATTTTTAAATAAAACAAAATGCCGGAAAAGTGGTTTGGCTTGGTATGAGGAAAAGCTTATTCGAGTAGAAAAAGGATTTGCTCTCTATACCGTGTTGTCAAAGGCACACTTAATGCTGCAATCTTCTTCTTTTACTTTTTTTTTTTTAAAAAAATAAATGAATACATAAATGATTTAAATTGAAGTCAAATTGATTTTCTGCAACTTTATGGAGGTTTCGGCAAATGGGGCACACGACGTTGACGGATGAAAAAATGTTGGTGTGCCGTCCTTCAGTTTATAGAGGCAAGAGTCAATTTGTTCTTTGATTTTTTAGGCGTCTCTGAATTTAACTCCTGTTTTTTCACCCACAGATATTTAAATTTTATTTAATTAATTTAATTTAAATATTATAAATTTATTAAAAAATTAATTTTCTCAAAACTCACTTTTTATGATTCGAATTCAAAATTTATAATTAAGAAAATATAATATCTTACCGTTATACATTATAAGAGTTTGATATTAAATTTAACTTTTCTCTATTTCTTTGCACTTTCCTGGTTGTTGGGGTTGGACCCATTTGCTTTTTCTTGTATGTTTACGCATTTTTCCCTTTTGTTTTCACGTATCAATTTTGGTGAATGCTCTTAAAGATAAATTCCTCGTTGAAATTGTGAATAATTTAAATTTAGAGTTTTTGTTAATAATAAAAAAAAATTTTGGGTGTTCCTACTCGTCATAAGACCAATACAAATTGGATAATTCTTTGTTTACATTTAGAAAAAGTGTCTGAATTCCTAATATTATCTTTCAAACTCATGCAATATTCATTTGTAGGGAATAAGATAGGAAAATTACTTATCGTTATCGTCTTGGAGGATAACTTCCGAATGGATTCTCTTGCCAAATTGGGCCCTGTCAGCTGGCTTTTTGTACTATTTTTGATATTCCTCTGCTGCCTAGAGTAGAAACTCTCCTCTTTTTTTTTTTTTTTCCCCTTTTTTTGAGAATGTGTTGTTGTTTGCCCTTTTCTTTATCATTTTTCCTAAAAGTTTAATTTAATGAAAGAAAATATTATTAATTATTTTATATATTAATCTTTCTCTCATGTATTTAGATAACTAATCTAATTACTTGATATTCTGTTAAACTTTTAGAAAGAATAATAATTATACAATATATGAAATGGTAACGGATTCGATTAATTATTCAACATGTGAGAAGAAATGTTAATATTCAAAATAATTAATGATAGTCCACTATACTAACTTAACCCTTTAAAAAATAATAATAATTATATAAAATATGAGAACCACTTCTCCATATTGCAAACAAAGAAAATCTTATTCCAAACGTTTAGTGTGGCAATTAGAAATTTAAAAATTTGTAGTAAGAGCACAAAAACTCTTACCATTAATATGATTTATTATAATGTATTGAATACATTTAATTGCTTTGCCTTTCTTTTTCTTTTTTTTTTTTCCGTAGCAAGAATTTATTCCAAGGTCACACTGTGACCTAATTTTACATATCAAAGCGCATGCACGATCTTGTTTGTCAAATGGCATGATACCTAAAAGTTATGACTGAGAGTGTGATTAGGTAAACTATTCACCATAAATGATTTCGTTATGGATTGGATTGCAGACTTTCTTTCCACCATTTAAAGCATGTGAACATTTTCAATTTTCACCATAAAGTACCTATGTCCACTTCCTACTAGTCCTACAGCCTCAAATTAAAATCATATACAAAACTAGAGTCGTTATTTGTTCCTTTTTTTTTCTATAGAAATCATTATTATTATTATGAAAATATACGGTTCCACAAAGATTCAAACATTAGATCTAAAAAAAAAAATGAGAAAAAAAATTTAAAAATTAAAATAACCCCTTGGGGGGGAGGGGTTGTTTTTTAAATAACATCAATATCCCCTTATCTCAGGTAAGATTGAATTTAATGTTGGTAGGTAAATAAATCTTCATTTGTTCCATGCAAAATAAATTTCTCAAAAACATTTATTAATATCAAATATTTTTCGATCGACAAAACACCCAAAATCAAAATCCTAGAAAATGACTTAAAAAAATATTTATAAATCACTTCCTAATCACTTGTAGTTAACAAACAAGTTTACAAAGACAATGCAAAATAACAAATATGATTAAGAAAACTGTAATTAGTTCCTTAAACGGACAAAACGAAGGAATATAACATGAGAATGTAATTGTAAGTCTTTCCTGTTGGCCCTCACTTTCTTTTTTATTTTTAATAAAATAAATAGAATTAAATATGATTGAATCGAGAAAGATAGAATAAAAATAAAAAAACTCTACGATCAGAACTATTTTCCCACTTGTTGCCATGGATGTATGACTTGTCATTATCTCGAAACAAACAAAAGAAATTAAAACACTGAATACACTTATACCGTTCATTTAGAATATTTATTTATGTTCATTTAAAAATAATTTTATAATTTTTAAAATACATATTTTTTCTCGGAAGAAAAGCCATAGGAATCACGTAGCTTCTTTTCATCAATATTGTCTCGAGGTGTGCTTTTCGGGTGCAGAATCTGCAGTGGCAGAACGTCGTAAATTCGGTAGTTATGTAGGGGTTTTGGGTAATTTACGCTTGCAAATAGCCGTTAGGGGGTGGCGGCTTTTTCGAGCGTTAGCGTGGGGTAGCTTTATTTGTGGTCCCAAAGCCACAGGGATTATCATTGTACACGAGACAACCTGTAAACCTTGAATTTTTTGAGGATAATAAGAATAAAATGCCCATGGCCAAGAAATATTGTTCATCCCCCATCCCATATTATGGCCTTTACGATCGATGATAGGATAATAAATAATATAACATTTACACCTAATTTTGAAAATAAGAAGTTGGGTGATTTAAATAAGGTGTAGTATTTTGTTATTTTAATCATTAAAATGTTATGAGAAGAAATTAAAAGTTGATATCCAAAATTAACTTACTTGATTTAATTATTTTAAGAGGGAAAACCAATTTTGCAGGTGAAATATATATTTGAAATCAAATTTTATCTTCTAATGATCTTTGTATATTCCTAAGAAAGGTCTTTTTTTTTTTTTTTTAGTATTTGTATATTCTCGTACCTGATGATGCCATCTCTCATACGGATAAGGTTTGGTTTTAGCACTCCATGAGAAGCTCCTATTTATTTTTAAGAACGTATGCTCTGTTGCCTCCATTTATTTAGAATTTTATGCTCTAAACAATCTTTGGTCTCGTCGTGGCCTGTGCACACTAATCGGGAATCTAGATTTTCTGTTTAGATAAAATTTTAAAATCAGTTGTTTTATACTTTAATTTGAATTTGAAAACTTTTCTGTTTAGATGACCTTGAAAAATAAATATCTAAGATTCATTAATGATGGGCTCTATTATTGTCACCCTCTTTCAATTTTTTTTTTTTTTATTACAATGAGATTTCGAATTGCACTCTGAGTTAAGAGTTTAAATCTCGAGCGTTTGCTTCTTTTGTACAAGTAAGCATATAGTTCCATGTTTAGTACCTAACACAAATGCTTACCTTTGAAGAACTAATAGTGCCAGAGATGGAAGAGTGAGAAAAAGAAAGTGACAGCGTGATACCAATTGAATGCTTGGGTTTCAAAAAAAAATGTGTAATTTAGGTTGGGAATCAAACAGCTCTTATTTAGTTGGTTCAAATCTCAGAGTGAGTTATAAGGACAGGCTATTGGGTATGAGTAACCCGAGAAGTGGAGAGAACTTGCCTTCACATGTTTAGTAATCTCATTCTCAGTTTGAAGAGGAAGTTCTTCAAGCACCCTCAGAATTGACATGCCAGTGATTGGCTTACGGATGGACCTCAAGAGCCCACTTCATCAACCTTGGAGGCACTCCCTAATCGTCAAGTTGGTGGATAAGGAGAAAGGTTACAATTTCTTGAGAAGAGAGCTTTCATTGTGGATGCTTAATATGAAGTTGTTGAAATCATAGATTTAGAAAAATGTTAATTTCTAGCCAAACTTGGAATATGAGATTTTGTGTAGTCAATCTTGGATTATTGCAGCACATTACCTCTCGGTTAGGAGGTAGGCACCGGACCGGGGTTCAGACCTTCCAAAACTTCGTTTCCTCCTCTTTAAGTTTGGCTTCAATTCCCTGAACCACTTAATGAATTGTTTATACGGATCTTCTTTGAAGACTTGATAAGCAAATTGGAAAGGTCATTGGATTCATAATTTCATGCTTGATATCATGGCCAACCGATACCTAGTTTGTTAAATAGCTGAATACTGATATCTCTTAACTAACATCTTAGATTTGAGATTTGTAAATAACGAAAATAGGTATTAGAGAGTTTTGCTATTTAAGGATCTAATTTGACTTAAATCAGATGTAATCATATTTAACATAATTTTTCTGAATATATTTATTAAAAAGAAGAAGATGAAGGATGTCATGGGCCAAGTAAGCAAAGTGGTGCATTGAAATTAACATCACCAAGCCCTTGATTCTGGGTGCAGGGACAGAGGAATTTAGAAGCGATCGTCTATGAAAGGCTATATCAAATTTGAACTAGATGGGGAAAATTTATGCATGGATTGAAACAGTAAGGCGGATGCTTTTGTGGTAAAGAAACTAGCAAAGGAAATGTTGATCCACAGAGAGGATGGATTTAGAAGGATCACTTCACGGAGGAAGAATGATGTCAAGAGGGAATAGGTCGTTGTAGAGAGGAAAGCAACGGATCAAGAGCAGGACTCGGGCAAACGCACCAAAATATATCGGATAAGGAGATATTTCTAAATGAACTAGATGTTCGGGGAGCCTCTAGTTCAGAAAGAATTACCTTGTTAGCAACCTATCGTGCATCTAACTCCTATGAAATTTTGGCTGTTCAAGACGAGGAGCCATCACTCTAGCATATGAATGGTCAAATCGAAGTGCACCACGATTTGGAAACACATGGATTTGACGGGTTCTAAGGAGCAAGGAAAGAAGGGAAAAGTTAGTCTTGAAGGTGAAGACCATACTATTGTCGTCTACTCATCCATCAATTGTCGGTCACCGGCAATCAAGGAACTGTGAGACTGAACTAGCAAATTTTAACCCCAAGATTGCTATGGCTTGAGGCCATGATCATGTACCAAACTAATGTTCTATGCTCAAGAAGGAAACATAGGGGGTAAGAAATATAGTTCCGAATAGCGAGAAGGCCAGGTTTTGATCTAAGTTTGTTGCGGGCTGAGTAAGGCACTAGACATATATTCAATCTCAATGGATTTCTATAGTTTCTTTCAGTTTGTTTGGATTAGGTTTGTAATGTAGGCCTCTGTGTTGTGGTCCAGTTGTGGTATGGTAGTGTAGGGTTTCCGAGATCTGTTTTATGTACTTATCCTCCAACTCAATTGTTAGTTTCACAAGCTCACAGGTACTTCTAGCACTGCAACTGGGGCATGGTCATCCACAGGTACCCAACAATATTTTCTTTTGGGAATTCAATTTGAGATAGGACATATTCCCAAAAATGAAGGTTCTCACAATCATGAGGGTTTAGAAATGTGACATGTTAATGTACCCTAGCTTGTGCCTTGGTCCATGAGATGTTATTCCTCGTTTGTCAATGGTGCATAAAAGGTGAATTATGAAATTCGGTAATTGTACCTAACTAAACAAAAATAATATAAAAATTCTCTTATTGTAGTAAAAATTCTAGTGGCTCAAAACTGATCTTCACAGCAACATTTTCTATTTAATTTCACATTTCTTGCAGAAGTTTTCAAACCTGTGAGCAACAATTAGGGGGCGTTTGAATTAGGTTTTTTTTTGTCCTTTTTTGAAAGCAATTTTGGAAGAACACTTTTTTTTTTCATTGTGTCATTTGAAAAATAATATTAATTTAATTAGAGTAAAAATTAATAAAAAGAACTCAAAAATTATAATTATTTTTAAACGTTTTAGGTAAAAAAAATTGAATTTCACGTAGAAAGAAGCACTTATGGATTTTAAGTACTTAGAAGTACATCCGATTGTCATGATAGGATTTTGTATTTTAAATTCTTATATAGAAATATACATAATATGTAATTTATTAAAATTTTCTGTATAGACATGAGAAATTGCATTTTTTTGAACTATTAGGATTTTCTAAGAAATTTAATAGGCTATTGATCACTGCTTAGGTTGGATGGAAATATAAATAAATGAGAAAATAATACTTTATAAAAGTAAAAAGGGGAAATCTGAAGAAGATGTAAATATAAAAAATATAAAAATTTTTATAGAAAGATTAATTATTTTATAAAAATATTAGAATAGTAATATTTTATATTAAGAATCTAAAACGACCAAACATGTAATCATTAATTATAAAATAAATAAAATAAAAACATGTTAAAAAATATAAAAATATAAAATTTTTATATAAATACAATTAATTTAATATGTTAAATCATTTTAAAAATAAAAATAGAAGTTCCTGTCCACGATGTAACCTTTTAAAAAAAATTAAAAAAATAGAGGTAACAACAAGAGTCGTCCTCGTGGAATTGCGGCCAACCTCTTTATCTCAAAACAACTAAGTTTTGGTTGTGCACCTAGAGAGAGCATCCATTGAATATTAACACATTTGAAGAGAGAGAGAGACCCAGCCCAGCCAAGCAAAGCTCGTCATGGACATGGGTATGGCCCCTGTACTGGAGCCCGTGAGTTGGATCCCTTGAGGTTGATTAAGACGTACGCTTGCACTAATGGTTAATTGGTCGAGTGTATTAGATCGTTCGATCCTTAATTAAGAACTCAAATTCGAGTTGTGATATGGATATAACTTAGATTACATTGGGAGATCCCATTTTTTGAGGAGAGACCTCTAAATAAGTTGGTTCAGATTTATCAGGATGACATTTCGAATATTGAACGATTAAAAGAATGTTTTGTGTAAAAAAAAAAAAAAGAACGCATGCGTGCAAACACCAAGAGAGAAAGACACATTGAGAACAAAATAAAAAAGAAAAAAATGTTAGTGTTATTATTGTTTTTTTTTTTCCCCTTGTTATTGTTATTATTAATATTATTATCATTATAGTATTAGAAGATTCGCAATCATAATTTAGAAGAATTGGGATGAGACTCTTGCATTTTTTCAAACAGCTGAGTAATTCAAATCGAATGACACATAGCTAAAAGAAGAGATGTGAAGACAACTAACGCATGGCTTCCCATTCATATTATTGCATTTTCCTTTTTCTTCTCTCCTTTGTGCAAAGACTAGTGTCTATGTTTTTGGAGTACTATTGAGTAGGTTTAGTTTGTTAAGCTACAACTGCCTTTAAAGCTCCTCTCCTTCCTCATGTTCTATTTGTGCTCCTCCATTACTAAGAATGGTAAAAAATTTACAAACTAAGGCGTTTGTACTAATGGAGGAATCAAAAATACATCCATTTTTTCTAAAAATTCTAGAATCGAAGTTTATACAGATGGAGGAAGAACCACCTCTCCATCATCTTCTAAAAAAATGCTGAATACCACAATGTTGAAGGTTATAGAATAGACACATACAATTGAGAGGGATAGTTTGAGTGACTTTATAATTTGGGTTTTGTGGTTTCTTGTCATGCAATTTTGATTGCTAAAACTTGTGGCTAATCAAAATATTATAGAAGACCCATGAATGAAACGTCCTTAATAAAATAATTTAGTGGCAATAGTCTTCTTCCCTCAGTCCAGAGAATTGCTTGATCATTGGATATGGTATGGGTGGGACGCCAAGTGTCCCATTTTCAGGTTTACTTGTACCGTGGATTGTATTAGTTGTAATTTTATTTGTATCTTAGTTGGATTTAACTTCAAGAAAGAGTGCCAATATTAATGTCGTAACCTAAGAACATTTCATTGACGGAGAGAAGGCTCTACTGGAGTGTATGAAGGGAAAATAAAGTCTTTTTGCTCCGGTCAGAGAACATTCCATCTAAATATAATGCCACATCGGTACGATAGACATGTTTTTCTATATCTACATTTCAATTAATGACTAATCGAATTATCTCCGACTAAAGTAAAACCACCATCTCCATGCTAATGCCAAGGAGAAAAGAGAAAACGGAATTTCTGGGCCGGCATTAGAATTGCCAAACCGACCGAGAGGAGACTATTGTGCGTGCGTGTGTTTTTTATTTTGATTTTTATCATTAGTATTCAAAGTTATGCGCAGATAAATATGATTTGAGTGTATGTAAGAGTTTTATTTAGATAGGTATTTCTTTTGGTGTATTTTTTTATTTTTAAATTTTAAATTAAAAATTTAATTAAAAAATTTAATATTTTACCACATTAAATTGTGATTACGTGTGTACATTTTTTTTTGGGAGTGCTTTTTGGGGTGGGGTGCGTTTTCGTGGGTGCTTTCTCGGGGCTTCACTAGCTTACGTTATTGGGTTATTGGGCCTTTAAGACCAGTGGACAATCCAATCCATATCTAGCTGTTGGACAGAGCTGGTTGGTGGTTTGACATTGGAAGCAAATGGGCATATGATACGGACCATGTGGAAGTGTTTTGTGCACTGCTCGAACCACGGGCCAGCATTTAAGAAAGAGTTCAGAAGATAATTTTACTGTAAACAAACCAATCCAAAAATGAGGCAAGCAATAATAAAAATCACGAACACTCACGCTCGAGTAGTATGGTGCTACCCCACAGCCCCACGTTATTCTTAGACGATTCCTCCAAGCAATCAAATCCGATACTTGAATTTTCCACAAACAAAACACAGATTCCTTTGAAAAGTATTCTCTCAAACTCAACTTTCTATTCTTTCTGATTCTCTCTCTGTGTTAAATTTTTTCCTCACTTTTAGAATCTTGAACTTTTAGGGTTTATGATTGCAAGTTTGGTTTAACGATGTTCGGGTTTAGAAGGTTTTACATTTTTTTGGGGGGGGGTTTCTGTTAGAATTTTGGTTTTAGACTTGGTTCCATAATATTTTCGAATTCTTTTATTACTTTTTTATGGTTGTTCTAAACTCAATTGTTGTTTGTCTTGAACTATAGGTTTTACGATGACAATTTTGTTTGACGTGTGTTGAAGTTACTTGAACTTTTGTTGTTAGGGTTTTGACTGTTGGTTTAGGTTTAGTTGGGATTCAGTTGTACTTAGTAATCAAGGTATTGCTTGAATATAATGTTTTCCGTTTGTTTCAACTTAGAATCAGTTCTTAAAGTGACGACCATGTTCATTGTTTATCTCAAGTAACTGTGATATTCAAAGCCTGGGTCTTGATTTGTCTGAATCCTAATGTTTGCCTTGATTTTTAGGGTTTGTCATGGCTCTTATGTTAAAGCATTTTCTTGGACTTCCGTCTTAAGACTTGGTCGGTTTAGACTTGGATATTAGGGTTTATAATGCCCCTGGTGGGGTTTCTGTCAGGGATTTCAATTGTTGAAAGGAACAGAGTGGGAAACTATTTATGCCATATACTTTGTACAGCGGTTCTGTTCTGTTGCAGCTTTTCATTTCTTGTTTGTAATCCTGCTTGGAAGAGCAAAGGAGGGAACCACATTGAGCAGTTACCGTTCGGTTTCCTGTCCATAATAAGGGTTTAGTATGGCTACTTCCTTTGAGGAACCACATTCTGGCACGGACAGTTACCCTTTGCTTGTTGAGCGGCCGGGACGCCATGAAGGTCATGAGCCTGCAATTAGCATAGCAATGGATGGTGATCCATCATCATCTCAATCATCTGATGATAACACTCCGTGTGATTTAGATGTACACTATAATGCAAATAGACCTGCAACAAGTAGCATTCCTGTTCAGTCTTCCCTCTCTAATCCGTTAGATTCTATAAACTCATCATTTGTGAGGAGAGAAGGGATCGGTTCTCATCGTTGGAGCCTTTTCAATTCTGGAATATGGATTATTATTCAGATAGTTTTTACGATGACCCAGATCATTGCTTCGATCATTGTCTTGTCTTTGTCAAGAAATGAGCACCCGAAAGCTCCATTATTTGCTTGGATTGTTGGTTATGCTGCTGGTTGTGTGACAACACTCCCTGTACTCTATTGGCGCTATCTTCATTGCAATCAGAATGTTCACCAAGGTGCTACTCAGGTGTTCCCTGCCAGCAGCGGTAATTCTGATTCTAATTCTTACATAACAATCTCTCTAACTCAGCCATCGGAAGAGGTAGGCCATCAGAATTCAACTACAGCCTCCTGGAATGATGAAACTATACCATATTCCAATTATAGGTATTTTTCCTTTCCCATTTTGTTCTGGTCTGTGTTAATTCTGATCACAGTTCTCTGCAACGCTAGTAAATGGAAAGACATCTGTTGTATATTTTGCAACATCTGCTTGTGCCATTACTTACGCATGCTTGATGATTCTTGAAAATGTTTTTCATGCAATAAATAGCATATTATTTGTTGGTCAATGCTGACTATCCTTCATGTTTAATTGTACAAGGGTAAATAGATTTCTCTCTTTTTTGGTTGGATTTTATATGTTTATTGACTCTATTATTGACTGTAATGTAATCCATTTAGCTTATGGGCATATGTTGAATGCACATTAAATTGTTCTGGAGGTTTGAAAATTTGGTGCAGAAATTAGGGACATCTTTTTTTCTGCTATAGATTGTGCTATGGTACCCTTTTCTGACTTTTTTTTAAGTTTGTTGCTAGATTCTGCTGTCATCACAAATATTGCAAACGGGATGTTCAGTTCTTTGGAAGTGGTAACAATTACAAGGTCATAGTTCACCTATAAAACTTTTTTCTGACGAGCATAATTTAGGACAATTATAGCTATACAATTTTAAATAGATTACACATCTTATTACTTTTGTCAGACACTGCTATGCGGTTTCTGTCTGGGTCAGGCCCATGCTTGAAACAAAGAAAATTTTGTCTTGTTGTGGAATTTGTCTTTGAACTTAAAGTTATAATGCTGTGGAACTTGATATGGTAACTTAGCTGTGGCCTGAATTACCTTGTCAAATACGATTAATTGAAAGATTAGAGACTAAGCAAGTTTAAAAGATTAAGAGAGAGCAAATGTAAGGAAGTGTAACATAATGGCCAAACCTATTACATTGCAAATTTTCTGGTGTTTGTCAAAGGTGTTTGTTTAATAATTCCAATTATATCTCTATCTGAGATAGCTTGCAAATTTTCCATGTTAATCAACTCAAACAATTTAATAAAGAGCCAACACTGGATATGCTGTTATAGCTAGATCTCTTTCCAGAAGGTAATTATTGGAGGAACTTGTTCGTTGTTGAAACTACTTAGCCTTTTGCCCCCCCTTTTTTTCCCCTTCTCTCCTTTCTCTCTCTCTCGTTCAACCCTCATTCATCAGTTTTTTGCTACTTCTAGGTTGTGTTATCTAAGTGATGTGTTATGACTCAATTTCAAAATTTTTACCAGCAGGCTCAGTGTACTAGTAGACAATTTGAAAGTTGCCATGGACTGCTTCTTTGCCATGTGGTTTGTAGTTGGCAACGTATGGATCTTTGGAGGTCACTTTTCTTATTCTGATGCTCCAAATATGTACAGGTATGAAGCAAATGAATGCAGAAACATCTCAGGATAAGCTACCTGGTTGAAAAACCCACCTGTTCTTTATTTTGCAGGTTATGTATCGTATTTCTTACCTTCAGCTGCATTGCATATGCAATGCCTTTTATCTTGTGTGCAATGATATGCTGCTGCTTTCCATGTATAATCTCATTCCTCGGCATCCATGAAACTTTCTCTCAAGTTAGGGGAGCTACCGCAGATTCCATTAATGCTCTGCCGATTCTCAAGTTCACAGTAAATAAAATTGGGAATGCCAATAGAGAAACAATCTCTGGAGTTACTGAAGGTGGAGTTGTGGCTGCAGGAACAGAAAGAGAGCGTGCTTTCTCAGCGGAAGATTCTGTAAGTTGCTTGATTACTTAATGTGCAATAAGTTTCAGATTCTCACACAAATTAAAAACTTTGTCATCCTGTATCATATTTTATTTCCAGTTCCCTGCTAAATAGAATGATGTGGTACAGAACTATTTACTAAATTTGCAACACAAATTGTTTTACATGTCCTGGAGTCCTGGTTACTCTTTTATTTAGTATTGGTGTTGCATATTTTTCTTTATTGATACTGAAAGCTTTCTACTGCAGGTATGTTGCATTTGCTTGACGAGATATGAAGATAATGATGAACTAAGAGAGCTTCCTTGCTCTCATTTCTTTCATACAGCATGTGTGGATAAATGGCTAAAAATCAATGCATCTTGTCCTCTTTGCAAATATGAGGTTGGTCAGAAAAATGGTGTCCTGTCATCCGCTGCAAGCTATATCACCTAAATGAGAATTGTTTTTCATGCATAGTGGGGCATGTGGTAATGTAAATCTGATCTACCGGAAAGACCAAGGGCCTCTTTCTTTGGCCATATACTGTAATTAATTGTAGTGTGTGTATATAATAGCAGGTTTGCATGATTAATAAAAGTTCTTGTTTCAGTTTGTCCTACTAACATTGTAGAGATTAAAAATACTTCTAAGTTGGACTCCTTCTGGCTAACATACTTGAGAGAGGCTTTCATTATATTTTCATTCTGGTTCAGTTGGTCCATAGCTATATAGTTGACATCAGCTATGTCTTTGTTGGTGGTACTGAGGTGACTTTTTCGTGAGTCAATAGCTATCGGTCTTTCACTAAGTAAACCCCAATAAAGAGAAGGGAACTGTTGTTGAATGCTCTCTTGTTTAATTTTCTTTGGTGACAAAGATGCTATCCCATTTAGAGTGTTTGTTTCAGCATTTTGTGGTGTTTTGGTGCCTTAGATTGGACTTAGTGCAGCTGACTTTCGTTCCTCTAAGCTGCATCTATTTTAAAGTTTATAATGTGATCCCCACCTGGCTTGAGGGTTAAAAAGAGAGAAACAAAAGGAAAAGAGCAGAAAAAAAGGAAGCATCTGAGACTGTCAGCTGTTATGTTTAAGAGTCATCAGATTGTAGATAATTTTGGACCCTGCTTATAGTGAACAGAACAAAGTGAGAAGAAGCATCTGCATTATGGAAACTTTAACAGGTAGCACAGCGAATTCTGGATCAAGCCTTTACATCAAATCAAGTGCAAAATCCTCGGAAGGCAGATATCCTTTTCTTATTTTTGTTATTGTGAAATTAGGCAGGAAACAGTGGCTAATCCACTACTAACTTTCTACCTCTATCACCTAGAAACTTCTCTTCATGCCTGAGACTGTTGGTACTCATTAGCAGCTTATAAGAGCATCCATGCAATGAAGGACATCATCATCAACAGAAAGCTTCTGCTCTCAAGTGACTTCAACTTTCCTCCATTGTTGCTGTCTGGTGTTGCTTTTGTATCTGAACTAGAACCTGAGGTGGAAGGAGACATAGTTGATGCTGATGATGAGGATGATGATCCAGTTGAGGTAGCAGCAGAAGTTGATGGAGAGTCTGTTGATGAAGTTGTACTAGAATCAGGAGCTGCCTGTGCAAATATCTTGGCATCCGGAGAACCTGGTGGGAGATTCAGTATGGCTGCAAACAATATTAAACCACAAACTCTGTAAGTCCCAAAACCATGCTATGATAGATCTGTCAATTCTACTAAGTTTCTTTCAGAAAAATGAAATTCTAAAACCATAATTCTGAAGTGTTGAGAATTTTTTTTTTTATTTTTTTATTTTGGGCTCAGAGATATATTATTCCAAAGTTCTTAATTAAAGATGGGTTACGCAGGTTCATTGCGAGAGGCTGTTATTGAAGGAATTACAGGGGCAGTCGGAGACTTTAGCATCAATATTGCAAGCGGCCGGCATCTGCAGGGCCAGAGTTGTGTTAATAGGGAGCCCCATAGAGGGATCACTGCTCTCCTTGATGAGAACACACAGGCACTTGGGCTTGCTGCTTTTCACTTTCTGTGTATCATCGCAGCACTCCTGTGTTGGCTTCTTTGCAGTGCCACTCACAAAGGGAATGCAAGCTGCGAGGTTTGTAAGTTGATCTGCACAATCCTGCTCATCTTGCTCCATTGTTCCACTGGCAACCATAGCTAGTGTGGCTACCAATAGGTACAGCATTATAAGCTTTTTGTTTCCTGCCATTTCTCTCTCTAGGTATATTTTTCTGCACCCTCTACTATTTCTTTCTTCGTGTGATTTGTAATCTTCCCTAAAATCGGGTACTTGTATGGGTATATATAGAGTTACGAAAGTGAGGTTGTGCACACATTCCTACCCTAATCTATTTTTTGATAAGAAATAAAAAAAATAATATTATCCTTCTTTATAGTGTGCATATAAAGTGCTCGATACGCGATATATTGAAAGAAAAAATTAAATGGAAATTGGAGTGAGACAGAAATACCCAAATTGATGTGTTAACACATTTTGAGCTTTGTTATCATTCATCTACATTATTGGGACATCATTGTTTGTGGTTCGGTCACATAAATTACTGTCATTGCATTGCAATGTTCATGAATTTCCGCATAACTAGATGACATCACTCTCATTGATCGTGCCAACAGCTAAGGCTGAACAAAACCATGAATTTCTGTAGTCTGAGCGTGTGCATAATAAAGCACCAGAGTTGGCTCTCTCTCTCTCTCTCTTAAATCTTCTGTTTAAATACTGTCTATTGTGTTCTCCTACTTTTATTAAGTTGACAAATTATCTCATAGCCTTGGGGTTAGTTGCCGGGATGAACCTAGTCAAGTCCACACTATTACATTGATCATTTTGGTTTTTGGTAATTTCTCAATTATGAAGTGAGCATTCAATGCAGGATTGGAAATATGTAGAGGAGTAAAGGCTTTCGACATATCTGGGTTAACTTTGCTTTGAGAAATGCAATTCCATCTTTCAAGGTATGGCCAATTTATTTCCGTCTGGTCACCATTCCCAATAAGATTTTAGGACAGTTATTTCTCATGCCGTTCCTGGCAGATAGCATATTGGTATTGCCCTCTTAGATAAAAGATAAAAATGTTGAGATAAGCACAGGTTTTGGAAAGAAGGGCATGGCAAAGCCAAAATCTCTGTGGATAAAGAAGTCATTTTGCACTATAGTGAAATTCAGCCTGTCTTGTGATGAAATCCTTGTAAATATTCAGATTTTGAATCGCATGCTAGCTTGATGTTGCTAATCAATAACAACATTGTATCTTTTGAGTGTAATACCACAATAGTATTGGATAACGCTTATTTTTCTTATTTTGTTCATTTTTTTTTTTAATTTTGGTTATTGAGTTTTATTTAGTATTAAGCCCGCCTCTGTATTTCCTATGACAACGTACCGCATGGGGTGCTACATGTATCATTTGTGGTGGAAGGCCTTTTTTCATTGTCTGGTATATGTGTGTTTTGAGAATTTCATGTTATTCAACCGAATAAATTGAGGATCATAGTGATGGTGATGGTGAGGACAAGCAGCATATTATTATAGTGCTGTACGTTTGATAGATTCACACTCGAATGTCCTAATATCTATAATTATTTGTTGCTTTGTTCAGGGGTGGACATCGGCCGGGCCACCTATCAAGGGCTACTTGCTAAGGCTTTGAACCAGTATGGGTATTTTTGGTAAAGGTATGGTCCCCAAAAGCCTCAGATTATTTTTACCGTCGGTCTATGATGTGTTTCTCTAAAGAATAATTGTCTTTTTAAACAATGAAGACAGAATGCTTTAGTGAAATAAGTCTTCTGACCGGGTTCAGGTGTTGGGTATTGCCCTAGCAAACTGGAATTCAAGTCCTTTTAAGCGCGTGGGGGTTCCACTTGTTTTGGCGGGTCATGGCCTGATAGGCCCAAACGTTATGTGGATTGAAATCTAATCCTACTGTGTTGGGGTTTCGACTTGGGCCCAAGTCCAGATGACTGCTCAGACATTTTTTTTTTTTTCAGAAGCCTGTACCCAGCGCAGTCATAGGTCCCCATCTTTTATGGGTCATTCCAGCTTTGCGGACAATTTGGGCCTATTTGGACCTATTGTGGCTCGGGTTCAATCTCTTAAGCCAAATTTGGGCCTGATTAGAGTTACCAAGCTCAACATTTTTGCAGGAAAGCCTGGGCCTGGGTCAGCACAGATATCGCGCTAGACTGGGCCCAATCAGCACAGACAACGGGCACATTGTTTCTTCGGCCGGAGCTGCACCTGCCTAAATTTATTTCAAAGAAGCCTAGGCAAGCTATAACAGACAAACCAAGAGTTTAAATGTAACAGCTAGGAAGGTAGGATGTTAGGTTAGTTGAAATAGGAAGTCACGATGTTCTGTAACCAATTTAACTAAACTTTGTTAGGATCAGTTAGTAGACTGCAGAAGCAATCCTATAAAGTGATGTAAGAAGAATAATGAAGGATATCAAGGATTACCATCGTAGGTTGGGTGTAATGGAAATGACATTGCATTTTGTTTCTAAGGGTTCAGCTTCGAGTCCCATTGGCAATGTAAAATAACTGCGATGGGAGACCTCCCCCCATTCTGGACCCGACAGAAAGTCAATCCAGTTTAGTCGGGGTACAGTTTCAGATATCGGGTGATGGCTAAGTCAGAACAAAAAAAGGAAGGATATTAAGGATTCCATTGTTCTATTCTTAACTCTCTCTCTCTCTCTCACTTTCCTTCCTGTCTCATCTCTTGAATTTTCCATTAACTCCATTGAAACCACAGACTCAATTCACAGAAGGAGATAGTTTTCTCCTTCGAAATCTCTTAACTCTACTAGAGTTCTTGACACTTTTTCTTTAGTCGAGAACCCCAGATCTCAACTCCTTTCACTTCAAGCCAATGTGTGAACTGTTACAATTTGAGCTCAAATGGCAGAAGGAACTAGACAAAGAACTCAAGAAGATTAATTCAAGAAGCAAGAAACCACAATGGAAGAACTAAAACTTTATGTGGACAGAAGACTCAAAGAACACACTCAAAAAATTAATCAGAAGATGGATTAGAAACTGGAGGCCTTTTTGGTTAATTTCAAAGCACGTTTCAGTGCTTTCTTAAAGAAACCATAGCGGGAAAAAGATGAAGAAAACTGTGTAGAAAGAAATCTGAATTCCCCACTCCTTCCCACACCCAAGAATACGAGCAGATGGGGAGACTTACTCCAACAAAAGGGATCTCCAACCACGAAGCATGATGCCCAACCTACCTAGAGTTGAGCTTCTTCTCTTCTCTGGTGACAACCCTCGCATGTGAATAAGAAAATGTAATAAGTTTTTCACAATTTACTAGATACCCCATCATCACAAAGTTGAAACAATAGAAATGTACTTTGAAGGAAAAACTGAAATTTGGTATTAAGGACTTAAAAGAATTAAAAAAGAACTAGAATGGAAAGAATTTTTTAGTCTATTGTGTCAGAGATTTGAGGCCAAAGGACTGTAAGATGATGTAAAAGAGTTTAATAAACTTCAGCAATATGGATCATTAGCAGAGCATCAAGAGAAGTGTGAGGAGCTGTGGGCACTAATGTTTCATAAAAATCCTCGATTAACAGAATCATACTTCATTTTAAGCTTCATAAGTGGAGTCAAGGAAGAAATTACGTGTACACCGAATGATGAAACCCACTACTCTCCTTCAAGCCTTTGAAATAGCAACATTGCAAGAGCAGTCCTTGAAGCTGTCAAGAAAAGGAAGAATTGTTACAAATAAACAGGGAAATATTGGTGAGAGCAATGCAAGAATTAAGAATTCAGCTGGACTTAACAACTATACATCTCTAACAATGGGGTCAAGCAAGAGTTCACAATGAAGCAATGTTTTTGCTTCAAATGTGGTGAAAGGTTTATTCCAAGGCATAGATGCAAGTTTAAGTGTCTAAATTTCATTCTGGCTGCTGAAGAGGAAGAAGAGGGTGAGTTCACTGATGATGAAAAAGAAGAATACAAGAAACAGACTGTCAGTGAAGGGGGGTTCAAGTATCCTTGCGTGCATTATCTAATTCAATGCAAAGACAAATGATAGTATTACAAGGAACCTTATATGGTTTAATAATAACCATTTTGGTGGATATTGGAAGCTCTAATAACTTCTTTCATCAGAGAATAGCCATGGAACTAAGGCTACTAGTTAAGCCAGTTGAGGAACTTCATGCAGAGATTGCAGATGGAGGTAAAGTCACTAGTTCCACAAAAGTGAACCATGTGAAGTGGACAATTCAGAGGTACATCTTCTCCTTTGACTTAAGAGTAATAACACTAGGACGATGAGATATTATATTGGGTGTGAATTGGATGTACAATTATAACTCAATTACTTTTGACTTCAAAAGATTGTAGGTCATTTTTTTTTTTTTTTTTTGGTGAAGGGAATGAGGTTGTCTTAGAGGGAATGGAAG
Organism: Dillenia turbinata; assembly: GCA_037126225.1. Taxonomy (NCBI): domain Eukaryota; kingdom Viridiplantae; phylum Streptophyta; class Magnoliopsida; order Dilleniales; family Dilleniaceae; genus Dillenia; species Dillenia turbinata. Next base: position 26,484,527 of record JBAMMX010000003.1, on the reverse strand, counting down.
AACAACTCTTACTCAAATTAATAAGGGAAAAAGCTACTAAAAGGTTTAGTCAACAACAGCTACAAACCTGTACAGCTCTAGACATAACACAGGAACATAAAGACTCAGAGATTCCAATAGTGATTTTAGCAGTACTATCTAAGTTTGAGGAAGTATTTGTAGTCCCCAAAGCTCTTCCCCGTGAAAGGAAACAAGATCATTCTATTCCTCTGAAACTTGATTCCTAACCTTTTAAACTTAAGTCCTATATCCTCACTCCCAAAAGACAAATAAAAAGACAAGTGTAAGATATGCTAGATAATAGCATCATTAGGGACAACACTAGTCCATTTGCTTCCCATGTTCTACTTGTCAAGAAAAAAGATGGGACATGACACTTTTGAGTAGATTACAGACAACTTAATCTACTAACTATCAAGGATAAATATCCCATTCCTAACATTGATGAGCTCTTGGATGAACTTTATGGTTCTAGAGTTTCTCCAAAATAGATTTAAGGACTGACTATCATCAGATAAGAGTTAAACCTTATGATATTGAAAAGACAACCTTTCAAACTCACTATGGACATTTTGAGTTCTTGGTCATGCCTTTTGGGCTGACCAATGACCAATGCACCAGCAACATTCTAATCCTTAATAAATCACATTTTCCAGCCATATATGAGGAAATCGATTTTACTCTTCTTCGATGATATATTGGTTTACAGCTCAGATATGTGCACAAAACCTCAAAGCTGTATTTCAAATACTCAGACAACATAAGCTTTTTGCTAAGCTATCCAATTTTTTTTTTTTTGCACAACCGCAAGTAGAGTATTTGTGACATTTGGTCACTGGAGAAGGGGTCAAGATGGACCCTCAGAAAACGAATTGCATAAATTCATGGCCTACTCTCACTTCTGTCAAATTCTTGAGGGGATTCTTGGGGCTTTCTGGGTATTATAGGAAGTTTGTGAAGGACTATGGTATAATTACAAGACCCTTAAATGATCTCTTAAAAAAAGATAGCTTTTAATGGTCAGAGAAGGCTGAGGCAGCTTTCAATTAGTTGAAAATGGCTATGAGCATAGCACCTGTTATACGATTGTCTGATTTTTCCAAACCTTTAATTGTGGAGACTGATACTTGTTCTCAAGGGTGGGGAGCAGTACTAATGTAAGAAAGGCAACCTATAGCATATTTGAGTAAAGCATTGGGTCCTAGGAGCAAAGGATTATCGATATATGAAAAAGAGCTACTGGCTGTGGTGTTGGCTATGACTAAATGGAGGCACTACTTGATTGGTCATCATTTTGTAATTAAAATTGACCACCAAAGTCTCAAATATTTGAAGGAGTAGAAACTCACCAATTCTCTTGCAACACAAATGGCTAGCCAAATTGTTAGGAATGGACTATGAGATTTAGTATAAGAAAGGGAATGAGAACAAGGTTGCAGATGCCCTATCAGGAAAAAGAGGATTTCAGGAGGAAAAAGATACAAAACCTACCATCACCTCTATATCAACAGTACAGTTTATGTGGATCTCAGAACTACAGTAAAGTTATGAATAAGATGAGGAATGTCAAAATATAATAACATAACTAGTTCTACAACCTGACTGCAAACCTGAGTTTCAGTACAAGAATGGTCTTCTTAAGTACAAGAGAAAGATCATGATAGGAGAAGGAAACCAGCTTAGAGAAAGAATAATGCAACAGATGAACAACTCAGCAACAAGAGGACACTATGGACAGCTAGGGACCCTGCAGAGAGTTAAGTCTGTGTTCTATTGGCCATTAATGAAGAAAACCGCAAATAAATTGGTTAGAGAATGTGACATCTGTCAGAGAAATAAACATGAGAATATACAATATCCAGGGCTACTTTAACCACTACCCATTCCCACTCAAGCTTAGTCACAAGTAAGTATGGATTTTATAGAAGGGCTACCTGAGTCTCAAGGTTTCAACACCATTCTAGTAGTAATCGACAAGCTCAACAAATTTGGGCATTTTATGGCCCCACAACATCCATATTCTGCAAGGAAGGTGGCACAATTGTTCTTAGACAATATATTCAAACTACATGGCCTTCCTAACTCTATTATTTTTGACAGAGATCAGGTTTTCACTAGCTTATTTTGGCAAAAAATGTTCAGACTTATGGGCATTCAACTCAAGCTAAGTAGTACTTACCACCCTCAAACTGATGAGCAGAGCGAAAGGTTAAATCAATGTGTGGGATGCCATCTCAGATGCATGACATTTGACAGAATTGCATTGTGGGTTCAATGGTTGAGTTTGGCGGAATTGTGGTATAATACAAACTACTACAACAACATCCAAATGACACCCTTTTAAACTTTATATGGGTACCAACCTAGACAAATACCAATGGGGCCTTATGCTAATTCTATTACACCCGCTGTTGTAGAATTCATCAAGAATAAGCAAGTAATACTCCAAATTTTGAGAGATCATCTACACAAGGCTCAAATCAGGATTAAATTGTATGCTAACCAAAACAGAACAAAAAGGGAATTTCAGGTTGGGGATATGGTCTATTTAAAGTTGCAACCTTATAGGCAATAGTCAGTGGAGCTAAGGAAGCAACTCAAGTTGTCATCTATGTTCTATGGACCTTTTCAAGTAATTTCAAAGGTGGGAAAAGTGACCTACAGATTAAAGTTACATCTGGAGTCAAAAATACATCTAATGTTCTATGTATCACTATTGAAGAAAAGAGTAGGCCCTACTCATTCTACAATGCCTAGCCTACCATTGTTGGGGTCAGACAAGCAGGACTTGGTTGAGCCAGAAGCAGTGCTGAAGAGGCGAGCCATTTGGAGAAACAACCAGTTGGTAACCCAGGTGCAGATTAAATGGATAAATTTGAGTTTAGAAGAATCAACTTGGGGGGATTTAGATTTCATTAGAGCTCAGCTCCTATGTTTCAATCCTTGAGGACAAGGATACTTTTAAAAGGGGAGAAATTGTAATAGACAAACCAAGAGTTTAAATGTAACGGCTAGGAGGGTAGGAAGTTAGGTTAGTTGAAACAGGAAGTCAAGATGTTCTGTAACCAATTTAACCGAACTTTGTTAGGACCAGTTAGTACACTGCAAAAGCAATCCTATAAAGTCATGTAAGAAGAATAATGAAGGATATCAAGGATTCCATTGTTCTGTTCTGAACTTTCTCTCTATCTCTCTCTCTCTCCCCTTCCTTTCTCTTCTCTTGAATTCTCCATTAACTCCATTGAAACCATAGATTCAACTCACGGAAGGAGATAGTTTGCTCCTTTGAAATCTATTACTGTAATCTCTTAACTCTACTAGAGTTCTTGACACTCTTTCTTTAATCGAGAACCCCAGATCTCAACTCCTTTCACTTCAAGCCAAGGGGTAGACTGTTACACAAGCCTGCGCTTACGGTTCAGACAATAGGCAAAACGTTTAGAAGGCCAACCTTTCGGGCCTATATATATAGACTTCTCTTTTCCGAAAGTTTTGCATGAACAGGCCATATACTCTTCTTCCACCGAGTTGGGCCCAATGACCAACAATATTGAGAGCCTGACATGTTGTCCCCCAAAGCCTCACCCGTTTTGACTTTCAATTTTTTTTTTTTTTTTTTTGGGTACAACACCCGTTTTGACTTTGGGGGATTCTCAAAACTAACATCTTCGACAACAACTTATCTTGGTTATTTTGAAATGTTGGTGGGAAGTTAATTCATTTTCCAACAATTGCTCATGATGGGGGGGATAAAAGGAGATCTATATAACATTATCTTCCAAATTTCTTTCTCCCATATGATTTTCATTACTCTTAACTGGCTCCACCACCAACAGAAGAGTAAAAATACATTCGAGTTCTTCACAGAATCTGTGAAGTTCCCTCAAGGAAATCAACAAACGCTTAAGTCCTAGGGACTAGTTCTGCGATCACTATCAGTTATCCCTCAAGAAAGTTAATTTTCAGTGGACAACATCAGGATACTTGTTGAGAAGCCAGAAATAAGTGTCAAGAATTACATCTGAAGCATTCAAAATTTCACGACCTTTGGTACAGTGGGCACCTTCACTAGCAAATGCATGCAAGACCCGGATAAATAAATTTTAAGAGTACATGTGTTAGACGTCATCCACCAAGAACTTCATTTAAAAAAAAAAAAAGAATGAAATTGTATAGGCAATTGAAAAAAGGTAGGTGTGTGATATGGAGAGACAGTAGTATAGTATACATAACTTTGGCCCTTTTCCCTTTATGCTGTGCTGAATAAGAGAACATGGAAGTTTCTGAAAGAGAAGGACGTCTCCTAAAATGTTCCAAGAATTTTGGTTCCATCCCATTAACCATGAACCATGAGGAGAACATTTTTTCTTCTTAACCATCTTGCTCTATCTTAATTAGTATGATGGGGAAAAACATGAGACTTTGACGTGTAAGCAAGAAACCTCCATGCATCGTAGATGATGGATATATATATATATATATATATATATATATATATATATATATATATATATATATTTTTTTTTGGGGGGTGGGGGGGGGGGGTTGTCATTTAAATCTTTACTCCAGGATTCTTCTTGTTATAGGTACCTTCCCCCCCTCCTCTCTCTCTCTCTCTCTCTCCAAATAATAGCTCTCATCCTTCCTTGAAAGTGGATGGGTGGAGCAACTAAGAATTCATACTACATTATGTGCCAACCGCCAAATCCTAATGAAATAGCACGAAGATGGACATGGCACAAAAGGTAAGCAATCTGCGTCAAATCTTTAACACAGTGAGTCCAAATTTGAGTGCAAGTATTTATAATAACTGATATATACAATATTATGTCTAAGAAGGTATACAAGAAGTTCAATTCAAATTTAACATAAACTGCACTACTGTGACAGCATTTAGAATGACAAAATATATTCACTTACCTCAATTGCAAGCACCCGGTCTATAGAAGCTTCAGACTCGTTCCACTTCATCCGAGAGCAAATTCCATTTCTTCCTCCAGCCCTCCAGTCGAGAAGTCCATTTCTTTAAAGAGAGAGAGAGTGTGTGTGTGTTCTAGGCGCAATAGGGCCAAAAAAAAACCAAAACCCTAAGCCCGATTGTGCCGACCCCGGGCTTTGATATGATTGATTCGCCCCCAGCGCTTCGATTTATTCACAATCTCAGCTTCAAAATTTCGCGAAAGCAAAGATCGGTCATTCAAGTAATGGAAGAATCCAATATACGCTCAAATGATTGGAAGAGAGAAAAAAGAGATCGAATACTTGGAACCCTAATTTTTTCTTCTTTTCTTGGGGGTTTCCTTTTCTGGGGTTATTACCGTGCCGAGAACTGATAAATAAACAGGTGATCAGCTGTGAGAGAGAGAGAGAGAGAGAGAGAGAACGGAGAGAGAGAAGGGAAGAAAATCAATATTTTGCTTAGTTTAATAAATAGAAGAATAAAAGTATGAAAACAGAATTAGATTATGTATACATCCAAATCACAAAAATTAACAAATCAAGGTTGAAGAAAAATTTTTTGGACTTGCTCATGAACGAGTTTTAACTCAGCTCAAATTTGTTTAGAAATTAAACTAAATTTAAATATTTTCAATAGAGTTGACCTGATTTTTATTTATTTATATTTTTGATTGTGAAAATTTTGGTCATTACCCTTTATAAATATATTGATTATACATAAAATATGCAGACGTAAGTAAGTACTATGGACAAGCCAAAGCCATGTGATACATCCTATTAGCTGGATGCCTTTTTTTCATGCACGTATCATTGGAGAGTATTTTGCAACAAGTGATAAGTAAGAAAAAGAAAAGGTACGTGTGAATTAAATTAAAATCGAAAGGAATTGAAGGAATGGACCAAATTGAAGTGGGATTATCCACGAGTGTATTTGAGGGTAGAGCTTAGCTTAATAGTAGCATTATTTTTTTAATGATATTGAGATTACAGATTCAAATTATGAAAATAATTTTTTTATAAAATATAAGAAAAATATTACATACATATATATCCATTCTCTCTCTATCTCTGAATTAAATTGAAAAATATTTTGAAATAGATATAAAAAAAAAAAAAAAAAAAAAAAAAATTTTTGGTTGTTTCTCAATTTTCTCAATTTTTGTCAATAGTTCAATAAGAATCGACATATGATGACTTAAAATTGGCCATGCTCTCTCTCTCTCAAGAATTATTTAAGAGGACTATGGAATCTATAACTCATGTTTAAAACAAATTTAATAATGAAATTAATTAACGTATAATTGCATGAAATTTTTTTGAATAAGTGTACAATCCCCCATGAGGATGTAACATCTTATAATACCTTAGCTTCAAGAAAGCACCTAAACTAGAACCTCTTTACATCTTTCTTCAAGATCTATTGAATCCATCAAACCCAATAACTCTTTGGCAAGCAAATGCACAACAGCATAGCCCCAGTTGAGCCAGATCCACCTTCGGGTAGAAATAAGCACGCTTGTGGGGTTGGTGTAATATCAATTGGACCAGCATATACAGGACTTCCCCATCCAAAAACAGAGGACTCATGATTGGAAAATCTTGTCCATTGTGTTATGGGTTAACTTTCCTCCAAATTCTAGCCTCCGAGGCCTGTTCACTTCCACATAATCCACCATTGATCTCAGCTACTCATCTATGCTGAACCGTGAAGCATGGACCAAACGGGTTGTATACACGAGCTCACCATTTATCAGATCAGAGACTCTGCTTGTTGCACATGCTAAACATATTACATTTTTTTTTATGTCGATATTTGAATCCGAAATCATCGGATTTGAAAAGAAAATTATGACCACTAGACTGTCCACTGTTAAACATACTACATTGCCATAAAAGCCGTGTTTCAACGCGGGGTGGGGGTGTTCCTGAGCTTTGGCCGAGCATTGACAGAAAATCTTAGTTTAGTCCCCGTGGGAACAACTTAGTGATAATAATCTCTTTTCTCAATTTGGTGATTTTGGATTCGTGATTAAAAAACAAAAAAACATAATCTAAGTCTTAAAGTTCATGGTCAAGAGACCTTACATCAAGTGCTTTTACCCAAGCCCTCCAAACATGAGCTGCCATAGCATCAAATGTGGTGCAAGCAACTTTATCATTAGACCGAGCTAGGGTTTTTTTTTTCTTTTTGGTCCCACCAAAAAAAAAAAAGAGAAAACACACACACACACACATGCACACACACACAAAACTCCAATTCCCATTCTTGGTTTCTCTCAATCCACCAGAGAGGGTAATAAGATACTAAAACACTTGCAAGAGCTCCACGAAGAGTTCCACGAACTGGTTTTGCTTTTGAATCTGGACTCCCTAAGCAATAGAAGTATACAGTAAGGTTTGAGGGGTAAAGGGTGTCCCCATGTTTAACAGGGATTGGTGCTGCCGAAAACACGGGTTGGAGATGATCAATGATGGTATGAATGTCCTTCTGAGGGAAATTTAGCTCCTGAACCCATGAAGCCATGAGAGAGATTCAAGGAGAGTTACTTCTGGTAAGGGGATATGTAGGTGATGATCATATATCTCTCGGGCGCACAGATTCCAAAACTAGAAAATGCACCTTTTTCTTTCACAGTTCGACATGCAAAGTGAACACCAACAAACAAAAGGCTTTTCCTTTTTTTTTTTTTTCCCTTCCAGAGAATTCAGGTTTGAAGCAGTTGACAGAGACTGCTCATGATCCGCAACACATTCTTTCAGTCAATTTGTTATCACACATTCACATTATCTTGAATGGAATCCCATGACGAGCGTGAAGGACGTTACAACTTATAAAAGGGGGAAGGGGGAATAAAGGCTTAAGAGTAAAAAGCCTGCAGAAGAACAGCACGTCCTCGACCCAATGCGATAGAAGTTGAGGCACAAACAGAAGTTCTAACACATACTCTGGGAAAGGAAAATGAGTCCAATTTCATGGGTCAGCTGACAACCTCTGGTCAAGCAGTCAAGTATTATGTTCTAAAGGCTTGGTCGGTTGTTCATTGGCCATGACATCCCAGCCAATTAACTTTAACCTCATTGCCCGTAGGAGCAAAATAATGCCAATTTACAACTATTAACTTCAATAGAACTTGGTAAGGATCATGTGATTCAGCTAAACTAATGCACTTGCCAACTAAATTAAACAAAAAGCAAACAGGTGAGCCCCATACTCCATTGTCATCAAAGTCATGGAAGAGACTTACCCTCTCATTGAACAAGTCACCTAGTATTGGTAACTTGCTTAAAATCAGGTCCTCAGCACAAAGTCCATACTCCGAAGGACAACAAATTCCAACACCCTGGAAATCAATCCTAATCAAGAGTGGATCTTGGCACAAAGGTTGCTTCATTTTGACATGGACTTTGCTCAAAACGTTGTCTCCACCTGAGGGATAAGCGTGCTTAGATTTTACTTTTCCTAGACCCTCCAATAGCAAGAGCCTCATGCTGTGTCCCTAATTCTAAAATTGTAATGTAGCTGAGAAGAACTAGTTGATATCGCAAGAAAGGAGGAGGATAGATAAGAAATCAGTATCATCAACACATTGGAAGAAAGAAGTATACATAAATGAGAAGTCCTACATTACCAAAATTGTCCAGCTTTGAAAGGAGAAAAACATTAACTCACTGAAACATTAGTTCCTTTCTAAACAAAACAAGAACTATCCTGTTGAAGACATCTCATAAAACCAAATCCAAATGTTTATTTTTGAATTCAACAAATGAACAAGAGGATTACATGATAAGGTCCAAGAAAATGGAAATGGGGTTGGAGAATGTCTCTTACCTCACAGGCTGCTGGTTATAATGGTTCTTCTCTTTTTTCTTTGCTGCTGCAAGCCTTAAACTCCTTGCAGCAGCCTCACTAGCAGCAGCTTTGGCAGCAGCATCCATCTCTTTACTCGACTTTTTCTTCTTGATCGACGCCATTTTCTTGAGCCTCTCCTTCACATCAACGGATGAGATATCTTCTCCCTTCTCAGTCTCAGCAATCTCCATGGTTCCATTTCCAACATCCTGGACATCCGGCTGGCCCTGAGGGTCTTTAGCCTCCTTAGCTGATTTATCCTTCTTTTTCTTCTTCTTTGTGCTTTTACCCTCGCCAGCGGTGCTATCTTTCTTCTCAGCCTCTCCATTCTCCGCCTTTTTCTCTAGCTCAGAACCTGGAAGAGCAAGAGGGGGTTCTTTAAGAATAAGCAGACTAAAAATCAAATGCTCACAAGTACAGGTTCTGTGGAGAAATTCACCCCCATATAAGCCAATCTAAATCCCACCCACTGCAAGAGAATACGCAATAAGACCAGACATGAAAATCAAATTACCACGAGATTCATCTTGACCACTGTTGGTGTTCAATCCTAACTCTGCAAGAACAGCATCTAGTTCTTCAAGCCCCTTCTTCTTCAGTTCCTTCTTTGAAAGTTGCCTCTCAGTGTCCTTCGGAGGCAAAGGAGCTTCAGCAGGCTTCTTGCTGACTGGTTCTTGTTCCACTGGTAACTCAGGCTCATGCTCCTGTTCTTGTTCTTCATCAACATCATCATCAACTTCATCAATACCTTCTTCCTCACTTTCACTCTCCTGTGACCAAAGACAACACCTAGTAAAATAAAATAAGCTGGACAATCTCCAGTGCATATATATATATGCTGAAGGACATCCTCACCCTGGTTACTTTTGCATTTCATGATGCTTATATCTATTTTAAAGATGTAATCAATAGAACTTTAGAACAGACCTGCCGTCTATATTATAACAAGCAGCAGCTAAAAAGGCAGTGATGCATCTGACAAGTGCATGGCATACAGACCAAGTTATTCCACAAAGCTCTCAATATCATCCAAGATGAGGCTACAACTTTAGAATAGAATGCATACTAATCTTTACCATTAATAAAGAGAACACACCACATGTTTGAAACATATCGCAAAATTTACATTTCCAAAATATTGTTCCAAAGAAGTTTTTACTAAAATATTCTAAGGGCAATTTCGGTTAATAAATGCAATTTCAATTTAAACTTAAAACAGTTTTTCCAGTGACTCTACCCACTCAAATAACTCACTAGGTAACAAACCAATCCCAACTTCCACTTATTCTTTATTTTTCTCACATCTCCTTGAAGCTTTTAACTTTTATCTGATTTCTTTGATTTAAAGTCTTGTCTCAAAATATTTTGCACAGAAATCCATGTGTGAGGATACTAGTACTCCAAAAGGACAAGAGTTCAAAAAGTAACCTTAACTAAAAAATTGGAGTTACTGGAACTAGCTGGGCCCCAATGTAATCTTGATAAGATGGGTTCAGGAAGCCTAAACCAGATGAACACTTGTTCCAAGTATCATCGACTATCAATTAAATCATTTGTATGATATTGACATGAACATATTTCCGTTTTTACAAACTCATTTATGACTCCTAAGGCTTATATTGGCTGCTGTAGTTAGTAATTGTTGGTTACTGACAATACTCATACATATGGTCGTGTGCAGTTATAGTCTATAAATTAACATGTATCTAGATTATAAATGCACTTTCTATTCAACTCCAATCAAATGATATCCATTCAGAGTTCTTGAATTATTAATTGACCCATCATGAATCATTATATAAACATACCATAGATATCAACTAGTAACATGATAGGATCAGATACCAATTAAACACAGAAAGATGCCCATGTATGAGCTTATGTGAACTAGCATGGAAATCAATATTCCTCAAACCAGTAAATGAATAGCTACCAAATTTTATGCATCCAATGGTGATACCTCATGATGGACATTCTGTATATTCTGAGCTATCTCAGAGTTATCCTGCCTAAACAATCAAATTACCACCTTAGTACCGGATCAAGGTATAAAGATTTTGCTTAATGCAAAAATATTATGAATTGTAAAATCAGTTAAAGAATATTTGGAGAAAAAGGCCATGTGAATTCCCTTTCCACTGTTCTCTCACTTCTTTTGGACCGTCTACACAATAACAACAATCTAGGCCTTCTATCCCAAAATTTGAGGTCGGTTTTGTCACTTCTACACAAGTTTGCAATTTAGAAATCAAGAGATCAAATGTTCAGCATGAGCAAACACACACACACACACACACTCACACACAGAATCATGCACGCACGCACTCATACTCTTGAGTTAGCACGCTCAGCACAAATTTACTACCAATTCTTTGAATATGCAAACAAACTAAACATCTGAGTCACCAAAACCAATAAATAGCTGTGGGACTACCTTTTGAGCAAATATATTAGTGCTTCATGCAATCAACGTGTAACTAGTGCATATTCTGTAAACAACATGATCGATGTATACATGCTGAATAGACAAGGAGCTTATCTAATGCAATTTATATAACTTTTTGCCATATGACATAGAAAACATCGAGATGATAAAACAGTACTTTGTACTTAACCTAACAGAAATTGATCAAGAAGATGGCCATTACAGAATACAAGAACAATTTTGGGTCTCACTCACACTACATCTAATTTCACATCAAAAACACAATCACCAACTAAGATTTTGAGAAGTGACTGGTTTGGCAAGCAGACTATAGAGAACAGACTTTTCAAACTAAAGATCAGACCCATAAAAATGAGAGATGAAATTCTTTATCTTAGACAACAGATATTTTATTGGCTGATTTTGGTGGGCAAATTAAGCACCAGATTAGGCTAAACTAAGTTCGAACCAATGTTTGCAGCAGCCAAATAGATGTTAATTCCAGGATCATGTAATCCAGTTGGGCCATAGAGTCTGATTTTAGCAGGCAAGTTAAATGCTTAATGTGTATAGGTACATAACCTTAACAACATTAATAATTTTTGAACATCACATGGGCTACTTATAGACTTCAACAACGACCATTAATGTAATACACTTTTCAATCAGAGGCTCTAATAAGTATGTTAACTAATACAAGCATTTTAATGTTTGAAAATACAAATACAACAACAACAACAACCAGAGTCTAAATCCCAAAATTTGGGGTCGATCGTCCGAGAGACAAATATAAGATAATTCAAAAATAATAATAATAATAATAATTAAAAAAACACACACACACTATCCGACTAACCTTATAATACGAGAAGTGATAATTTAACTTGTTTTAACTCTCCTATGCCTCTCATTTCTATTTAAAATCTTTTTTTTAGTTAACCGCTTAATTGTCATATATTTGCAAGTACATTACATCCATATTTTTAATGGTATATCTCGTCGTTTGACTAAATCATCTATATTTAAACTTTTGGTCTTTCTAGTTGATGCATTTTTGGTTTTCATTGTATATGTCAAAACCATCTCAAACGATACTCTCGCATCTTATCCACAATTGAGTTCACTCCTAATTTAGGCCGTATCTCTTCATTTTTAATCCTATCTTTTCTAGCTTTATCACACATACACCTTAACATTCTCATCTCAGTGACAATCATTTTCTGTTCTTCTTGTTGTTTAATGGTTCAACATTTAGTACCATCCAGTAGTGCAGGTCTTACTGTCGTTCTATAAAACTTCCCTTTCAAATGCAATGGCATCATGCGATCACAAAGAACTTCAAATGCCCTTCTCCACTTCATCCAACCCGCTTGGATTCTATGATTCACCTCCCCATCTATGTTGGCATCGTTTTGAACGACAGACTCTAGACTTTTAAAACTTTCACTTTTCAATATATCATTCCCTTCTAATTTAATCGTTTCTTTATCATTCTGGTATTTGCCCTTCTAATTTAATGTTTGAAAATACTAATAATAAAATAACTACATGAAGCCTTTTTGGGTGGAGGGTTTGATAAGTGCTGTGAAAGTATCTAAAAGTGTCCAAATAACGTCCAATGTAAGAATAATAATATCCCAGATACACAAGCATGGACATGGGTTCTGTATTTAAGTATCCTTGTTTTTCTTCTTTTATCTTCCTCTAAACCCTGTCCACTGAATACCAGCATGGACGAAAAAGATCACACTCTTTATAGACTTTGGCAAATTCATTGCATAAATGGAATGATCAACATCCTAAAAAAGCATGAACTCAAATGAAATAATGGAAAGATTTTACTTCTTTGCAACGGTAGGGGCAAGATCCTAATGAATTACAAAACTGCATACCAGCACTTCATCAAGTTCTTCAATTTTTCCTATTCTTCAAGTCCAAATAACGTCCAATGTAAGAATAATAATATCCCAAATACACAAGCATGGACATGGGTTCTGTATTTAAGTATCCTTGTTTTTCTTCTTTTATCTTCCTCTAAACCCTGCCCACTGAATACCAGCATGGACGAGCAAGATCACACTCTTTATAGACTTTGGCAAGGTCGTTGCATAAATGGAATGATCAACATCCTAAAAAAGCATGAACTCAAATGAAATAATGGGAAGATTTTACTTCTTTGCAACGGTAGGGGCAAGATCCTAATGAATTACAAAACTGCATACCTGCACTTCATCAAGTTCTTCAATTTTTCCTATTCGCATATGTGCCGTGTTAACTTTGGCAGATATAGAATGGGCAAATGGCTTGGACATGAAAATCAATGGGCACTGCTGTGTTGTATTTGTCAATCCCAATTAAATAAATTAGGTTTCATAATCATTTTATTTTGGCTTCCATGGTGAACACCAAAAGAGGAAAGTGAAAACTTATGATGAATATATTATTTTCTTTCCGTTTGCCTTCTGGTGCTCCCCCTCACCTGTTTTCAACTCAGTTTCAAAATTTTCCATTATTTTCCATTTTTATATTATTTATTTGAATAATAAGAAATTTAATAAATCCAGTGTCTCACATAACATTATACACAAAGTTAGATGGATTTGAAGATCCAATCAGCTGGTTTATCCTATCTGGCACCAAACATAAGATTGACAGTCAAATCCTGAATACTGCACATGACCTTCGATACTTGTTTCTGTCATGATCATAACTCCTGATAACTTCATGGATTCAACAAAAAGGAGGGCGTTTGTTTAAACAAAATAATAATTTCGTGGCACGAAATAAAGCTAGACAGGTAAAGGCCTAATACTAGTAGTAAACAAAAGAAGAACTATACAGAAGGGGAACAATTCTGAAACTTCTTAAAATTAAGTTACAAGGCTAGGATATGGTGGCAAAAAACATACTTGAATCTGCATAACCATAAACTTCTGCATTAAAGGAATGGTGATTGCTTATAAACTTGTGATATTATATGAAAATGGTAATAAAAGTTCACAATAAATCAGAACCTCTGGTCATGAGTTCCAAAAATTTGGCCATGTTAAGAAGATATCCCTCATCTTTATTGAATGTACGCTCATTCACACATGCACAAACAAGGAAATTTCATAATGGTAAACCATAAGTAACCTTGTGCATTCAGATAGATATTTACATAGTGACCAAGGTTGATGAACTGAGTACAATCATTTGCATTCCAATTTTCAAGTCAACATAATAAAAGAGAATATTATTACTTGTCAATAATAGAAATGATCAACTTATTGTGCCATTTTCATTCACCACATGTAGAAAGTGAGATACTATCATGTGTGTCTGTGTTTGATAATAATGGGAACCCATAGATATTACACTCAGCATGCACAGGTAACCCCTTCAAGCATGCAAATAGGTCACAAACCACACAGACCAGCGTGTGAGAACCCCCAATTTAATGGCCAAACTTCCCAAAAGCAATTCCAAGGAGAAGAGCACCCGTTCAGAGTGGAGCTGGAAAGCATTTGCAAACCTTGTGTTCGTGAGTTAAGATGCCTATCAAGGGTGCAAAACCAGCATCCAAAACCTACATCGACTACCACATCAAGCAATCAACCAAAAGGCTATTGGACAAGAATAGGGTACCTAAAACAGCATCAAGTGTTATATCAAAAAAAACAGCATCAAGTGCAGACCGATGGTAATTATATAGCCTCCTAGCAACCCCAGAAACCATCCTACCTAATTACCAAAAAACACATTCAATCCCAACCAACGAGCGGCATCTACAGATCCCAATACATTTCCAAATTTTATATTCAAAATTTAAACCAAATCAAATATACATACACACCCGCAAATTTAAAAACTTCCACAAACTACAAGTCAACAATCAATCAGTCAAACAAAATCAAAATTTATGAAAAGAAAAAGGATGAAGAACAGACAATCAGACCTCTATCGGGGTGGGGCCCTCCTTGGCCTTGCCTTCCGCCGGAGCAGCCGAAGCACCCCAAACGGACGGTGGCGGAGCAGTGGTGGCATAGTAATCGTCATCATCATCATCGTCGACATCAGCCCACGATTTTGTATTAAGAGGCGTCGGAGCCCAAAATACCTGCGGCTCAGGTTCCTTCTCTTGCTTCTTCGACGATCCTTTCTTCGATGCCGAACTTGACGATTCCTTATCGGACTTCTTCTTCTTCCTCAAGGTTCCCAAGGCTGCAAACACGTTGGTACTGTTTATCACCAACGAATCATCTTTCCTTCCTCCACCTCCAACCATTCTCTCTCTTTCTCAAAACCAGTAATACACAATTCGTTCAAATTTCACTTCGAAATTCTTCACGTTATTCGTTCAAATTCAGACTTCCTACAACAAATTAACCCTAGATAACGCAAATTTGACGAACTTAGGTTTTCCTCACAAAAATCTAATCGAATTTGCTAGTCAGATGAAAACGGACAATATAAAGATTTGTTTGGATCGATTGGAAATGATCCAAGAAATGACTAGATCGAATTAGGGTTTGTTGAGAGAGAGAGAGAGGGGGGTGCAGTGTTGAGTCACAGAAGAGAGAGAGAGGGAGAGAGAGAGGATCTCAGAGCCTATAAGATAACGTAACAAATGAGACATGAATGCGTCGCTTTTATACCCGTAACCCACCGAAAACCCTTCTCTCTCTCTCTCTTCTCTCAAAAAATCAAAACGGTGCGTTTATGTTAGAGGTCCAGACCTGGGTCTCGGCCCTCTACCAAAATAAAACTGGAGAGAGTGGTCCGATTGGAATGGATGTTGATGGTTGAGGTCAATTAGGGTGTGGGGTCCCAAATTACGGATGGATACGAAGAGGAGGAGACAATAGGACACTTGGAGGCATGCAGAGAGGATGAGGTGATGTCTTTCCCATTTTGGGTCATGTAAAATGGGTTTTTATCATTCAGAGCTTCATCGGCCCATTTCCCTTTTCTTTTATATTTTGAAGATTATATAAAATTTTCATATATAAATATTTTTTTTGAAAAATATTGTACTTGATAAGACCCATTAAATATTAAGTTTCAACTTCAATATATTTTTTTTTCTTTGGTGTTCATCACTGATATTTAGTGTTATTTTTTGATTAATTTGATTTGAAACTCGTAATCGACTATTTTGATAGTTACTCTTTTAGTTTAGTTTTTTTTATTCTTAAAATTTGAATTCGAGACATTAATTAAGAGATCTAACGTCATATTCAACTATATCGATTATCTATCGATTCAATTTCAATATTATGCAAAAGAATTATATATATTTTTTATTATACAGGAATTTAAATATAAGATTTTGGTGAGGAGAAAAGAGTTGCTGTTGTTAAGCTGTCCGAGGACAGAATTACATTTTTTGTGGCTGCCTGAATGTCTATCACCCAACCTTTGCTCTTAATATTCTCACTCTTTTTGGTATATATTTTGCTTCGAAAAGAAAACTTGTTTCTTAAAGGGACTAATTGCTTTCGTCATTCAAGGAAAGGGAAGAAATTTGTGAGATCTAATTGAATTTTTTTAGGCAAAAGAATGGATTACGACCTTTTCTCTTTTTGGATTAATCAAGAGAGATGGAATATACCATCACGCGCGAAGGGGGTGGCAATGAGGCAATCCTTTCCCCTAAATTTCTAAGAAAATTTTTTTTAACATGTAACCATTTTCTATTTTAACAAAATGCTAGCAAAATTATAATATGCAATGAATTTAGAAAAATTGAAAAGAAAATAAATTTTATGTTACCTTATTTTCCATTTCATTACCCCTTGGCCCTTATATGAAGATCCTGTTGTTTAAATATTTTGGGATTTGGGTTGTCAAAAAAATTTTTAAACTCAAATTGTTAAATTTAAATTTAAATATGAAATTCTTAAATATATTTGTTTTATACAAATTAAGTAAATTGTTGGAAATTAACTTAAATGATGTATGTAAAAGTAGAATTTGAAGAATATATTTCTTAACTATGAATTAGAAATGCACCTTTTTATGGAGCAATAGTAGCTTACAAGATCAATGGTCAGTTACTCTAATGGGATGGTGTGTTAAATCCTTTAACTCGATCTCGGGTTCAAAATTTAGAAATAAAAAAAATTACGCTAGAAAAATTATCCCTAATAGAACTGTCATAAACACTAAAACTGATTTAATTGGTATATAAAAATAATAGGTTACAAGGATTTTACTATTCATTTTCAACATATATGGTGAATTTGGGACTTGTGGTGCTTGGAGGGCCCAAATGTTGAGTACAACCCTAAAGTAGGAACTTTATGTCAATTTTTCTATTCTCATATACATATTTGCAATGCGATTCCAAATAGAGAAATCCAGAAGAAAACATGTCTTCATTTCAACCATTCAAGAGGCAAAATAGGAAAAGAGATGATACAAATTTCAAATCTTCCAGCTTAGCAATTGATTCCGTGATAAATCCTCCAACCGAAAACAATGCTCCAGAATCCAAGTGGGTCATAGTTTATGAACCAATCAAACTTGCCAATAGTCTGTGAGACTGAGAATTGAAATTCAAGATTAAGAAAATAATGAGGGAAAAAGCCCCAAATTATTAACTTAGAGGCTATTTGGGATTGTTTAAAAAAACAATTACTGTTTATAAATAGTTTTTTAGCTTATAACTCATTTTAGTTTTTTTAAAAAATAAATTATTATTTGTTTGGATAAATGTTATATTCAACTATTCAACTTGTTATACTTTATCATTCAACTTGGTTCTCTTTCTCGTCTTTTAGTTAGGGTAAGTTTGATTCACAGAAGAGGAGGATGAGATGAAAGGGAATCAGAAGGGAGTGATTTATTTTACTTAATGGAAATAAATACATTTATTTTATTTTTGTTTGGTAGGGATGGAAAGAAAGAAAATATGTAGTATTTTTTTTATTTGGTTGGAACAAAATACTACCTTTTTTTTTACTATTATACCCTTATAAAATATTATTTTTAATATTTCTCCCCACGTAATTTTTTTATTTTTTAATTTAATATATTTTTTAAAAAAAATAATTTTTTTGTAAAAAACTAATTATTTAATATATTTTTCTTTATTTTTTATATATTATTTTTATTATTATCTTATATTAAATAAAATTAGAATATTAATAAAAAAAAAAAGTAAAAAGAGTAAAATTAGAAAAATAATTTGTCCAATAAAATTAATAAAAGAAATTAAATTTTATTACTTTATATTAAATAAAATTGAAATAAAAAATAAATAATTTCGTAAATATAAAAAAAAGACAAGAATAAATTTGTCTAAAAATTTTATTTCTATCCATTTTTGTTCATTTTGAAACGGAAATGATTTTTTAAAAGGGAGGGAGAGATATATATTTTTTTTATTGAAGAGGAAGAGATATTATATCCCACTTTTACTCTCCTTTATATTTCCCTCTACTTTTACAACCCCTTCTATTTTCGTTCCACTTTTCATGCAACTAAATTAACCCTTAAGCTCAACCAGCACAAAACAAAAGCAAATTTCTGTTCTCTTGGATTTCCATTTCTAATTAAAGAGGCTTTTAGAAATGGAGGTTTATGCTACAATGCTGGTGCACTCTAGCTGGACTGTAGACTTCTAAAGAGTGGAAGTCAAAAAGCAAAATATTTCAATATGAAGTGTAAAGATCATATAGACCAACATGAAAGAAAATAATAAGTGAAAAGAAAAGATTCAGCATTCAGTACTTACAAAGCCCACTGCTTTGACAAGAACAAAATCCCTCAAGTAGTCTGTACTTCCAATATTAACATGAGGATGGTGACCTTATGTTTCAATTTAATACACGAGACTCAAGAATTCATCATTTCTCACCGAAAATCAAAATCAGAAACTCCTGCAGGAAACATCTCGTTTCCAATGCGACAAAGAAGCGCATAGATGAACATCAAGATGATGAAATGGGAGTTGAAGTGTCAAGATTGGTTCCAACATGCTGGATAACAAAACCATAAATTTTTCGCTTCAAGCGTTCAATCTTCTCCAAAAGCAAAGTATCTCTATTAGAAGCAATGAGATCTAACCAGTCATTAACCCGCTTCAACCTTGACAGTATAGCAGCAA
Organism: Dillenia turbinata; assembly: GCA_037126225.1. Taxonomy (NCBI): domain Eukaryota; kingdom Viridiplantae; phylum Streptophyta; class Magnoliopsida; order Dilleniales; family Dilleniaceae; genus Dillenia; species Dillenia turbinata. The sequence goes on along the minus strand of JBAMMX010000003.1, from coordinate 26,465,201 downwards.
TTGGAAGACATTCTAGAGGTTGTGGCATTTTGTTCTCATGGATCTTACGCTCCCTGAAAGCTTGGAAACCCACATCCAAGGACTCCTCAACAAAGCCTAAAAACCACATTTGCATCTCTGATTGCAAATTCTTCACGAGTTCTACTGTCTCTTTGATTCCATTACCCCTAGTCCATTTCCCAGCAGCAGGATCAGATTGTGGGGATGAAAGAGTTTTACTATGATTCTTTGCAGTTGCTGTCAATGATTTTCGCCTAGATGAATTTTTTGGTTTGACTGAGAGAGACTCATTGTTCTGGTTGGTTAAAAGAGAAACAATCCTAAGATCAGTAGCCAAAGCAGCTTCAACCCAAAGTGAAGCAGATTTTGATGACTCCATCTGGATACCATCATCGTTTTTTAGCTTGTCAGGACTGTGCCTGCCAGCAACTGACTTGGCAATTGTAGTTGATTGAATGACATTTTCATATATAGACAAGAAGTGATCAATAGAGGGTATAGGATTGCTAGCCTTCGAAGTGGAGCAAAGATCTGAAAACATGCTGTAAAGAAGGATCAAAGTAAAATAATGTTATCTGAAATATTATTAACAAACAAATCTGCACTATGTTAAAACATCAAATCAGGAAATAGAATTAATTCAATAGCCACAACAAACTCCTAATACTGTTGAAACAAGTTCTCCTATAAATAGGATATCAAGATATTAGATTAACATCTTCAGTCAAGAAACAGGTTTTCATTGAACAAGATATCTGCATTGCTTTGTCAAATATTTTACAGGATAGGCAAAGGATTCTTACCTCAAATTCCTCACAACAGATTCGATAGCAACAGCCTCTTCCAAAGCCTCCGCTGCTGCTGTTGACGCAATGATTCTTCTTTGCATTGCTTCCTACAATTGGTCAATAGGTATACCTCAACCATCAAAACAGCAAAAGGGCTGATACATAATTAACTGACGATAAGGGGAAGTGGAGCATTTTAGTGCAATTAGCATCAAAACTTCAATCAAGTATGAGTATTCAAACGAACTGCTATTCTAGCAGCAAGTCACGCCACATCATACCTTTCCAAGCCTAGCAAGGTCTGCAGACACCGAATCAAAAGGAACACTACCATCTGTCCATTTCTTATCATGAACTGTGATTCCCAAAGCAGCAAAGGATGGCTTCTCAGACACCAAACAGCCTTCAACAGCGCTAGGTTTCACATCCTCAATGGATGAAGAATTATCCTGGTTTTGTTGCTGACCACCTACATCACTTAGACGCCTTGATATAGCTGCCTGTAAGAAAATTAAATTTTAAATCAGAGCAAAATATTGTGCAATAGCAACTTCTGCTAGGATACAGACTCGACATGTAATGTTAAGCAAAAACTAAAATGAAAGGGGGGGGGGAGAAACTAAACCAAATAAAAAATTGTTCGTTGAACAATACCTACCCACCCCCCACCCCCAACAAAGCAGAAAGCATGCAAGAATTTTGTAAGCCAGCCTAAAAAATACTTTACTAGATTGGAGGTGAAAGTCAAATGGAGCGGGCATGTAGTCCCAGAATCTATATGAGTTAACTAGCAAAGCAAAATAAGTCATCAGAGGAAGGAACTTCAAAATACTAAATTTTGATATAACTAAACAAGCTAAGACATCCAATCCATTAATGGCATCTAAACACTTAAAACACCGTATTACTATTTCAGAAGTTCCATGCTCGAGCAACAAAATTAGAAGCAACTATACACTTCAATGTAGAAATACAAAAGAGCAAACTGATTACCTGAGTCCGCAGAATAGCTTGCACATCCGGCTTATACTTCGAAATCCCTTTCTCCTTATGCTCCACAGAGAGCGGAGCATTTCCTGGTTCATCATCCACCCAACTCTTTCTACCCCCCTTTCCAGACCCAACTAGGGCTTCAGAAACCTTCGAAATCCCCACAACAATGCTTGCCATTTTCTTCTTGCTCACAGAATCTCCACCTCCAACCGCGGGAGAAAGCTTAATTCCTCCAGACAGTCTCCTCCCAGGAGAAAGTGAAGCCCGCCTAGGATTCGGTGAAGGCTGCTTCCTCCCATTTGGAGACGGCTGTCTGTACCTCGAGGGCACTATAATTGCAGGCTCTTTGGCTGTCCTCCTATTCTCTTCCTTTGCTGCCACCAAGCTCGGTACCACACATTTTGATGGCACGGGAGAAGCCGATCTCTTCACCTTTGTAGCCGGAGATGGGTCTCTCTCCAGAACCCCTGCATTTTTCCTCCCAGCTGACACAGATCTTTGCTGTTTTACAACTACTGGAGATGAAAACCTCTGTGACCTGTCTAAAACCTTAGTTTCCTCAAAACCCCCAACAGAAACATTATTATCTTTCGTACCCAGAACTTGTCTAGACCTACCCTTTTCGCTATTTCTCTCTAAAACCTTAATTTCCTCAAAATTCCCAGAAGAAACTTGCCTAGACCTGGTACCCTTTTCACCCTTCTTCTCATTTTTACCTTCCTCAGACTTCTTATTAGACAAGTAAGCAACAATGGGATCCATTGACTCGTCCAAATCCGAAACGGGTTGGATCACAAATTCCCTTTTGGAAGGTGAAATTCGAGCGATAAGTGGTTCAGGACTTCCAACAAACGGGTGGCGGCCTGCGATTGGACGGAGTCCCGAAACCCTAGGAACAGGGGAATCGAAGTCGAACTTGTCGACATAGACGAACTGACCAAGCTGGAGACGATTGGTGAGGATGAGATCGATGTCGCGGTCGGAGAGAGAGACATAGGTGGAGTTGAGAGAGTCGGAGAGCTGGACGTAGAAGCCATGGTTTGGCCAGAGATCGGAGGAGCCGGCTAAGGCAGGAACGATGCCGATGATCTGCAGGAGAGCTGATCTGTGCTCGCTAACAACGCGAGTGTTGGAGTTCATTGTTTGGAGGAGTTTTAGGAGTATGCCTTGAGTGAGTGACGCCATTTTGGTTTCTCCTTCTTCTTCTCCTGCTTGATGGGTTTTTGATGGAGATTTGTGGGTCAGATCTAGAGAGAGAGAGAGAGAGGTAAAGGTGGCCGTTATAGGGTTTTTTGAAATTTGAATGGGCGGTCTATTGGCTAATTTGAAGTTTCGAATCGTGCGTAACGCGACAAATCATGATATGATTGGCTTACACCAGCCGTTACGTACAAGGTAAAAGCTCAGGATTTTAGGACCAATTATACTGTGACACGTCATAAAAGTAAACTTTTTTAAATCCGTTTAACTTTTCCTTAAATCTTTTACCTTTTAACAAGACGTTGTAATTAAAAAAAATTAAAAAAAAAAAAAGAGATGGAATTAGGTCCCCAATTTGAATTTGAAAGACTGTACAGAAATTCAGAGAGAGCATCATATAACTCATTTTAAATAAGTACAGCTCATAATTTAGCTAGTCATCTAGCATTATGCGCCTATTTATTATTATTACTATTATAGTTAAGAAAGAAGGGTATGAATTAATAAAAATTTCTTAAGTTGTTAAAAATCTCTAGAGACGAGGAAATGGTGTTAGAAATCCTATGATCATATCCTGAATGCATCAGAGTTGGAAGGTGGATAGTAGAATGCCCTCAAAACAAGGATAATAAAGGGGCAACTCAAAATGTAAAATAATCTGCATTTATAATTTTAATCACTCGCTTGTAACAGTATCAAAAGATGGTAAGTTGCACAATTAATACGATGATACGTGGAGGCTGTAGGCACATGTTGATCTCAAAATGAGACAAAAAAGGACACATGCCTCGAGTAGAGCAGTGCAGTAATCATGCAACAAAAAATAGGAAAATCATGAGAAATACAATCAATACAAAGAATATTTTGATCATCAGCCATCGGTTGGAGGAGATACTATTAAGGTATCGGACAAGCTGCGCCTGTGCCCCTTCAACATTTGACAATGTATCATCCATATTTTCATCAATCCTGCAGCACACGAGCACAGATTCAATCCCAAGTAGATCAGTGCTGACACACTTCAACAACACAACTGTTTGTTTGAGGGGTTCATTCCGATTTTATCGGATGTCCCCGAAGGGACTTGTTTGTGGGGTTCATTTGGCCAGTTGAAGAACAAGTCCCGAACTACTAAATGAATCGACATGAACAAGTCCCGAACTACTAAATGAATCGACATGAAGCCAAACAAGATATTCAAATGAAGTCAAATTATATATTCAAACTCCACTAGTTTAATAAAAAAACCCACAAAATGTCTTCGTGCCAAGTTTGTTTGGCCATTTGAACAAGATAGCTCGAGCAGTAAGCGAGCCATAAATTGCTTTCAAACAACCGTCCCAGTTGTTTGCAAAAGCTAATGATGACAACATAAATTCCAAATGGGGCAACAAAACTGGACATCATGTGTGTAAGATTGAATATGAACACCATCCTTACCTTATTGCAATCTCTCCTTGCTGTGACACCATGGTAGCCAGTTGTGTGAAGATGTTGCTCAGCTCATGAATGGTTGATTCCACATTCTGGAGAGCTTCAGCTCTGCTCTGCATGTAACTGTCTTGTAGTGGAACCAGCTGCTGTTGCTGTTGTTGATTTTGCTGCTGCAGAAGTGGCTGAGACTCCCCATCAGGCTGCTTCCTGAGCAAGGAGAAACAGTATGTCTTTCAGCAACATTTATTGTTAGTTTTACAACATATAAGATGCATCAAGGCCATTCTAAAGGGCCAAAAATGTATCCATCAGTCATCCTGTGGATTGAACACCCCGGAAATTGAGCATTCTCCTGCACAGCTACAATGATGGTATATTCATCATGTGTTAGCACAGTGTGTGCTCTGTTCAGAACCAACATTATGTAGGAAGGGCATCGGTTTATCAAACAGAGTCCAGCTGCAGGAAAAACAGCCGGAAAATATAGATATTTGTAAATGATTAGGCCATGCAAACTCTAAAAGATGTCTATTTTAGCAACCTAGAATTTCCCATTCCAGACACCGGAAGACAAAAGAATCCAGAATATTGATAGTCAGAAATTCTTAATTTTCCAAAATGTGGGATCTGAGCCATTCCAACAAAAAGGTCACCAGAAAAAGCAAGAGCTCTAGGTATAGAGATCCTTCAGAAATTGGGAAATACAGATACTTTACTTTTGAAACAACGGTGAAGAGGATCCAGACCCATTGGCCCAAGGAGGAGGTGGGGCTGGTGATGCACCTGCAGATGATCTGGCAGCCAAAGGTCGTTGACGGACGAAAGGATTTGCAGCGTCCCTTGAAGCAGATGATGAGAACAACTGCCTTCTATTCTCATGAACCTTCAAATTCTGCATATGATGTGGAAATAATGAGGTGGTCCCATTAAAAAAACTAAGCATAAAACTAAGGCTCATCTGCAACAAATTAATGCAGTCAAATAACATTCAAGATACCTCTGTACGCTTTGTGAGAACTTCTTTGAATTCCTTTGTGGTGCTCATCAAGCGATTCTTCAGATTATCCACAACTGTCGTTGAATGGCTAGTGGTGTCACTTGAGACATTACCGCTATCATTTTGGGAATTACAGAGGAGCTGCAGGTCTACTACAGCTGAGTTAAGCGCAGTAATATCCTGTTTAATGACAGCTGTCAGTTCTTGTATCTCAACGGTTGGATCATCAAAAACTGACGTCCTCTTTGCCACTGTTGAGGATAAAAATGAAAAATTCAATATCTCCGGTCCAAACAAAGTGGCACAGTCACAAATGATCAAAATCAAAAGTCCTATCAACCTTGAGGGTGAAACATTTAAGGGAAGAAAAAAAATAAGTATCAGTATTTGGTGATATGTTATATGATCTATCTCTTTGATCCATCCCCATCAACATGACACATACTTGCTACGATCGAGAAGATCTGACATAAATTTTGATGTCTTGATCATATTGAAGAGATCAGAATATCAACCCCCAGAGTTAGTTGTATTTAACACCCGCAGTCATGAGTAAAATCCAAGTTCTATGTTATGCTCCAACAAAATCAAAGAGATCAGTATGCACATGATTACTGATAACAGCAATATCATTTCCTAGAAAGAGCATCAGCATCTAATACTTAAAGTCTGAAACAGTAGTTTCTAAGGGTTTCTTTTCTTCCCCCCCGGGGGTATTTGGAGAGGGGGTCCCAAAAAAAAAAAAAAACTTTGCTTTACACAACATCAAATGCATTGTGTGAATGCACAAGCACATGCCTGCGTCCCTGAATATAATAAACATTTATTCAGGAATGATCTTAAGGGGCATGGAGTAGGGAGGCGAAAACCTTTTATACAGAAAATCCGTGTTTTATGCTACTTCCAGGTTCTTACATTTATACCCGCCGAAATTTTTAAATCACACCCAAAACACACACACACACACACACACACACACACACAAATAGTGGGCTTCTGAATCTGTCCCTACCTTATTTCCAAATACTTGTTTGTAAAAAAATCCTAGAAGATGTGCAAACAGCAGCATTCTTATATCTACCCAACGTCACTTTCTCAGACCTGAATTTATTAATAAGTCAAAGATGCAGTGAAATTTTGAAGCACCAAATCCTTGGAGTTGTGTACATTCCTTTTGATCTAGTACAATTTCTTTTGCTATAAAAAAGGAGCCAAATTTTCTCACTCCAATTTTCAAGATATAGAAGAGGTTGTATGGTTTTATCTAGTTAAGATTGCCATGTTGTACAAAGTAGCCATCACTCAAACGACTTCTATATGTTTAAGAAATAGCCTTGAAATCCAACCTCACTCAGTTTACAATCCATGCTATGTAAAGGGGTAACCAAAGATAACAGGAAAAAAAGAGGATAGAGAAATGCTAGTCAACCGAAAGCATTATATTGTAGCCACCCTAGATCATAGTGGAAAGGGCAGAAGAATGGACCCCAATTTTAGAGATAGTTCACAATTGAACCCTGTATTGAAAAAAATTACAAAGAAACTGAAACAAAAAAGTTTCAAGGACAACTTGAAATTGAGTTTATATAACTTTTCAAACTTCAAGGTTTTTATTAGACACTGATGCAAAAGCACCCATCCTCCTCTTTCAATTTTAAAGGTTTTTACAACTTAGACTTTGATTCAAACTTCAAGGTTGAACATGTAATTTATCTATTAAAATTTCAAGCAGGCAACAGCTGCCAAATATTGACGCTTGAGAACTACCATGATGTTCTTGAGCATAATATTCTAGGATAATGATACATTAACATTTAAGCATGTCATTTGGTGCAAGTAACCATGTGTTTGAACCATCTGATTAAGGTGGTACTACGGATTAACAGTGTTAAGATATTACGTATCACTAACAACTAAAATTATTCTTGATGTGGACCAATATAGCATGAAAGGGCCATTATGGTTACCAAGTAGCAGAATTAGCATTTTGGAGATCTTACAGTCCATTATATCCATAATATCATCTTTCTATCTCTCTCACTCCAAACATGATGACCAATTCCATCACATGTTGCTTGTTATGATGATTCCATTAAGGCCATGGCCATGATAATGATTTGAACTGCAAATTCAATCCCTGGTAGATACTTAATTTTATTCCAAAAATCATAAAACAATTTGCAATCTTGGGTTTAAGTGGCAAAGTTGTTTTACAAAGAACCTTCTAACTGTAATCCTCTTCCATTAGAGTTAAATCTAACCAAAGAAAATGGAAAAATGAAGAGGAAAAAAAAGTTGCAACAAGTTATGGATTATGAAGTACAATCAGGTATGACAATCACAACGTGAACCTGACAAACCTGCCCCCTAATGGCAAGGGTATGGTCCATTTAAAGTTTGTGGTCGGGTTCTGAAATATTTAAACCCAAGTTGGTTTCAGAACATTCTCAGAATATACCATTCTCCCACCTTACCCCACTCCAATTAGGAATTCGTATGCTAAATTTTTGGATTTCATTGCTCTGCAAAAATATTGGAAAAGAAATTAGTCTAATTTCCTTCTCTTTCTGTGTCAGATAACCCATGAAATCCACCTATTGAACAAAGACATTAGAATTTCAAGTTTCATTGCCTATTCTCCTCCGCCTCCTCCATGTCTTCTATCTACCGCAAGATTATGTCCCATTTTGATGCACCACGGCCATAATCGATCTTAAGAGGAAAAAATGGAAAATTTTCAGTGGGTTCAATTCAAAAATTCGTGACTTGTTGACTAATTTCATCTTCAAGCTATCCGTCATTCGTTCGGAGCCAATCGGGTTTCCTGCCCTCAGCCCCTATAGGGGTGGGGATGGGCAAAAGAAACCATCCAGGGGTTCCCTGAGAAACCATCACAAAATATAAACTCAAACCATGAGGATAAGCAGAACTTTTAACTCTATCAAGAAGTTCCATGCTTGAAAATGGAAGCCACCAAAAATCAACTCAAGCCAATTGAGAGAAAGGAGATTCATCTCTATTTCCCATCCGGTCTTTTTAATGCATTCAGTCACTTGTTTCGAGAAAAAAAAATGCTCCCTGCAAATTATGCCATAGTGAAATATAACGCACAAGAACCCAAATTATGCCACAATGAAAAAATCTCAATTAATCTAAATTCTCATCAGCAAACCAATAGAAAAAGCTCCAATTGAGACAAACGAAATGTGAAGAAAATTCAATAGCAAACATGAACAAACTAGCCACTTACATTGTGCAAGCTTAGCCAACTTCTGCGAAGTCTGGTGAATTCCATACCCAATCTTGGAAGCTCTCTTATTGAACTCAGAATGAATCGAGGCAGCAGATCGCGATCTCTCAGCACTTCTCAATCCATTCCCACTACTGCCACTACTACTCGGTCCATTTTGCGACGAAGAAGCCGACGAGAACGACTTCCTTAATCTCTCTGCAACACCGAGAAACTCCTGCGTCCGATCTCGATACGACGATTGCGCTGGTTTCACCGGCATTTCACAGAAGAATAAAATACAAAAAAACCCCTAGGAGAATTCAACAGAATCAATTGAACCAAAAAAATCGTTGAGTAAAGGATGTGCGTAGATCTGGAAATCCTAAATTGGAGAATTGAAAGAGTGAATTTTGCTTACAAATTGATTTGATCTGATGTGAGAAGAAGAAAAAGAAGAAAAAGAAGAAGAAGAAGAAGCGCCTAGATCTGCTAGCAAATTTTAGATTATCACAGTAATCTGAAGACAAGCAAGACAACCGACGGAATTTGGGGTCTTCTTTCTCTCTCCCAATCTCTCTCTCTCTCTCCCCGTGGTCTGAATTGTGGGATCTGTGTGCAGGTAGGTGGGTCATTGGTGACCCGAGCTCAAAACGTCACATGGAAGAAAGAATGTTCTATAATGGGCCGGGCTTGAATTTAAGAGTTTAGGAGGTCTATACGTGGTCCAAATTTACCCAACCCAAGCTTTGAAACGCATTGGATAAAGTCAGTCATGTTCTCTTAGACGTTGTTCATTATTTTTATTATTATTATTTTTATAAAAAAATATAATTAAATAAAATCGAATCAAAAAATAAAATATAAAAAAACTTTATCACTTGAATTATCCCTAAGAACGACCCTTCGATATTCTACTTAGCCTGGACTGACCATCCTGAGTTTGCTAGTTTTGGGATAATCAAGATTTTTGGATGTGCGCATCGCCGAAGAAGTGGAAGGTGGGAAGCTAGATAAACTGAGGGGTACAAACAGAGCTCTCCAGGAAGGGTATTATCAAAACTGAGAAGGTGTAGTTGGGTGATCGGTAGATACTTCCGTGAGGAGAAGACACAAGAGCATGGTTTGACTGAAGGATGAGCATCGAGACGGTTGGGGATGACTAAAAGGTAATGCGTTTCGAGGTTAGTTCTTTCGAGGATGAGCATTGTGTTCCATGGCCCTCCGACAACCATCACAAAGATTCAGAGGACTAAAAGAGGTGCGGATACCACAGGAGGTGCCAGGAGTCGGGCTCGCCTTCTTTTGTTTTGTTTGGACTCGCGAGCAATGATTACAAATTTTATAAATATTAATATTTATAAAAATTACAGTATTTTCTTTGTCCAGGAAATACACCTCGTCACTTTATCCCAAAAGAAAAAGACAAAGAAAAAAGTAAGTTATGAAATATTCTTGACCGTGATGGTGACTAAGAAGAAGCCTCATGTTCGCGTCCTCAGGATAACTTGTGCGCGCGAAGCAGCCAATATAATAAAAGATAAAAAATATAATATAATAAAATAACTCTGTAGTGTGCCCTACAATCGCCACGTCCCCAATTGAACATAACTAACTTGGGTTTAATAGAAACAAAACTAACGTAATTATGAACAGAATTGAGTGATCATAATTATTTTTTTTTAATTTTATGATTCGATATTTAAATTTTATATAATAAAAAAAATAAATTTAATAAAAAATATTAATTTATAGAATCAAAAACTTTCCCCCCCCCCCCATTAATAGGAAGAAAAAAAAAAAGGGGGGGGGGGGATTTCCCCCTTAAAGTTTGTTAGAGGGAAGATGTTAGTGCTTGATGATAGGTTTCTGGAGCCACACATGGGACATGTTACAAAACTTAAACCATCAGCACCCTCACCAGCTTTGTGTTACCAAAGGGGTGTCCAAACCTAATATATCATGAATATCTAATTTAGATATTGAGAGAGAGAGAGAGAGAGAGAGGCTTTGGTGCAATGATAAAAGTTTATCCCCACTGTAACATGAATTTTGGGTCACGAAGATATAATCTAGTGTGTGACCAAATAATCAAAAATAAATTAATCTATTTTATTAAACATTAATATAAAATAAATAGGATAATCTCTATAAGAAACGGTGAATTTACTTTTTTTAAGAAAAATAAAATAAAAGTAAAAATATGAGAATTTAGAAAATTAACTAAACTAATCAATAAAAAATAAAGAACTCGAAATTAAAAAAAATAAAAACTAATGGAAAATCAATTTTTTAGTCAAAAGAATTATTTCTACCTTGATATATTTGATTGATCATCGATACAAAAATTACTCAATATTATGTAAATAAATTGGTTATAGTCGTTAAATATCACGAAACGACCAATCTATCGTTACTTTTTTGGCAATCAAGGTACCACCGTTAATTATTTCCTTAATCGAAAGATAACCCAAAAGACCCTTATTGGATTTAGTATTTTGACAGTTTTAAGATCTAGAGAGACTCAATTCTAATCAATAAATTCTAATATGGATTTATTTAAATTAGATTATTCAATTCCATGACATGAATGTTATTCTCAACTTTATTAAAAACAAATAAAAATTATCGTTTTTAATTGGTTGTAAATTATTCTAAATCTATTAAATATTGACCACCTATTTAATAAATCTTAAAAAATCATGATCCATAAAATGTAGGAATTAAATAAATACCTATAAAATATTGAATCAATAATCTTTTTTAGATCTCACAATCTTCATTCATTAAGATTTCAATATCCTTCAACTAAAATATAAAATTAGAAAGAAACATAAAAAAATGAAGAATTCACAAAATAATAAAATATTGTTGAAATAAATTGAATGTTGTTGCTGGAAAAACAATGATAGAATGAACTATAAAGACTCATGATTGCAGTTGGAGAAAGCTACAGGAGTCGTAGCTTCCTTGGGGCTGCTTCTCACGGGCTACTTGTTGGAGGAGGGGCGACTGCCCCTTCTAGGGCTCTTCTTCTCCTAAATGTGTAATGTTTCATACATAGGAATGAGTTGTCTATTTTCCTAAGAGAAAGTCTTTCTAAATTCTAGGCAATTACAAAATAAAAAAAAAAAGAAATTTTCTAATGACAAAAAATTTAGTTGATTTGTCAAATAGATAGTCTAACTAAAATAGAAGATTACAAAATTTTGATTTTTTTCAAAATTTATATTCCTAAATATTATGAATAAAATAATATCTTCAAATTCTCTAATATTTCCAAATTAGGCTTCTTCCTTCCTTAAATTTTTAGGAACATGTTGATTTGATCTTCAAGAAAATTTTCCAATATCTCATGAGATCCACGTGACCATGTATTAATGAAAGAGTATTGTTATCCATTTTTCCATTCTTTGCATGGATGCTCCAATTTAACTTATTTTTCTTCACTTTTCTTCATAGGTCTCATCTATCAATCTTAGCATATAAAAATACCATAAATTATAGATATTAGTGTAATATTTATTTAAAATAAAATAAAATAAATCATAATTATTATACTAATTTATACTTTATTAAATTTCCCCACATTTAGATGATACTTGTCCTCAAACATTACTAATTCAAATAAAACTAAAACTACTGAAATCAACATATTTTTCTTTCGAACTACTAATCTAATATATGACATAAGAGTCAAACTAGAAAAAATAATCAAAATAACAAATATTTCACAGTATTTCGTATAAAAACAATCATTACAAATTCCAACAACCCCTTATAAAATCAAAATCGTAATATTCAATATTTCTCTCTAAGGGTTTACTCAAATTCACTCAAAATGAGATAAAGAAAATATAAATAGCATTTAAATCAACACATTAGAATTGACATTACCATATACTTGCAAATATATCAAATTTTCACTACTTGATAATTTGAATTTCATACACTAATCAAAAGGTTTTTCATTTAGTTGTAATGAGGTTAGGGTTAAGGGTAGGATAAAGAGTATATCAAAGGTTTAAAATATACCAAAGAGAATATATATAATTAACTACACAATCCTTCTCAATGAACACCTTTGCCTCATACAAATAACAAACAAAAATGATGCCTTTTACTGTCCACATGCGAACGAATACTTAATCGTCAACGGCATACAAAAATGTGAACAATTTTCTCTAAATTTCATGAGTGAAATGAATGTCAACAAGATGCAACACTTTTCTCCTTTTTATTTTTTTTGAACAATCATCCTAAGGAATAGCCAAAAGGATAATTAAGTATCTTTCATCCTTGCATAATCTCAAAATTTCATTTTTCATATCATACCATGAAAGCATTAACATCAAAATTCCAATCATCATCTTTCCTTTGAGGCAAACAAATAATCAAAACCATACAATTAACTACATATACCTTTAGCACAAGGGTTGAAACACAAACAAAAAATAAGAGTTTTGGTGTTGTAATGATGGGGTATGAAGAAAGAAAAGGTTCAGACTCAACTTGGTTCACTAAGGTGAATAAAAATCAAGGTAGGGAGTTTTACGGAAGCTAAAGGGAGTAAAATCTAATTTGCTTTTATCACTTCAATGCATGAAATCCTAAATGTGATCTCGAAATGCATAACATTGTAAATTCTAGAATGTTCAATCCATGTGTGATAATCACTTATCAAGATAAATAATTCTAAACATAAAAAATGAATTTGCTCGCTTTAAACTTAAAATTTCACTTTTCAATGAGATTTGTATTAAATTTTGCATATGTATCATTAAAAAAAAACTATTAAAGACATAAATAGTCATTATAAGTACAAAAACTATTGATACGAGTCATTTTTTCAATAAATTTCTAGCCAAACAAATAACACATATCAATTTAAAAAGTTCAATTTTTTTTTTAATTAAATAAAATGAAACAAAACTCAAATTATTTTAGAAAAACAAACATACTACTAAAAACAAAAATATGAAATATTCCTCCCACACCTAAATCATACATTATTCTCAATGTATGCCAAATGAGAGAAAAAAATAAAAATAAAAATAAAAATAGATAACATTCATCTCAAATAAAAGCGAAAATAAAAAGATAAAATGAGAACAAAACTTCCCTAAGGTGGAGTGGTGAATGAAGGGTCAAATCCAACAAATCTTGAAGAAAAAATTATGGTGGCAGCAATGGACTTCTTCTCAGAGCGTGGACATACTCTAATTTATGTGCAATTCTGATCACTTAACAACATTAACAAAACTGTGCAGCAATAAAAGTTTGTTAAGACGTGGGCACGCCTTAATGACATAACATTTCTGGTAATAAATTTTTCTAGCCTTTATTCACCTAAAAGAAAATCAAAATCAAAATTAAATTAAACCAAATAAATATGAAATAAAAATCATAAAAGAAAATATTGGATTGCCTCCCAACAAGTGTCTTTGTTTAGTATCTTTAGCCCGATATTGTCTCCTTATTTCAATCTCGTTCAAAGACCGGTCTAATCCATTTAGACTTCAACTTACCTGGTATGAATTTTAATTTTGAATTGAAGTGAAAAACTTTATGGCCTACCATGAGTTGTTTCTGGTGTAGGAATTTGGCATCAAGAAATTTGTCCTATTGTGCAATCTTATCTGTCACATTTTTTTTAAACACAAAATCTAATTCATCTAACACAAAATTATTATGAACAATGAAATCCACCGTATTATCATAAAAAACAGACTTAAATTCATTTGAATACTTTATGATATCAAAAATATTAAAAGTAATAGTTTTACCAATAAATTCAAGAGTTAAAATACCCAAATTCGGATCAATTTTTGATTTGACTGTTTTAATGAATGATTTTGATACTTGTTTTATTGCGTCTAAGAGAGGAATGTTGGTCTGTATTTTTTGTGAAGTTTTCAAAATCTCTTTCTCTTCTTCCTTCTTCGATTGTGCCAACCTGTCAAGAAAAGATGGTGAAATCAAAATTTTTGTCTTGAAAGTGTCAGAATCATTACTTACCTCATTGGTGGATTCATTCGCTATTGATGATTTCTCTATTTGCTTGACTTCCCTATCTTCTTCGGCTTTTGATGAATTGTCTTGCACTTTTTTTGATGATTTTCCCAATCGACTCATTGTTGCTATCAATTATAACACCTGATTCTCTAAATTATGGATGTCGGTTCTTGTCTCTTATTGAAATCGTTGGCTTTCATATTAAATTAACAGAGTACTGTTAGCCAAACTTTTAACAATCTCTTCTAAAGACGTACCTTGACTCAAAGAGGATTGCTGAAATTAAAATTATGGTTGGTCTTGTGATATTTGTGAGAACCTTTGTTGCCAATTTTTATAACTGAAATTTGGTTGATTCCTCCATCCTTGGTTGTAAATATTCTAAAATGGGTCATCATAAAGAATGTGGCACTTATTGATTGGATAACCCATCTCTGAATAAATTCCACAAGTTTTGACCGGTTACTTTTGTCCTACAATAAAATTTTCCACAAAATATGTCAATACATTTAATTTTTTATCAATGGAAGAAAAACTTACCTCATTGACCTTTTTTGGAATATCTTGTCATATTCCAAATTGTTGGGGAATCACAATAGCAAAAAAAATGTGCATTAACATTAAATATTAATAACTCATTTAAAATCTTTTGAGTAGTCAAGTTTTCGTCAAGTCCTTCTCTTCTATGTCATTGTCAAATTTCAACAAATTCACTTCAAAGATTAGTCTTGAAAACAAAAAGAAAATAAAAACTTAAAAAAAATGAATCACTTAACACTGTTCTTCGGCAATGGCGTTAAAATTTAGTGTGTCGTCAAACAATCAAAAATAAATTAATCTATTTCACTAAATATTAGTATAGAGTAAATAGGATCATCTCTACAGGCAACGAAAGATTTATTTCTTTTAAGGAAATAAAAATAAAAATAAAAATATGAGAATTTAGAAAATTAACTAAACTAATCGATCAAAAATAAAGAACTCAAAATTAAAAGAATTAAAACTAATGGAAAATCAATTTTCTAGTCAAAGGAATTATTTCTATCTTGATATATTTGATTAATTATCAATGTAAAAATTACTCAATATCATGCAAATAAATTGATTATAGCCGTTAAGTACCACGAAACGACCAATCTCTCTTTATTTCTTCGGCAATCAAGATACCACCGTTAATTACTTGTTTAATCTAAAGACAACTCAAGAGATCTTCGTTGAATTTAATATTTCGACAGTTTTAAGATCTAGAGAGACCCAATTCTAATTAATAAATTCCAACATGTATTTATTTAAATTAAATTATTCAATTTTATGACATGAATGTCATCACCACTTTATTAAAAATAAATAAATCTTGTTGTTTTTTAATTGGTTGTAGACTATTCTAAATCTATTAAATATTGGTCATCTATTTAATAAATTTTAAAAAATCATGATCCATGAAATATTGAAATTAAATAAATATCTACAAAATATTGAATCAATAATCTTATTTAGATCTCACAATATTCATTTATCAAGATTTTAATACCTTTCAACTAAAAAATAAAATTAGAAATGAAACATAAAAAATGAAGAACTCACAAAGTAATAAAATATTATTGAAATAAATTGAATGTTACTGTTAGGAAAATAATGATAGAATGAACTATAAAAACTCATGACTGCTGTTGGAGAAAGCTACAGAAGCCGTAGCGCCCTTAGGGCTGCTTCTCACGGGTTGCTTGTTGGAGAAGGGGCGGGTTGCCCCCTCTAGGGCTCTTCTTATCCTAAATGTGTAATGTCTCAGCTACAGAAGCCGTAGCGCCCTTAGGGCTGCTTCTCACGGGTTGCTTGTTGGAGAAGGGGCGGGTTGCCCCCTCTAGGGCTCTTCTTATCCTAAATGTGTAATGTCTCATATATATATATATGAGTGAGTTGCCTATTTTTTTAAGAGAAAATATTTCTAAATTCTAGACAACTACAAAATAAAAAAGAAATTTTCTAATGACAAATAACTTAGTTGAATTGTCAAATAGATAGTCTAATTTAAATAAAAAATTACAAAAGTGAACTTTTTTAAAATTTATATTTCTAAATATTAGTAATAAAATAATATTTTCAAAGTTTTCAATATTTTCAAATTAGACTTCTTCCTTTCTTAAATTTTTAAGAATATGTTGAGTTGGTTTTCAAAAAAAATCTTCCAATATCTTATGAGATCCACGTACCCACATGTTAATGAAAGAGCATTGCTGTCCATTTTTCATTTTTTGCATGAATGCTCCAATTTAACTTATTTTTCTCTACTTTTCTCATAGGTCTCCTCAATCAATCCTAATATATAAAAATACCATAAATTATATATATTAGTGTAATATTTATTCAAAATTAAAATAAAATAAATTATAATTATTTATGCTCTATGATAATCTTTTGAGCAAAAGTCTATTAGATGCTCAAAGTTAAAGGTCAAGTTGCATGAAGATAAGTATTGAATAATAGCAAGACATGATGTAGACTTGTAAAGTATTTTAGAGTGTAACACTTTTTATTCTTTTTTAATTCAATAAAAGATTAATAAATATATACAATGAAGATGACTCTTCTCAAAAGCTAAATAAATTAATCACTACTAAAATTAGAATATATATATATATATTTTTTAAAAATAATAAAATTATTAGATGTATTAATTATCAAAATATCTCTGTTCATATTTGCCAACGGTTTATTTTATATCGATAGTATGAATAAAGGTTTAACTAATCAAGTAGCTAATACTGTTGGGGCTGCGAGGCAACGAAGGATTTGCTTGGAGGTCTTAAGTTATTTTATTTTATTTTATTTATTTATTTATTTAAAGAGATATAATTAAATAAAATTTAATAAAAAATAAAAATAAAAATAAAAAGACTCTACAATTTCATCCGTGTCCCCAGGGACTCAGAGATCTTATTCACGCACTCGGATGGACTTTTTGCACAATAAAGGGTCCTGGCACATCCACCAAAAAGGGGGACAAAGGGTTCTAGTCCCTTCCCTCCCGTTAAGCATGGAGGCAGATTTGCAATCTCTTTGGTTAACACATTTCTAGAAATGTGAACATAACATAGCTCCGTCAAATAAAAAGCAAATTTGGCCAGACGATTTGCTACTTTAATACCAATCCTTCTGGACTAAGAGCATCCTAGAAAGCAATTACCAGGTCAATAGAGATTTAACATCAACTTTGGGATGCAAGACTGTATAGGTTTTAAGATGGGCGTATTCGAATCTAGTCGATTATAAATATTTCTATATTCAGAGTTGAATTAGAATTTTTTAATCTGACTCGAATTTAAATTTGAATTCGACTCAATTGTATAATGAAATCGCTTGAATAGAATTCAAAATTTTGATTTTTATATAATATATTAATATATTGTATTTAATTAAATCTTTTATATTATAATCTTATATAAGTATATATATAATATATATTATATGGAGATTAAGGATGAGTTTTTAAATTTAAAATTTTATTATTTAAACTCGTTTTCATTATATAATAAAATTATTTGAGCGCGATTTGATCGGCAAAAAAGTTATGGCCTATGACTTCCCCTTCACGCCTACATACACAAAAAGATCTTGGAGCGCCAGTTCAATGTAGATTCGTAAATCTGAAAACAATCAGAAAAACGATGCACTTTAATCTCAACATGAATGAAAAGGAGAAATATCAAAGACAAATGTGAGACATTTTTCAAAGAAAAGAAAAAGCTAGTCTATCTTATGATACAACCTAAAAGCTTTATCTGAAATTTATGTATTCTTGAAGCTAATTAATGTACAATCAAAAACCATATCGAAAGTCCCAATAAAAGTGTCACTATATTGACCAAGACTTCACAGTGCAGCACATTTGCAGAATTATAAGCAATCATCACAGGGAACTCGCAATTTCCTTCGGATGGATCAACATCAGTCACCACAGCCAAACCCGAAAAATCACAGTCCCAACTCTTCTGATTCCCCATTTGGTAATACATGTTAAAAGCATAAGAAGCGTTCCCTAGAGTACTAAGCTGATTGCAAGAACACCCGTATCCCAAAGCAGTGCAATCAGACAAACTACAGGCATAATTAATACTGTCAGACAAGCCTGGGTAGTCATCAAGAAGCGGATTCAAAATGCACCATCGTTGAGGCATATATTGAACACCCTCCGCAGCAATCAGTCCTTTGTTCTCGTCTATGCCCGCCAAGTCCATTTCATACTTAGGCTTCCCATCAAACTCAAAAATCCCCCAATGTCTCTCAAACCCGCCTGGCTCAATGCTTTTGGCATTCTCATCAATAAGACTAAATAGGTATACAATGATCTCACCCTTCCAAACAGGCGTTCCACTTCCACTTACAATATGTCTGATTAACCCTTGGTTAAATCTCCTAGCATTTTCCACATTGGCATTTTTATCACCATCTGTAGGCCAACCAACTTCTCCAACTATGATCTTCATGTCAGGGTAACCCGCTTTGATTAAGGACCAAACAAGAGTGTCAAAATTTGCATCAAACACATTGGTGTACAACAAGTCACCATCTCTTACAGGCCTACTTGTGCCATCAAAAAAGGCGTAGTCCACAGGGAAGTATTCGTTGCTGTAAAGGCTGAGAAAAGGGTATATGTTGACAGTTACAGGCGCATCATTCATGTGTAGGAATTGGATTATTTCAAGGGTTGCATCACGGACTTCAGGCCTGAAGTCACCAGCCGATGGGACTGGATTGGAGTCTGGTGAGTAGTAGATGTCTGCATTGAAAGGCACTGTGACCTTCACTCTTGAGCCCAACTTGGCATGGTTGAGGGCTTTTTGAATGTTTTCAAGTGCTGGGAATGTCATTGTGAGATAAGTACCATTGTAGGCCCTGAGAAATGGTTCATTACCCACAGCAACATACCTGCCATAATTCATGTTCATTCTGATGAGAGAGAGAGAAGGAGAATATTATTTGTCAAGGTGATTTTGGCATGACTTGTTAATCGGTTCGTGATTTTCCCATGTTCTAAAACTGGTAGATAATTAACTTTGAACTAAATGTCTATCATAAGTATCATGATCATAAGAAATAGTATTTTTCACAAAATATGGCAAATTAAGCAACAAAAAGATGAAATATTCGATGGCCGAATTATGAAATTTAAGTCTAATGAAGACAAAGCCAATCACAAAATAAGAAAAGCAACAGAGATGAAGAGAGACACAACACCCCATTTGGAAATTTCTAAAGAAAACTCTGAAATCATAATCAAGAAACCAAATAAGTAGAAGGGTCAAGCACCAAAAATGTGCAGGAAAAAGGAAAAAAAAATCAGATTTGCCAAAAGCAGAAATAGACAAAACAGCATAAAATAGAGAGAGAGAAGATAGTGACTCAACTTGATATTGACACCACCCTTGTAGCAATAACTGGTAACATTAGCCTCAACCCAAGCTTTAGCAGCCTTAGGCTTCTCACTGATCAATTGCAACATATGATTTGGTATAGCAAGCATAACTTCGATGTCAGTCCCAATCAAAGCCTCCAAAATCCTCTCATCAGCCTCAAAAAGCTTCAACTTATCAAACCCATTAACCGTCAACATTTTCACTACTTTTTCTGGTGGAAGTTGGTGGGTTGCCATAGTACCCCAATTCACTCCAACGCATAAACCATTTGACACCAAACACATGAAGGTCAAAAACAGAATCAAGAGACAGTGTCTATCTATTACTACTACTACTTTTCCTGCCATTTTGTTTTGTTTTTCTCTGGAGAATCTTGAATGGGTTTGTCTCCGATTCTTTCTTTCTGCAAGTGTGTGGGAGATGAAAAGAAGAGAGTGAGAGGGATCTTCCTTTGTTCTTTGTATCACATTTATAGGCTTTAAATCTCTCTCTCTCTCTCTCTCTCTCTCTCTCTACAAAGTGCTTTTAGAGGAGAAGGTGCGACATCTACACGGTGGTTGGGACAATAGAAAGGAGAAAAAAATTATATTCAGAAAGGTGGAAGATTCGTTTCTTAGTTCAGTTATTCAGTTATGTTAACAAAAACATGCTAAATTTGTGTATGTTATCCTTCTCTCATGCTATTGAACTGTGCCTCAAGTAATGTCATATTTATATTCATGTCAAAATTGCATAGGAACACATTGGGACCCATTAAGCCAATCATACCTCTAAACATGTGTATATACATACATACATATATATATATTTTTTTTTTGGTACAAAGACAAGCAATCAAGCGGTATTGAATTGAAAAATGAAAGAAGAAAGTGGAGAAGTTCTAAACTGTTTCTGAGGGACATACATACATACGTACACACACACATACAAATATTGTATATATTACCCATAATCACCGACTAGGGATTGATTGAAATAACAAGTCTGGAGGCATTGATTGATAAAATAATTTTGATTTGAATACATTGATAAGCTTGTTTTCTTAATTGAATCACGAAAACTTCAAAGCCAAGTGAGACCCATGACTGCATCATGAATATGATCAACGCAACTTATTTATGATGAGAGGTGGCAAAATGGTGTCAGCAGAAGAGTGTAGAGTTATCTCATTTATTTAAATAAAAAACCCTTAGACATGTGATGTAATGGGTCAAGTCTTTATACAAGAAAATACAAAATATAGAGATATGGTCATAAAGACAAAAGATTGAAAATATATGGATAAAAAAAGGCATTAAGTAATATTATTCAAGGGTATATTCTGAAAAAAAAAAAAGGATAACAAATTAAAATGAGAAAGAGAAGAAAAATAACATGATGCCATTACTCAGCATGGGAACCCATTGACCCCTTCTGAAGAAACTTGAAAAGAATACTCTAAAACGACCTACTTTACAGCTTAAATTTACGTGTCTCATTTGCATGTAATCCTGCTTTCATTGTTTATATGGCCCTTTTGGGAAAGGTCATCTTTAGCCAACTTTAGTGTCACAAAGGTGGATCCAAAGGGCTATGGTGCAATTCCAAACAAGCAGGATATACTCCAACCTAAATGCTATCATCACCATGCTCTTGCCTTGCTACTCCATAAGGCCCAATCATAACCTACCACGTGTCAATTTGGGGGGGGGGGGCCGGGGTGGGGAGCTTTGAGAGCTCAACTTATTCCCATACTCCAGTAATGGGAGTCAATGAGGCATTTTCTTTCTTTTTAAAGGAAAGGCACAGATTTTTATCTAGTTGTTTTTATTTTATTTTATAATAAATTTTTATAAAAAAAAAAATAGAATCTAACAAACAATAATTAAATATTTATGTGAAAAAACTAAAATAATAATTATTTCTATAATTTTTTTATTAAAAGAATCTGACATCAACATTCCAAACTTCAAAATAAAAACTACTTGTCATGGACTAACATACAAGTTGCAACAAGTCAATTTTGCCCATTCAATAACCTTGTAAATAATCATTGCAAGAAACTGCTTCATGATAAAGAAACGGAAATGGGAACAGAAGAATTTAAAAAAAAAAAAAAAAAAAAATCAATCAGACAGCTTAAATTATGAATTCACTACATGATGCAGCTTCATATAGTTGGGCGAGAACATTATGCCTTGCCACATCTCTCAAAACCTGCGGCAACACCACCAAAAGCAGAGAAGAGGAATGTTTTTGTAGATTGATAAGAACTTCTGGCTGGCATTAGGAAGACCCCGCGACTTCTTCATGGATGCATGTTTCCTCTGGCAGCCTAAAGCTTAAACAAAACATTGCCTGCTTAAAAAAAAAAAATAAGGAGGGTGTTTATGACCAGGTTGCATATTGGCATGTGTCAGAGGAGTGGAGCAACTGAGAAGAGACTGCAAGTGTTATAAAAATAAATAAATAAATATGAGTGGAAAGACATGAAAATAACAACATCTTCAACTGGGTTATACCTTGTTTGGAGCAACATCCCTAACCCAATGAAATTGTGGATCTCTTATCGCGGCATTCAGTAAAGACTCCGCCTTCTGCGAGACAGTTGGAAAAGCAAGTAAACAAAAGAAAATAATATGTGTAGACAAACTCTATTTAAACCAACAAAAATGAATTTCATGTGTCTTATCACGACATAGATGCGTAGCTAACACTCTATAAGCAAATTTTATCATGCTCCCCAGTTAACCAGAATACACGTCATATTCCGCATCATATGCCAGACATAGAATTGTATATTTCACATGGTATTCTAAAACGTGCATGTGTATAATAATGATGGTGGATGCAACCCTTGCAAGTTTACATCCTGAAAATAGGCCATGCAGTGCACAAGGAAATATTTCTAGATACTGCTCACTGGAGTTTTAAAGTATCATGCATTAGAGTCTAAGATTTCGAGCAATGAATAACAGTTAACAGTCTAAATGGGGTGAGCATACCATCAATATTGTTTCTTCTGTTTCATTTGAGCGCATGAAGCAGTAGCAATGAACCCAAGGGAGAGATCCTTTCCAATGTTTCCTCTGAATGAGGCCTCTGAAAGCATCTGATGGACAATTTCAAACTGTTAGACTACACTTTAACTGATTCATATAGGAAGATACCAAGCAAGATTATATGCATCAAAATTGGTAGGTAAAAAACCACACTTCACATGTTGCATTTGTATATGACAAGCTAATCATAGTGATAGAGACAAATATGAATAACAAGCTGAAAAGGGTTGTATACAACGGCATAGAATAGGATAACAGCATGACTCAACACCTGTATAAAAAGCTATGAAGCATAGAGACAGACCACAAGGTCAGAGACACGAGTCATAAGGTAAGAGACAAGAAGACTTATACATAGCAATGCAACAAACTTACTCCGAATGGCAACAACAAATAGATGCTAAGAGATGGAGCACATGCAAAAGGATGAAATGGAGGGAGCACTAAACCCTTAATTGTTCTTTTATCCAAAAAAGGGTGGGGGAACAGAGAGAGAGGGGTGAAGCATAGGTACACCAGATTAAATGAATGCGCATGTTTTAAAAGTGCTCAGATAAGAAGGAAAACATATTAAATCATGCAGAAAAATGACCATGATTGAGCATTCACCAAGAAATTCCAGAGCAGAAGCAGGCAGATTCATTATCACGTGATCGACATGCTCCCATGTCTTGATGTTATGTAACTTAGAGCCTCTCATCCTCTTGTTTGTGGCTTTTTTCCTACTACCAGCACTGTTAGCATTTCCATTTTCTGCGGTTGAAAGAGGAAGAAAAAATGGACACTTAAAATATTGCAAAAGCTAAATGAATAAAAATGAAGCTGATATATATATATATATATATATATATTCATTTTTCTACAATGAAATCTGCATACGACAGGTTAAACTAAAAAGATTCCCAAACAAGTCAAAAGAACCTTCACCAATAGCAAACAATTGGTTACCAATAGATGCTCTGTTGCATTCATAATACCTCCTGGGTGAAGCTCTGACCATCTTTTAGAAGTTGCTATGGTCGCAACTGCATTTGCACAACAGCTTTCCACTGACGTTGATTCAGCTGCATTCTTATGGGGGACTTCTTTCTCCTCAACTACAAGCAATGAGAAGGTTCAAGTAATGGAATTACAAGCTGAAAACAAATATTACTACCTGGAAACTTTTGACTTTCAGATCTGGTTTCTGCATTTGCTTGTGATTCACATTCCTCAGTAGCTCTACGAATTGGAATATTACCCTCTGGAGTAATTCCACCCCTGGGCACTTCCATCATTTCAGAAATGAACTTCCTTGCATCCATATTATACGCATGGATGCAGTCATCAATCTTGTTGATTTGGGCATTGATCTTTAAATAATGAATACTATCTGGATTCAAATCATTTGCGTACACAACGCAACCCTTCTGAGCTGCTGGAATAGCAAAAGGCCCTACACCAGCAAACATGTCACAAATGACCTCCCCTGGCTGGAACTGCGAAACCAGTCTCATGTGCTCATGTTCCAGTCTGGAGTTCCAGTAGACCAAACTATAATCAAGCCTAAAGGTTGCCCCATATTGCTTTACTTCTGTCACCATGTCATTTTCTCCGGCTAAAACTTCAAATTTAGGTACACGGAACTCATTAGAAATCATCCCAACCTTGTTAACAACTGTTTTAATCCTTGGATAATTTTTCTGCCACAAAAAGATGGCGGATGTCATACATGAAATTTCAGAAGCAAAATGATTATAGTCATGACTCTAATTTAAAAAGCTCAGAAACTATAGCATAAGAAAGTTACCGTACAGTGCAAACAGGTTATGGAAGCTTTGCAAGAGATGCAGCATTAGATCATAATCATCTAGCAAGGAAATGGAGGCAGGGCACATGACACAACATGGACACAAACAACAAAGTTATAAAAGATGTTACAGCTTAAAAGTGAACTATTAACGACATTCACATAATGCGTAGTTGTATTGAACTTTATTTCTAGATAATTTAGTCCATTCTTTCTTAATAATAACAAATAACAAGTGAGCAATGAGAAAACTATGAACACAAAATTATATAATTTTTTACAATGCAAAATAGTATAGTTTTATATTTTATTTTAACAAAATAAACAATTCTAATGTATTACTAACATTAATGTTATAATAATACAATATTATAATGAAAATAAATCATTATCATTAAAACAAGTAGGGACATATTTTGATTTAATATAATACTTTCATTTCTACCAAAAAAGAAAAGATGAGCCACGCTTTTCACCCAAAAAATAGGAGTAGAATAGGGTTTACTTAATTTTAATCCTTCGTCTAAATATGTGAATGGTTAATATACTGTAAGTCTTAAGTTGCTGAATTCAAATGTCTAAATATGTAACTTTGTGATGTAATGTCCTACAATTTCCTTGAAGTTGTCCTATGAGAAATTCTTGTACACTTTATGAAAACATAAGTTTTGTCAAGGCAATGAAAATGATGATAACATTCTTTTATACTATTTTCAGTTAATGAATGTGATACAAGTGTGTCCGACCCTTATCCCAACAAATGAAAATTGAGAACACCATGCATTGCTTCAAAGCAACCTTCCATCTTTATCCAATTCTTGTTAATTTATATCAAGTTGGTACTCATCCAATAGTTCTTCTGTGTTTGGTACTTAAGCCCCAATAGTTTTCAATTAGATTACCGAGTATTATTAGACACATTTTTTTTATAAATATTTTATAATTTGACATTCATAGAGATTTTCTATTAAAGGAGACGCACTTTAATCATCATCCAAGTCTTGACATGGTATAATAATCTTAGATGGATCAAATGGATCATAAATTTAAGAGATCAAAACTTATGTAGTGTTTCGTGACGGTATACTTGACAAATTTTAAGAGAATCATTAGTATGTTTTGATCAAGTTAAATAAACCATACACGCTATATAATTTGAATCATTAATTTAAATTACAAGGAATGTTTTACATGACCCCTCATTTATTTATATATCTCACCGTCTAAAGCACAAATTCATGTTGGACACTCTCATTTCTAGAAATGTCATCAAAGCTCAAGTTAGATAGAACCTATTAACCCTAATGCTAAAACCTTGCTAAACAAGCCATATGTTAATGGGTACAACTGGTGCCGAAAGAGGTTGGATAGGATAAGTCAATGTTACTAGAATGTAAAGTGGCGGGTTCCGCAAAGCCATGAGGATATTTGCAGCAAAAACTTATGCTCAGTATGAATATTACTGACACAATGGCATCGCAGAGGACTTATTCCAGACCTTATATAACCTAAATGGGAGTGCACCCATTAAAATCACTTTCTAAAAATTTAGAAGAAAACCACAATAAAGGGCATCGGCATAATATAAACTGAGATGTGGCCAAGGGATAGACCGAAGCAATGAATGATGCCATCAGAGGCCACTAGAGAACAGTTTTGCAAGTGTGGCAATTTGCACAATGTTGTAACATACCTTATTTTAGCTTTTCAAAACTGTCAGATATCACAATTAATGATTCACGCACAGTAAAGTTTAGAAGCAAGAATATGCATAACTAGAAAGGAACATTGGACATACATCATAAATGACCTTTGCAATGACATCCTTGAAGGGAAGCAGTTCAGTTGTGATGTTCAGGTGGGCAATATGACCTGCACAATTATGAGGAGCCATCATTGACAAAGGAAGAAATATACTTGCAACATTTATCCACCAAAAATTCAAAATTGATAAAGTGGAAATAAGAAGTAATAATATAAATAAAATACTTAACTATTGTTTCAAAAGATGAAGGAACCTCAACTCCAGCAGGCAGAATCTGCTTCAAGACATGATCTGTAATAAAAGTAGTACCAAGAAAATTGTAGAATCAATGACAAGAAACAAGCCATGAAGAAATTTAGATCAAAAAATTTAGCTAGTATTCCAACTTTTTCACCAAACAAGTCAAAGCTTCATAAGGCAGAGGCAAATAACTGAAGCTACAGAAAACAAATTATATATAATCAATCACATATGATGAGAACGATAAATAGCATTGCCATAAAGGTTACTGATATAATCAGTATAAATTTTTTAAGAGGGAAATTGCCAAAGGGAAAAGAAAGGAAGTAAGTCTATCGAATTAAAAATATTGTGCCCAAAAAATGCAATTAGGTATGAGTTTAACTTGGCTCTCAGGATACTTAAGTTTCCACCACCTTTTAGCTTTGCAACTACATTAAATCTATGATGATCAAGTGACTGATATAGTTGGCATACATATCCTTCAATATCATCCGGTCCTTTTTTTTTCCACCAGGGGGGGGTCGAACACTCATGATAGGTGAGGGATAAGTCCCCTTGTACGACTCAGCCAAAAGGCCGGAGGTCAATATCATCCTGTCTTTACCCTTTTGCTTCTGCTTTTTTTATATGCCTAGAAATGGATCTATTTGGTCCAACGACATACAAGAAAATCATTACATCATTTGATCTAAAACATAGGGAATATAATAAGGCATTTAATGTAACTACATGAAATATCAAGGCATCCATGAAAAAGCAACAGCATCCATGAAAACAGGGAAAAGAAATAGAAGAGAAGCAAAATATGATGTGAGAAGAAGTACAACACAAACCTGCACCCCAATAAGAATATCCAAGTGTCAGTGAATAGGGAACAACTTGAACTTTACATATTCCTCGGAGCTCATCAAGTTTTTCACTTGGAATGTCAGATAACTCTGCACAAAACAAAGAAAAAGTTGAGTGTTCAGTTAGCAGCTATGTCATCAAGTGTTCTTTTCTTCTGTCTTTGTTTTTTGTGTCTTGCCATTGTTTGATATTTGCATAACTTGGAAGCTTTAAAGGATAAAGTGCTGCAATTTTCACTAATTGAACAAATCCTAAACTTGCAGAGATCATCACTTTTGTTTTGTCAAGAAGCCAACATTGTGAATGTTAAAATCTCTTACCAGGATCCTGCACCCTCTCAGACAGTATCAAATAGCGATTCTTATCACATGAAGAATCTCCTGTAATAGGTTTGATACGAGGCTTGTCAAGCAAATACCTGCAAAATAACAGAGAGCACCTCTATTTGTCCTTGAAATGGAAATAAAGTCTGAAAGCAAACAAACATTACTGGAGCATCATGACTCTTCTCCGAATGGATCAGGACTCATTGATAAGTGCCTCATGGATACATGATAATAGGCCATTGAAAGTTTATAGGATGCAAAGGACCCAGAGAACTATTGAAAACTGGCTAACAAAACATAAATATCAGGACCTTCAATATAAAAATTGAAATGAACACTAGTATTCCCTGCCGCTCCACCCCCGTAAAAGAAAAGAAAAGGAAAAAAAAAAAGAAGAAAAGAACTACACTTAAACACAGCAACTACTGAACCACACCTTCCCTGCTGACCAACATTTTCTCCTAGCATACTCTTCCACAGTTTTCTACTAAAATGAAACTCTCTGATAAGCCGGTACTTGTTTAATTAAACTCCCTTTGGAGTGATAACAAAAACTTAATACCTAGCATTGCTTAAAGTGCATTATAGTTTTCATGTGTTTCAACCTAAACCTCATCTATGAAGATAACAAGTAGTTGACCAATGTGCATATGTGCATGTTTTATGTCCGTTGCAACAATGATTTCGTGCAGAGTAGACTATTAAAACCCAAAAGGTGAATGGCCAAAATGTTTCATTGGCTCAAGTATCCCAAGTCTGCCACTTCAGATTTTGTCAGGATTTCAATCATTTAATCTTCACATATAAGCACAGGTTCATTTTCACTTAAACCAGGTCGAAATTGATCATGTGTTAAAAGAACAAAAACACATACAGATAAAATAAAGTACAATAGACTAATCGATTCTCAGTGAGATACACTCAACATGGGTTTGGAACTTACCCATTTAGAATTCGACTGACGACCTTGCAGAGTTCGCGAGGAATTTGAAGTGCCCACAATTTCAGAGTTAAATCAAACTTACTTTCGTCCAACATTGCATCCAAACTTGAAAATTTCACACCTCAAATCCTTCAAATTACGCAAGGTCTGCATACATCATAAACAATCGCCGTCAATTATTCCAGCAAAAAACAATATACTCCAAGTTAAGGCTCAGCAGAACAAATAGTCCAAACAATCAGACAAAACCCCTAGCAAGAAACGCAACAGTGTGACTGCAAATCAATGATATTTGAACAGAAATTAAACGGGAAATGCATGAAAGCCAAATTGCAAACCTGTAAACAGCAGTTGGTTGATTCAAAAAAGCGAGATTTAGGGTTTTTGGGAGGCACAAGGACGAGAGCTTCGAATTTGATTTTAGCCGTCGATTTCCAACTCGTCGAGCGCCTTCACGACGCTGCGTTTACTTGAGCAATTGTATTTTCTTCCCCTTTTTTTTTTTTGCAAAAATACAAAATTAAATAAAAAAATAGTGCAACGAGTTACCCCCCGCCCCCAAAAAAAATCTTTTGTCTCTATATATGATACTTTCTTTTGTTTATTTATAACATTTTAGAACTAAAACAAATTATTTTAAATAGAAACATAATTTTTTTTAAGGTGGTAAAGAGTCGTCGTACTAAAACTATAGTATTGTATTGAACAACGAAAAAAAGGAGAAGAGAAAATCAAAATATCGAAGCATGGTTTAACATAAAAAGAAAAAGTATAACATAAACAAAAAAAATATAAATATAACTTAACCGAAAAAATAGATGTAAAATTTATACAAAATGATCCTTTATCTAAAAAAATGGAATTTTTTTTTGAAATATGCCCTTTTAAATAATATTTTCATCCTCATATTTTTTAGGTTCATAATCTTAAACTAAAAAGTTTTTGTATAATATTTGAAAAAGTTAATGATTATAAAATTTCAAAAAATTTATTTAGTAATTTTTTTATATATCTAACAAGATAAAAAAAAGTCATTTAAAGCATATTGTACATTTAAATAAAAAGTAACTCCTGACTAACTTTTCTTTTATATATATATATATATATATATATATATATATATATATATATATATATATATATATATATATATATAGCTTATAAAATATTTTACTTCAACTTATATGCTTACTAAATTGTCTTCATTCACATTTTATTATCTCATATTTACTCATTTTATATAATAGTAATGTTATAATAGTGATGTTATAAGTTCACAAAATATCTTATAAAATGTTTTTATCTTATTTTATGTAAATATTTTAGTAACTTATTTTTAAAATAAAAAATATAATTTACAAAATATCTTATAGGTTATAAAAGGTTACAAGCTATTCAAAATAAATTTAGTCAATCGGACCCTAAATCACTTTTATGATACTTGTAATATTTTGTATTTTTGTTTTAAAATTTTTTGTTTTAATTTAAAATAGTATAAGTAAAATAAGAGAAAAACAAATAAATGGATATAAATTAACAAAAATTTGGGATTTTTCAAAAACGTGACACATGATTTGTTATTCTAAATTTAAAAGCAGCCACTACAGTTCTCTTTTATAGTCGGTACAAAAGAAATAGGAAAATCAAAATCCTCTCCCTCTCTCTCTATATATAAAGACATTCAAAAAAACATATTATTTCAATCCTAATAACATCAAAGGTTGAGGCAAATTCGAGACATCTTGTCGTAGATGATCTGTCTGTATATGTTTTCATTCATTTTTATTTTTTTTAATATAAATAGATTTGCATTCGAGATTATTATGATAGAGAGGGGGACGTTTGTTCGTATTTTCACATTTTTCGACTCCTAACACTGTTTAGAGGTCCAAATCCATTGAAGGAGGTGCACAGAAAGAAAATTTATCTAGAACAAACAAATATTCTTCATGATTCTAATATAGTATGAATTATAAAGATCAACGATATCTTTTTAGTAGTTATCATAATTAAACAGGGTGTTGAATACATAATCCAGATGCCAAAAACTTTATATTATTTGCTTCTTGTCACAGGGCAGCCCTCGAGCGTACAAATAAGAAAACGAATACCCATCTCCAAAAACACTTCATAGATCTTCTTTTTCCCGTTGTCATGTTGAAGTGCAGAAAGAGAAAGTGGCCTTTCAGAATCCCCACTAAACTCCAATGTCCAATTGAACCATAAATAGTTCACCCAATTCAGAAAATGATTGGGGAAAAGTTCATCATATCCCTCCATCCGATCAATCCACTTTGATCTACCATAGCCCTCGAAGAACACAAAACCGCCAAATGATGAAAAGGGGGGAGGCTTAATCAGAAACAGAATGATCATGCCAACATAAGAGCATGGAAACACATCGGCCCAATATGTAGAACCTTGTCTTCTGCTGCTTCACCATAACCAAGCACCTTCTCCTCAAAGTGCTTTTCCGTCGGGAGGAACGAGACATGGCCGTGGGCATGGCTAGTGTTTAGGATTTTGGAAAAGCTCTTTCCCTGTCTTCCTCTTTGTTGGAGAGGCCATGATGGCTGATGAGATGGTTAAATACAGGCTTCCTTTGACTTCACTTGGGACAAGGTGGTCCCTTAATGGACTAGTATGTGACTTGGCAGTGAAACCTACTCTCTTCCAATATGACCAGAATGCCCTATCCATTTTTTAAAAAAAAAAAAAATCCTTAAAATTGAAAGCTATAATATATATATATATATATATATGTCTTCAAATTCTTAAAACTATCTAATATGATACCATTTGTTTTTATTGTTTTTCTAGCTTTATTATTTATTTGGATTTAAGTTAAAGATGATATTTTATTTAATATGGATACTACAACTATAAAATTTAGAATATAAAATAAATAGATTTGAATTCAAATAAATTCGAATGCAATATTTAAGAACAAGACCTTTTTCTTGAAATATGCTAAAATATTCATTAATTCAAATGCATAATTTTTTCCCTCATTTCGTTTCTTTAAGGTTGTATTTTTTTTTTACAATAGAAATCGAACCCGGATAATGAAGTCGAAGAAGGGGGCTTTTACCGTCGGGCTATCCCTTAAGGGCCTTTGAGGTTCTATTTGAATCTAAATGAATTTCACATTTCACATTTCTTGTAAATTTCAATTTTAAATCTAAATTTTAGTGTTTGGAACTAAGAAGAAAATGTGGAATTTATTTCTAATTCCATGGAAAATATAGATTTTTAAATTAGCTATAAAAGATAGAGAATTTGTAAATGAACTCTACCAATTTTATAAAATCCATCAAACTTTACTTTAAATTATTATTTTATTCTGACTAATCTTAAAGAGAGAGAAACTTAAAGGTAATTAAATAAATCACAATATTTTTAAAATGAACTCTATATTTTATCTTTATTATTTCCTGCATAAAAATATTTTAATTTTTAATTTTAAATACAAGAGTTTATTTATAGAAAACTCAATAATTCAGTTCATTTTATATGAATTAAATTTATTTTTCATTTGGTTCAGCTAGGGGTGAGCAGAATTAGAACAAATTTTTAGAAGATGTAATTTTTTTTTTTTGGGGGTCAAATCTGCTAAATTAATTTTAAAGGGTATTTTGGTCAGTACAGTACAAAGAACAACTGGTTAAGAAGGTCAAAGGAAGAGACGTGTGGTAAAGCGCAAGCCTTTTAACGCAGAAGAGCCGCGTTATGCAATTCTGAGCCATGCCGACGTGTCATTTTGTCGTTTCTCCGCCCACCTTGACCCACGTATGGTAGACAATTTTTATTTTTATTGCCATTTCCGCCGGCGTCGGCCTTCTCGAAGCACCGCCCTTTCCATTCTAAACCCAACATCAATTTTGTCTTTTCATATTTTATTTTCTGTTTTAAATAAAAGAATTTATAACTTTCTTTATAACATTTCCATAAATTTCACTTTTTAAAATGAAAATCTAAATCACCATCTTCTAATTATATAAATAATAACTTTGTCTATGAGTAAAATTACCTATAAATTATCTTATTTATGTATATATAGAAAGAAGTTGAGTTTGTCTACCCATTGCCATATAGACAAAAAACCACCATGGTCCCTCTCTCTCTTTCTCAGAATATGCACCAATCCAAATCCCATCCCTCACTCTCTCTCCCACAACCCTCTTCAAGCTTGAATTTTTATTGCTGGTTTCATTTTATGCAGACCCATCCATTGTCATGTCGACAAAAAAACCGCCACATGATCTTTCTCTCTCTCTCAAAATGTGCACAAAATTAAAATCGAGAAAAAATACCAAATGCTCTCTCTCTCTCTCTCTATCTCTCACATTCAATCTAGAAGCCCCACATGGTTGAAAGTCTAGTACTATACTACCCGAAGACTAGACTCCTGAACATTTGACACACTATTCTCTTTAATTTCACTATTATGAATACTTATTTTAATATAGAATCCTTTAATATTGGATTAAAGGGAAACTCCTCAAATTGCCTTTCACTCACAAGATTTCCATCGTGTCTTAATCATGTTCAATTGAAGATCAGAATTTTAATATATACCAAAAAAAAAATGAAAGTGAAAAAAGAGTATTCCGAACTGTCAAGGAAAATGAGAAAAGTTAGTGTGGCCAAATAAAAATGTTATTAGAGATACCCATTAAAAAAATATAATTATTATATTTAAAATAAATTATGAAAGAGTGTTTTATTTTAATAAATAGTATAGCAAACAAATTGATATGATGGAAAAGATTAACAAAAAAACTTTTTGACATGTATGTAAATCTTCATTATTAATCTTTCTTGTCTAATTAAGGTATTTTCACTAATTCAAATTTATTCAAATTTAAAATATTTATTTTCTTAATTTGCTTAACATATTCTACAATTTCTTACTCATCTTTAAAAATATTTTGATCAATTTTAAAAATAATTATGTTTAAACGAAAATATTAATTATATTTTAATTTATTTAATTTTTAATTCATTTGGTCTGACTAATATTATTTTTTAAAATAAATAAATGATTGCTTAATAAATGAGATGGTGTGTGATTCGTCAGATTATTTTGTGAAAAAAATTGATTAACATGCCAATTTTGTTAAAAAAATACTTTTATTGCTATAAAAATGTAAAAAAAGAAAAAAAAAATGTGAAGAAACAAGAGTTCCTTGCGTTGATTTTTATTAAATCTACATCAATGAATTAATTTTTACTTCCAAATTTATAAGCTTATATCTTTTACAATAAATGTTTTTTTTTTTTGCAAATTTCTTAATGTTAAAGTTAAAATAAAATTTTAATTTAGAATTAATTAATTAAATTATTTATAATGAATTTTATGGGATAAAAAGAATTAATTAATTAAATTATAAAATCTTAGTTTTTTGTTAACGTGGACAATACGAGAGAAAACACTCTTTTTTAATTGTTATTGTTTGTTATATTGACCTTTCGACTTTTACTCATTTCTTTGAAATGAGAAATATGTGTGTGTGTGTGTATTAGTGGGTCAATATACAGCTAATAGATTTTAAAATTTAGGATTTAACATTTGAGATTTTTAAAATTCCTATTATATATAGTATAAGTCAATGTACTAATAAAATTTAAGATTTTGAGTTTATAAAGAAATTTAAAAACTTTTGTTTTATATATACATATATATATTTCTTATTTTCAAAAAAGAGTAAAAATCCAAAATCCAAAATAGTAAGTAATAACAAGGTTTGAGATTTTAAGATCCTACTATATATAATATGGGTCAATATACTAATAAAATTTAGTATTTAGGATTTATGGTTGTAGAATTTTAGAATATAAAATTTAGTGTTTTAACTTTTATGACGAGAGTTTGAGGTTTAAAATTGTGTTAATGACAATATTTCATATATATATATGTTGTCCTTATGCAACCAAGAAGGAGGGTTGAATTGGTTGGTTTCAAATTTTAGATTTTACTTCACTTAAAATCTAACTTAAATCTAAATCCAAACTATATAAAATATGCAAATGTAAGTGCATAAATTTAAAGAGTAGAGATAGAGAGATCAAATTCGATTTATAGTGGTTCGATTTTGTGTCTACGTCCACTCTTCTAACTCAACAAGATAGGGTCTAGCAATAGTTAGTTTCCACTATGTTATGAGAGTTACAAACTAGTACAATACTGAGATGTTGACAATCTATACTTTCTTCTTTAAAAATAACTTAGTCCAACACTCACTCAACTCAAACTCCCTTACACTTAGCCTATCAATCCAAGAGAATGTTACTCACACTCCCCTTAGACATGTGAGTCTCTACAAAAACTGAAATAATGGTTACAGAAGTGAAGAACTGAATTGACAGCAGGAATGTAAAGTAAGTCGTTAGAACTTTGTGAACAAGTAGATACTTTTGGGTTTTGTTTTCTCTCAACTCAATGCTCGAATAAACTCTGTAAAAACTTTTGAACAAAGACTGATTATAGCTTTTTAAAGTCCACTTCGAGTTACATCTAAAAATCTCTTGTATCGAGTTGATATGACTCTCAAAATCCCTTCAAAATCAGCCTATACAAGAAAATCACAACTCAAAATCCTGCTTTTCAGCCTACTTTGAGATCTAATATCTCATTCCCAACACCTCAAATTTTCTCTGTAAAATATATTATATAATCTCTGTGTATAACACTTTAAATCCCAAGAAATGAGTCCCAAAAACTGGTCACGAATATGAAAATATAATACTGCAAAGTTAGCTCACTAGCACACTTACAGCAGTAAAAAAAATCAGCTTAACCTCCTTACTTTAAGTTTGATTTTCTTTATCAAAATCTTTGAATTTTACTGTTGTTATTTTTCAAATTCAAGCACCAACAATCCCATTAAAGTGTGGAGAATTCAAATTTCAAATGACTTAACTGTCGGAAAAATTATAGGTAGCAAAACCTCCCATAAAAATCAACTTGTAACTCTTCAAATAATTTGAATTCGAATCTCTAATTTAAATAAGTTTAATGATCAATTACAGCTCCCAATCTGTACTCAACATACTGAGTTAGGTCTTGAAAATAAGATAAAATCACAACAGAAAACATAGTTCTGAATTTCGACTGTTTCTACCCAGCTTTTGTGACAATATTTTCTAACCAATTCTATATTTTGAAACTTTCTATAAATAAATTTGTATTACATATTCTAAATGTCTGCACATTTAGTAAATTCATTAGTAACATATATAATAGTTTTGTTATCATCAAAATATTAGGATTCGACAACAATTCCCTAACAATTTCTCCCTTTTTTATAACAATAAAATCATAAAGAAAAATTGAAAGAATTTGCTCATGAATGTTCAAAATCATGCTCCATCTATATTTATAAACATATAAACATTTTGTTATCTCTCCCTTAATATGTGCATAATTTTTCATAATTTTTTTATGTATATTTTCCCCTTTTTATTTCATAAAAAATAAGAAAACTTAAATTCATTCATTTTATTATTCTTTTTGTTATCATAAAAAATGTAATATATGTGCATTCCCCTCCTTGATTAAATATTCATTTTTTATTATTTTTTAATCATCAAAAGAACATACAAAAGTTTATAAAGATAATAAATTCATTACCAAATATTTTTAGAATTATCAAAACAAATTCAGCATTTTAAAAAATTCAAAATATTGAAAAATCATAAAAGTTGTTATCATATTCAGAGATAAGATTTAAAAATAACAATTTCCTATTGACACATATTTTTCTATACTTTTAGACTTTATGCTAGACAATAATTAAAATTGATTTTTGATCTAGTTCTTATGCTTTTATCTTTTATCATTTTCATAAGGGAGTTCTTGTATTTTCATTATCTTCTTCATTTGCATATCAATTTTTTATTTTATGTCCATTCAAATGATCATCTATTCTTAAGAATTCAAATTAATTTGGATCCTCTAGAAAATAAGTTTATGTTATAAATAATTTTTTCTTAATTGTTACTAAGTTTGTTCAAGTAACAAAATCTAACAATATGTCCAATTTTATGACAATAGTAGTATGAAATTTTTTTTTCTTGAAAATTATTCATATATCTATATTTTACATGTGAAAAGTCAGATTTTTTATGTTCAGAGAAGTTTCTAAAATTTCTGTTAAAATTGATAGATTTATAACTTCTTCTATCCTTATATATTATGCTTCTGTAATCTTTGTTTTTACCCCCGATTTCTGCAGTTTGTAATTTTTTGTGTTCTACAATTTTTACTGTTTTGACAAATACTACTTTATTAGTTTGTGAACCAGACACATTTTCAGACTTGTATCTTAAACCATTTCTAGAGAAATCATATCTTTGGAGTACAAGTAATTTAGTGAATTTCTCATCACTTTCATTGAATTTTTGGAAAGTATTTTTGATGGAAATGGACAGGTCTTCTATTTTGGTTTTCAACACACATATTTCATCATTCATAACAGAATTTTCTAATTTTATAGCAACATTTTCAGACTTCACTTCTTCTATTTCAAATTTTAAAATCTTGATTTCATATTTTAGAATCTCATTTTCAGACTTTGTAACTTCATTTTCAGATTTTAAAACTGTCAGTTCAGATTCTGCAATAGAGTTTTTAAATTTTAGAATATTATTTTCTGATTTTAGATGGTCAATTTCAATATTTAGCACATTATTTATTTGTTTCAGAAGTCTTTTCTCATTTTCTAAATCTTGTTATCTTCATTTAAACTTAGAAATCAATCTTAATACGTAGTCGTCATTAAGATTGAAATCATCATGGCATTCAGAGTCAGAATTTATCTAAAAATTTGTCATTAGATAAAAATTTATTTTATTCCGACCTTCTGAATTTTCAGATTCTGATTCAGAACTTGATTCATCCAAATCACTCCACGTAACCATAATTGATTTTGCTTTTTTTTGAAATTTTTTCATCTTCTTCGCAAGAATTGGACATTCATACTTTATATGTCCATATCTTTTACATTCATAGTACACAATTTCTTCTTTCAATTTATTTCTTTTTCCTGCATCATTTTTTGACTTTTGAAAAATATTAGTGTTCTTAATTTTATTGAACTTTTTACCTCTTTTTAAGGATACGAAACAGTTTTCTTGACAACAAGTTCAGCTCCTTATTGTTGTCTTCTTTATTAGATTGTTCATTCCTTGTCGCAAGTGCAATGGTCTTTTTCTTCCCATCATTTTTAGCAGAAAAGTGTATTTCAGATTCATAAGCCATGAGTTTCCCTCTTAGTTCATTTAGGGACAGTCTCAACAGATCTTGAGTCTCCTCAATTGCTGTCTTTTTTGCATTCCAAACTCTAGGAAGAATTTTTAGAACTTTTCTGACCAGATCTGAGTCTGAAAATCATTTTTCAAGAGATTCTAGTTCATTTGTGATAGATGTGAGTCAATTGAACATGTCATTTACTTATTCTTCATACTGAAAATTGAATAACTCATATTGCTGCATCAAAAGGTTAATTCTTGTGTCTTTAACAGTTCGTGTGTCTTCGTGAGTAATGAACAATTTGTTTCATATATCCTTAGCTGTTTCACAAGAAAAAACAAGATGAAATTGTATGTGAGAAATAGCACATAAAATTAAATGTTTTAATTTAAAGTTTATTGAGATTTTTCTCTTATCATCCTCTGTTATGAATGTGGGTTTAACATTTAAATCTCCAGAGGAAATAACATCCCAAATATCATAATATGTGCCTTTAATAAAGGTCTCCATCCTACATTTTCAATGAGAGAAATTTACTCCATCAAAATAAAGAGTTCTATTGGTAGATTAGTCAAAAGTTGAATGTGATGCCACTGGATCTTTGGTTTAAAAGTCAGCACTTTTGTGGAGTCGAGCACTAACTCTGATACCACTTGTTGGTCCCTATGCAACCAAGAAAGGGAGTTGAATTGGTTGGTTTCAAATTATAGATTTTACTCCATTTAAAATCAAACTTAAAATTTAAAGTCAAACTATATAAAATATGCAAATGTGAGTGCATAAATTTAAAGAGTAGGGATATAGATATCAAACCCGATTTATAGTGGTTCGGCCTTATGGTTATGTCCACTCTTTTAACTCAGCAAGTCAGAATTCAGCTATAGTTAATTTTCACTATGTCATGAAAGTTACAAACCAGTACAATACTGAGATGTTGACAATCTGTACCTTCTCCCTTGAAGATGACTTAGTCCAACACTCACTCAACTCAAACTCTCTTATACCTAACCTATCAACCCAAGAGAATGTTTCTCACACTCCCCTTAAACTTATGAGTCTATACAAAAACTGAAACAATGGTTACAGAAGTGAAGAAACTGATCTGACAACAGGAATGCAAAGTAAGTCGTCAGAACTTTGTGAACAAATAGACGCTTTTGGGTTCTGTTTTCTCTCAACTCAATGCTCGAATAAACTCTATAAAAGTTTTTGAACAATGACTGATTATAGCTCTTTAAATTCCACTTCAAGTTGTATCTAAAGTTCTCTTATATCGAGTTGATATATGGCTCTCAAAATTCTTTCAGAATCAATCTACACAAGAAAATCACAGTTCCAAATCCTGCTTTTCAGCCTATTTTGAAATCTAATATCTCATTCCCAACATCTCGAATTTTCTCTGTAAAATATACTATATAATCTTTGTATATAACACTTTAAATCACAACAAGTGAGCCCCCAAAATTAGTCACGAATATGAAAATATAATGCTGCAAAGTTGGTTCACTAGCACACTTACTACAGTAAAAAAAAAATCAGTTTAATTTCCTTATTTTGAGCTTGATTTTCTCCACCAAAATTTTTGAATATTACTGTTATTATTTTTCAAATTCAAATACCAACAGTCCCCTTAAAATGTGAAGAATTCAAATTTCAAATAGTTTAACTGTTAAAGAAGTTATAGGTAGCAAAACATCCCCTAAAAATCAGCTTATAACTCTCCAAATAATTTGAATTCGAATCTCCAATTTGAATAAATTTAATGATCAAGTACAACTCTCAATCTGTACTCAACATACTGAGTTAGCTCTTGAAAATAGGATAAAATCATAACAAATAACATATTTTTGAATTTCGACTGTTTCTACCCATCTCACTGCTTCTACCCAGTTTCTGTGACAATATTTTCTAACCAGTTCTATATTTTGAAATTTTCTATAAATAAGCTTATATTACATATTTTAAATACTTACACATCGGTAAATTCATTAGTAATAAATATAAATATTTTGTTATCATCAAAATATTAGGATTCGACAATAATTTTCCTAACAATATATATCAAAATGTATGTATTTTGTTTCACATTTTGTAGATTTAAATACATTTTGTTTTTAATTTGAGTTTACATGATTTTCAAAATTATAGATGTTATTTAATTAATAATTGTATAGGATTAGTTATAATTAGTAATGTATTATATAAATTTTAAATCTAATTATTTATTGAACTCAAATAAAAATATTAAAAAATTATAAAAATTTTTGGATCTTGACCACATCTTGTGCAGCTAGAACCACCTAGTACTTATATGTATAAATCTTATTTGTAAAGAAATATAGTTTTCATTGGTTAAATTAGAAATTATTACTTAAAAGAGCTCACAAAGTACATAAGTCCCATAAGCTAATTACTTTTATAACTTTTATCATATATCTAAATGATTTTTTCTATAATTTTCTGTACATTTTTAAAATTTTTAAAATAATTGTAACAAATTAATATAATATATAGACATATCTCACAAATTATGCAAGCATACAATAATTATAATTCCACCATATGCAGACAGCTAATTTGAATAAATGACATTCTATTTTCTTGAAAACAAATGACTCAGCATTTTGTCACATTTGACAAACTAATCATTAAAGTGCAGAAGGCAATCTTATGTATCATCATAAAATAGACAAGGCTGTTGGGAGTTGAAATGCACTTTATATGTCATGCATTATTTTACATGCAGTGCAGCAGTTGTGCATCATTTATCTATTTATTTTTTATAATCGATTAATTTTTAAAATTATATTCTAACTAATTTATTTTAAATATTATCAAATCTAATTTAAAAAATTTTACATCATATATAAAAAAATATTATAATGTCCAACCGATCAAAACCGTAAGCTAACATATTTAGAAGACATATTAACACTCCCCCAGCAGATTTCTAGGGGGGAATTATTAAGAATGCTACTGTATACAGACAGCTGCTTGAACTGAACCTTCAAATTTTCAGGTAATAGCACTTGTTCAACGGATTCTCACCGCGTTCTCCGAAGGTGAAAGTTCCATTTGAACGTATCAACTCCAATGACATGATCACAAGAAATATATACATATATATTTCAGAGTATATATCATGGTGTTCTATTTTTCACAAATTGGATAATGCTAACTAAAAGGACTGCAGAAGTCAACACAGAAAAACTAATAAAGAATCCAATTCTCTGACTAGATCAGAATGAGCATAATTTAAATCTCATCACACTTGGCTAAGTTTGTGTTTGTTTTATCCAAAAAAATATATATATTTTTTTAAGGAAAAGATTTTATTTTTCAAAATTTTTCAAATATTTTAAATTACTTCAAATTTTTCTTGAAAAGATCCCATGATTATTACCGAACTAGCAACTTTCCTGAGCAAGGGTGACAAATGATATCCTACTAAAGATATATATATATATATATATATATATATGCAAATTTGGATTTAATAAGTCAAGATCTATGTGTTTTTGTTATGTTTGCTGTGTATCTTGGTGCATGGCTATTGGAATTGACCAATATACCTCTTGATGAGGACGCACATTAGGAGGAAAGTTTAGTTTTTGATCCCTGCATTGCATGTAATTAAACCAAAAGTCAGAAAATCCAATGAAATTATACAATATCTAATTTGCATGAATTAAATTAACATCATTGAAACCCATATCCTAATTAAAAATTGGTTGAGTCATGCAGAAGAACATCTGAGAACCTTTAGATATCTGGCATGTCTAACTTATATAGAAGTGTAACACAGAACTTGGTTATTGGGGAAAGGGAGTTTCCATAGTAAGAAGTCCGACACATGCATAGAATACAAGACATAATATGATGCTGACACAATGATACGACAAAATCATAAACATTTTATACTATTATAAACCACCAATAACGTAGTATTGTGTCATCATGTTCTATCTAAGAATCGTGTGTAAGACAAACATGATATAAATACAGTTATTTCTAGAAATATCTTGCAACATAAATTTCACATAATCCCTATGTAAGAATATGGTAGAAAGATGAAACAGTTTGTGAACATTTCATTAATCTCAATTCTTCCAAAATCCTGTATTTAGTCCAGAAAGAGAAAAGGAAAGATGTTTTCACTTTTCGGATCTTTGGTTAATTCCTTAAGAGCCTCAAACTCGAGGAGAGTCTAGAAGGCATGGCTAATTTTTGTGTTGGAGGTGAGTCTTGACTCCATAGGTTCGACTTCTTGTAATTAGAATGAGGGTGCTTGATGAAGAGGCTTGAAACCTGTAAAAAATTGTCGGAGGGTGCTCCGGTCCGGGAGGTTTCGACGTTCAAGTCAGAAATAGTGGTTTTAGAAAGAAATGGAACAGATTGAAGGAGGAAGGGAGGACGGATCTTCCTATGATTTGTGTGCCGAGTGTGAAGTCAAGGGAACTTATCTGGTTTCGATGTATCGGAGGCTTTTATATAGAGTGCCGTAAGAGTCGTATGCATTCGGGACATTACAACTCTAGTTTTCTTACAAGGAGATTTGAATATTTCAGAATTCAAATGTATAAGATTTGAAATCATTATCATTTAGGAAGTTTGATTATATGGAGAGATTTTTTCCCTTATCGATTAGATTTTCAAGGGTTTCCTTCTTTATCCAGGAAATACATTTCGTATTGAGATAAGAAACCTAATTAAGGTGAGATTTGGTTGAGTATTACCATTTAGGAGTTGAAGTGGTCAGTTCCTTAGGTGTTCGGTAGTCATCGGTTAAATGGAAAGAGATAACCGTTCGATCTTACCGAATACGCTTGTGAATCGATCGTGCCATTCAGATTGGTTTGTTAGTCTATTTGTTGTTCGGTTCAGGAGCTGAGCCCCTCGTGACCATGGGTGTCAAGTCGAGTTTTCGAGCACCCGGGTACTACTTCAACTGTTGTTTGAATTATATCTCATCATTTGCCCCTGACTCATGGTGTTGATTTGTAAAAGAGGCACCATGAGTAATGTTCGTTTCTCGAGAAGATGGAGGGATGCGAAGGCTTGCCACACGTCTCTTGAGATCATGCGAATCGTCCGCAACTAATAGAAATTAAAGTGAATCGGATGTAAATCCCCTTTTTGCCTCAATCATTCCATCTTCCACTAGTGTTAATGTGTGAAACCTTACACTTGATTTAATTTGGAATTAATGCTGTACAGGAAGGCGAGGAGGTGTGAACATTTTCACTTAATTTGCATGCTTTTCAGGGAGGCATTTTAACTGTTCAGAGATTTGAAGAGATTTTTTTGTGTCTATAAATAGGGACTGCGAGACTTTGTGTTACTTCAGTGCGTTTCCTCATGTCTGGGGGTTTTCTTCTTATGAGTGTTGTTTTCTCTTAGGATTCTTCGATGGAGTTCTTCAGTTCACAGAGCTTAAGAGTATGAGTTGTTTCTGCTAGCGTGAGATCTTGTCAAAATTGGGACTGTCGCATGAGACCTTGTCATGTCATTTGATGTTTGGATGTCATAATGAACTCTGTCGACGTTCTTGTCGTGGTTCTTGACTCGAGTGGGGAGATTAAGATAAAAAAT
The DNA here is from genome assembly GCA_037126225.1 of Dillenia turbinata. Classification (NCBI taxonomy): domain Eukaryota; kingdom Viridiplantae; phylum Streptophyta; class Magnoliopsida; order Dilleniales; family Dilleniaceae; genus Dillenia; species Dillenia turbinata. Next base: position 26,421,330 of record JBAMMX010000003.1, on the reverse strand, counting down.
CTCCATCCGAGTTGAGTCCATTGTTCGACTTGTGTTCTCTTTTGGTCGGGCGATGGGAGGAGCTAATAAAGTGTGAGGACTCAGGAATGTCTGATGGTTTGAATCCTGATGTGTCCTCTCGGTCTATTTGTGGCCATCTCACACCCTCCTTGCCCCATTGTCTGTAGTCTTCTTGTCTCAGTAGGGTTGTAAATTGTTTTTTGTTATTTATCTTTTTACTGTTTTTGAAATCTCCATTGTTATCTATAGTTCGGGCGTTGCAACCCTTTCATCTGGGAATGATACCATAGCTATCTTATGTATTTCTTTTCGATGTAATCGGTCCGACTAAGGGACTTGTAAAATGTGCTTGTTCATGTAATCGAATATATATTCGACATATGGGAGAAAAAGAGTTTGTTTTACTTACTGGTCATCTTGTTATTTCTATTAAAATTTCTTCTATATGCTCTCTTGTGTCATACTACTGTCAAGTTATTCATGTGATCGACCCGTTTGTGCAAATGACACAGAGAGTTATACTTGCGCTTGTCTAATCGGTAGGGGAAGTATGCTTAGTCTGTCCATTGATGCGGACTCGATCAGAGGGACAAATTCCTTCTGTAAGATGGGGCAATCAAGGTCCGTTCGGAGAGATAGATCATTTCGATAGGACGGGGCGACAAAACCCGTTCGGGGAAATAGATCTTTTCGCTAGGATAGGATAATAAAATCCCATTCGGGGAGATAGATCATTTCGATAGGACAGAGACCCGTTCAGTGAGATAGATCCTTTCGATAGGTAATAACCAAGAAGAGTGAAAATGTTAGGAATCAACTGATAGGACTGTCGAAAGAAAAACCGTGAGGAGCTTACTGATAGGAAATACCCCTATTGATGGAGAATGATATGACTTACTGATAGTAAATTCGTATGTTCTCCGCGTTTCAAGTCTTGAGCACGGCCGATCCATCCAAGTTATTGAGGCGATAAGCCCCTGGATGAATTATAGAGCATATCTGATAAGGGCCTTCCCAATTAAGGGCTAGCTTGCTCTCGGGTTGGAGTTGGCCAGTAGTTTCTACCTTTCTTAGCACCAGATCGCCTGGTTTGAATGTTTAGCTTCTGACTCTCTGATTGTAGTACTGTGCATTTGTTGTTGATATGCACCCATTTGAGCAGAAGTGAATTCCTGTAACTCGGGAAGTAGGTCTAGGCATTTATGAAAAGCAGATTCGTTCTGTTCGGAATCATACTGGGTTGCTCGAAGTGAATGGATCCTGATCTCCACCTGTATGAGAATCACTTCCGTATGTTAAGCTGAATGGGGTCTCTTTGATTGCCCATCGTCCTTTAGTTTCGTCTAACATAGTCTTTAGCCCCTGAAGGATCATTCTGTTGGTTATCTTCGCAAATCCGTTGGTTTGTGGACGAGCGACTGATGAGAATCGGTGGTCGATCTTGAGTTTCCCGTAGAACTCCTGAAAGCTAGCATTGTTGAACTGTTTTCCATTGTCCATGATGAGAACATGAGGTACGCCAAACCGAGTGATTATATGAGTCTACACGAATGATTGAGTCTTGGCTGCTGTTATTTGGGCTAGAGGTTCAGTCTCCACCCATTTAGTAAAATAATTAATAGCCACTATAAGAAATTTTCACTGTCCGGTAGCTGGTGGGAATGATCTGAGAATGTCTATCCCTCATTGGGCGAATGACTATGGGCCCGCTCTAAGGCTGAACTTAGCGGACGACAGTCGTGGGACAGAAGAGAAACTTTGTCACTTGTCGCATTTCTTGATATAGTTGTTCGAATCGATTTTCATGATCGACCAGTAATATCCTTGTCGTAAGGCTTTATGGACTAGATTTCGAGCCCCTAGGTGACAATTGCATTTCCTTTCGTGGATTTCCCAAAAGATATAGTCTCTCTTTTCCGAGGTCAGACATCTCAAGTATGGATGAGTGAAGGACTTTCGATACAGTTTTCTGTCGATGATTGCATAGTGGGCAGCTTTTCGCTTTAGTTTAGCTGCCTCCAGCAGTGAGTCAGCAGTCGGTTGTCTTTCAGGTATACTTCGATTGGATCTTTCCAATTAGGAGGCTGGTCCATTACTAGGACCCCATCAAGCTCGTCTATGCTAGGGTATGGTAAGTTTTCAATGTAGATCGTTCGGCTAGAAACAACTGAATCTGAGTTGGCCAATTTGGAGAGCGTATCAGCTCGTGCATTTTCTAAACGAGAGATTTGCTGAATGTCGACTCTGTTTAGTTTAGCTATCTCTTGCGTAACTTGTTTACATATTTGGCCTTGATTGAGTCGTTAATCTCGTATAGACCCCTTCGATCTGTTTGATAACTAGTTGGCTATCAGTGAATACCTAAACGTTTCGAGCTCCCATGCTGGCTGCAATTCGGAGTCCTGTCAACAAGGTTTCGTACTCCGCTTGGTTGTTGGTGGCCCTGAAGTCGAAACGAATGACATTCTGCTTTGAAGTTGTCCAGACCCATCATTATGAGCCCAACACTACTACCCAAAGAGTTTGAGGATCCGTGATATGTACTGTCTAGTTTGACAATGACCATTCATTAGGACTATCAATGAGCTCGGGTTCGATTGCAATCGAGAGGGTGCATTCAAGAATGAAGTTGGCCAAGACTTGGTCTTTGATTGTAGGTCGAGGCTGATACTGGATGTCAAATTCGCCTAATTTGATACTCCACTTGATTAAATAGCTAGAGGTGTCTCTCTTCTGGAGGATTTGTTTTAACGGTTGGTCAATAAACACTACGATGGTATGGGTCTGAAAGTATGGCCGAAGGCATATAGCCAAAACGATCAGAGCATATGCTATCTTCTCGATTGGTCGATAATTGACTTCGACTTCCTTGAGTATCTGACTAATGTAATAAATTGGCCTCTGAACAGTTGAGTTCTGTCTTATAAGGATAGAGAATAGTTGCGTCCTGTCTTATAAGAACAGAGTAAAGTGCTCAATCCAAAATAGAAAGATACATGTAGAGTTTCTCATTAGGAATCGGACGGGAGAGCAGCGGAGGAGTCATGAGGTACTCTTTGAGTCGTTCGAAGGCAGTTTGGCACTTAAATGTCCATGCGAACCATTGGGATCTCTTCAGAGTGTCAAAGATTGATTTGTACTTTTCTCCAACTTTCGATATGAATTGGTTTAGAACCGTTATTCGACCGGTAAGGCGCTGCACCTCTTTCAGTGTTTGAGGTGGAGACATGTCTAGAATAGTTTGTATCTTCTCGGGATTTGCTTCGATCCTACGATTGGTGATTATAAAGTCCAGGAACTTACCCGACGCGATACCAAAGGTATATTTGGCAAGATTCAACCGCATGTTGTAGTGTTTGAGCATCTAAAAAGTTTCCTCGAGATTAGCAACATGAGTCTCAACATCGGTGCTTTTGACGAGCATGTCATCTACGTATGTTTCTATGTTTCGACCGAGCTGACTTTTAAAAATTTCGTTGTTTAACCGTTGAAAGGTTACTCTCGTGTTATTTAAACCAAAAGGCATGATTTGGTAATAGTACGTACTGAACTCAATGATTAAACTTGTTTTCTCTTCGTCCTCAGGTACCATTCGTATCTGATTGTATCCTGAGTAGGCGTCAATGAAACTTAAGAGTTGGTGGTCTGAAGAATTGTTCACTAATTTGTCGATATTCGCGAGAGGATAACTGTCTTTCGGACATGCTTTGTTGAGGTCTATGAAGTCCACACACATCCTCCATTTACCATTTCACCAAGATCACGTTGGCTAGCCATTCGGGATACTTAACTTCACAGAAGAACCCAACAGTCAATAGCTTTTGGATCTCTTCTTGGATGGCACGTTGACGTTTGAGGTTAAACACCCTCTTCTTCTACTTGATTGGCTTATAGCTGGAATTTACAATTAACTTGTGAATAATGACTGAAGGATCGATGCCGGGCATGTTCTCGGGGGACCAAGCGAAAACTTTGGAGTGCTGTCACAGACAATTTATGATTGCCTCTCGTAGGGATGTAGACACGACAGCTCCAATTCGATCAGTTCGAGTAGTGTTATCAGTTTGAGGGATTTCAATCACTTTTTCTCCCGATTCTGGTTTGTTCGTTGGTTTGATATCGCCTCTGAGTTCTAGGGTGTCATTTGGAAAATTTTCCTGTTCGTCTCTATCTGCGAAAAGGGCGTAAGAATTAAGATCATTCCAGATGGTAACAATCCCTTTCGATTTTTTAAACTTCATCTTCATGTGTCTAGTGTTGGGTAGTGCTTCCAGCTCGTCTAAACTCGGTTTGTTGAGAATGGTGTTGTACGGTGAGAATAGTTTCATCACATAGAAGGTGGCTTTGACTATCACATGGTTAAGAGGAATCCCCAAAGTCACGGTGAGGGGGATGACTCCTTCTGGATTAATGCATTTGTCGGATAATCCCTTGAGAGATCCAATTGGGGGTTGAAGGTGTGAGGGATTAAGGCCCATTCGCTGACAGGCATCCCAAGTAAAGAGGTCACAGTCTGTGTCCTAGTCGACGAGAACTCTCTTGACTATGTAAGACCCCATTCTAATAGTGATAACCAAAGGATTATTACGACTAGCGTCAACTTTGATTAGATCATCATCGTTGAATCCGATAATTGACATTTTTCTCTTGATTGTATTCATATTTTTCTTGGTGACAAAAGGTTGGTGAGAAAGACTGGTGATTAGTTTGATTCCCACGAACGGCACCAATCTATTGGAGGTAGTCTTAACTCCTCAGATCCGAATCCTTGTGACTCAAACGGATGCTCAATGAAGAGACTTAAAACCTATAAAAGACCATCGAAAGATGTTCCGATAAGGGAAACTCCGATACTTAAGTCAGAAAGAGCGGTTTTCAAAAGGAATGAAACAGACTAAGAGAGGAAGGGAGAACAGATCTCCTTGTGATTCGTGCCGAGTGTGAAGTCAAGAGAACTTACTTGATTTCGATGTATCGAAGGTTTTTATATAGAGTGCCGCAACAACTGTGTACATTTGGTATGTTACAACCTTAATTTCCTTACGAGAAAATCCAAAAATTTTGAAATTTAATCGTCAGAGATTTGAAATCATTTAGGAAATTTGATTATACGAGAAGATTTTTTCCCTTATCGATTAGATTATCAATGGTTTCCTTACTTATTCAGGAGAATTTTTTTAAAGAGGGGTTTTTAAAAAAGGGGTATTTTTTTTTATACAGTTAAAGTAGTCGGTTCCTTAGGTGTTCAGTAGTTATCGCTCGAATGGAATGGGATAACCGTTCGATTTTACCGAATGTGTTTATGGATCGGTCGTGCCGTCCAGAACGATTTGTTAGTCTGTTTGTTGTTCAGTTCAGGAGCTGAACCCCTTATGACCATGGGTGTCAAGTCGGTTTTTAGGCACCCGGGTACTAACTGTTGTTTGGAACTTTGTAAGCCAGGAGATTCTATAATGAAAGGTGTTTGTTTCAAATAGAATTTTCTCATGCAGACAAGGTACTTGTTATTTCATGATAAATCTACGAAGTTCTATCAGGCAAATATTATAAATGGTCTCAAATGCTGAATTCAGCCCGGAAATTCTAAATTTGCAAGCATTAGTACAGAAAACTGTTTCTTTAATTATGCATAAGAGCATTTGTCATATCACGATTTTTAACTCAAGGCAAGAATAGCCTTCCAAGATATGGTGTTTTTCTCCCCGGGTTAGAAAATTCACCAGTGCTTTAAGCGTCTATTGTTTGCTGAATTTGGGGTGCCGGATATGTTGTTCTCTTTTCTTAAGAAAAGAGGCTGCCACCAAGAATTAAAACCCAAAATAATGACTAACATGCAAGAAACTGTTGCCAATAAAATATACAGTTAACATATGGGGATCTACAACTATGCCTCATGAATGCCTTCAAACAAGAAAGACAGTGAAGCAACTGATTACTAAAAAGAACCATCCAAGGCGAATAAAAAAATAGTACCAGTAAAACATAATATACACACCAGTGTGGCTGTAGAAATAATGCAAAAGTTGAGCGGTCAACACCAGAAGCCACCGCTCCTTTCAGTGCCTGAGAGATAAGACAGATGAGTGCTTAATAACAGCAAATAGATGAACAGAGGAAAAGGTGGGTCAGCATATTTGGGTCAATCAGTATAGGCATGGGATCATAAAATGGGTTAGATTCTTCTCAAGTCCATGATTCCATGGAACTGTGAATGTGGCAATGCAAACATACTCTAAATGGGGATATGTTATTAATGATTTTAAATTTGCAGCCATGCCTACTGCCATATCAAAACGAGTACTTTCTTTTGTTAGGCTTTCAGCAACCCTATTGTCCCCTATTTCTTCTATTCCTAATATTGGATCTTGGATCATAGATATAAAATACAATGATCTTTCTTGTATCCTCATGTATTAATCCCACAACATAATAATCATATTTCCTGCCAAGAATTCTATCTGGAAAGTCAAGGTTTCCACGAGAAAGGTACCATTGTTCGATGATTTATGCAAGAAGGCTGAACAAGATCATTTTCTCTGTTTTTTCTTTTCCTTTTTTTTGGGGGGGGGGGGAGGGGGTTGCTCTTTTTTAAAAATGAGATCTATGGCACATTGTTAAGAACCTATATTTTCTTCTTTTTTTTTTTTTTTTCCGGTGGAGCTCCTTTTTCTATCAAAAGAAGAAAGAAATTAAGAGGCATTGGCAACCAAATAATCCCTCCTAAAACAGACCAAGCTCAAGGGGAGCAGACTGAACCTTATCATATTTGACCAAGGGAAAACGAACAATCAAAGTTGAAATCAGAACTTATACCGAGAAACTATGAAACTGACTTCATACTGCAGAATAAAGATTAAACAATTAAATACAGCCACATTGTTGAGAGTTGCAAGGCAAGATTGCCGCAAAGAAGATAGTACCTGGACACAATGTGGTAACAAAGGGCTCCCGATAATATTTCAGCAGTTTCCCCTATTTGGTATGCTATTTCATCCTTCCCAAAAGCAACATGTTGCATTAAGAAAAGTCAGGTGAGCATGAAAAAGTATAACAATAAATATGATACAAAACTAACAGAAAAGGATAACAAATCTCATCGATTTATGTACTCTCAAGTTGTCATCACTCAAATGATCTACAAATAGGATGCTTGGTAAACATACTCCTCCTAAACTATTATAGCCACATCTACAGTACCATGGTACCAAATACCTATCTAAAAGTTTAACATGGTTTTGAAAATCTAAAGTTGGCTGAAAACAGCAATCCTCAATGACATTGGACCTTGTATTACTGAAACTTTAATAATGAAAAACCATACTTTGACTAGCCGGTCAGTGCATGTTTTTATATAGAGTCCGGCAGCATTATCAGGGGAGGTAATTTCTTCGGCATCTCTGGTAAACATTGCGCAGGTTAGACCTATATGAGAAGTTAAAGAAGAGGTCAGGAAGGCCAAATAATATCTGCGGCTGCAGAGGTCCCATGGTTATATCAATAAGTGAAATTCCATCAAGCTATATTAAGAATAAAAAATATAGGAACCTGCCAATAAAGTCAGTGACTCACCTGTTAACGACCCATGGTCAGTATGCCATCCACACCAAGATGACATGGAGTACACTATCAGTACAGTCACTGATGTTAAAAATTGTTTTGCATGTCAACTGGTCACCATGGGAAGTCCTCAAACAGTGATATCAAGAACTCAACCAATAAGAACATGCATCACTTCAAAAAAATTATAGCATAAATGACTATGGAGATGGTGGCATCGGTAGTAATAGAGTATAATAAATAGAAACCCTTGTTGCACTTAGCTGAAAACCAAGTAGAAATTTTGAGAGATAGAAGATCTATAGGTACTGGTATATTTGAGTCGCTGAAAGAGAGCAGATACATTAAATAATATAGCAAAAGGATGATCATTTTCCTGAGATTATATCACAATTACAAAATATATCAAACAAGAAATGAAGAGTGCTTATTAGCATAAAACTGAAGGAACAGACAGTCATTTACCCCATCAAATCTAAGGTGTTTTGGCCATGGCACTGGCAAAGCAGAAGAAGAATGGCATTAAAAAACCTTGAGGACTCTTAAACTACAGAACAATAATTAATTATAAAATATAAGCAGAATGATCACCTTTGCTGGGCTGCAAAGCAATAAGGCAGGTGACCCTTGTGGCATCTGTTCAAGCCCATCATCCTCTGCTGTTCCATACCTTTGGATACTTCTTATTGGCAATGGAATGGCACATCAGGCACAACAAGAATATTAGTAAACCAGTCTTAATGGTAAACAAAAGATGGACAGTGCCAACGCAATGAAAAGGTTGACATAGAAAAGTTTGGTTTCCTCGCTAATGCGCTTGTCTGTGGCATGAAGATAAGGGATGCAGGTGTGGTTCCTGAAGTGATACTCCGACTAAGGAGGACCTGTTACTGTTAGGATAAGTGTGGGTAAGTTCGTGAGACCCATAGCCATGCCCGTGTCTCATCATGTTTAAACATATACAGCTAGGCAAGATTAAAAGTCCATGTAACGTGGGATGAAGGAAAGGAAGGCTCATTGATGTGCTTACATTACCATATAGATCCTAAGAACTTTAAAAGCTGCATGCAAATTGCATAATGATGAAATATTAAGAACTTTTATCATTTCTAATTATCAAACCAAAAATCAATCAGAATGAAGAAATCCCTCACTACGAAGTTGATTATTACTATGCCTGAAAGGTTAGCTTCATTATCATTGCGTCATTGAGAATGTAATATGTAGACACCTGAACTCAAGAATATAGCAAAACTTTTGTTGAGAATACAAGACATGTTTAGACATCCTCAAAACAGATGAGAGGTTCCCAAAATTTTGAGGGCACAAACTCTGGATAACCTCAATAAAGTGTATTTAGAATGATGCTTTCTATCCCATCTAATATGCATAACTGAGGAATAATGAGGAAAGTACCTACCAAACAAGTAATACTCCAATTACTGCAATTGAAACCAGTTAAAACTCAGGCCAAGCAAAGAGAATCCCAGATGCTAGAGTAGAGTGTAACTTTAGGTGGCTAAAAGGAGAAAATGGATGGACCTACAGAAAAAATTTTAGGTGGCTAAAAAGAGAAAATGAACAGATCTACAGAAAAAATTAGAAGGATAAAACTGGCATCGTGCAAGGTGTCAGTCAATTGAACATTCTATGTAGAACCAGTTAATAACAGAGGCCTAATTCTGCTGTGCAAGAACTAGAATGGAGTACTTAAAATTTTCAGACATACTAATTCAGTCATGGCTTTTCAGGCATGTGAAGCAGGATGGAAAATCCTATGATTTACTTGAAAAGATTATTTATTGGTAACACGTCATGCATGCAAAAATGGAACACACGCAAGAAATTCTACTCAACATCATAATGAAATTAAGGGTGAGCATACCCAGATCAAGTTCTGGTAAAGCTTTAGCAGGCCATATATTTGATCCACAATATGATGGATACCTACAAGAGAAGCTTAATATGGTTAGTTAATTCTCTCTCTCTCTCTCTCTGTTTTTTTTTCTTTTCTTTTTTGGGTTTGTCTAAGAACCACAAGCACAAGAATTAACACGAAAGATAGAGTACTTGCTCGAGTGCCACCATATGTTTAAAGAAAGATTACAATGCAAAATGGTAACAAACCTTTTCAAAACAATATGTTATCATTTATACTATTCAAGGATCACTACAGCAGCATTATATTCATCTTTACTTGAAAAGCATATTAATCAAGACTATGGAAATAAGCATAATTTGAACACTGTTTTCCTTTTCTTCGTAACTATGAAAGAATTTCAAACATGGAATCTAATATTTTTTAACAGCCTGACCCTTAATATTTTTCAAAAAATGGAATCTAATATATATATATATATATATGTATATATATATAATATTCATTAGACTTTTGTAATGACATTATTTGTTTAAATCAATGAGAAAAAAAATGTCTTCATACACAAGGGTTAGACCGTACCCACCCCAACCTCTTGAGGCAGCAGACAGATGTACTAACTTGGTATTTATGTGTAGCAAACACATTTTAAGCATCAACTATTAATCTACTAGTATGTACCATATCTTGAACTTAAGACATATTAGGGTAACTAATAATGATAACCTATTCAATGTAACAAAGTATGTCAAACTTCTTTCAGTGGAGGCCATATATCTTCTTTGATTAGGAAATATTATCAGCAAATTGATAGCAATCCTATCCTTAATACTTCTAAGATTCATCTCCGAATTATCTAAGTTCTCTAAAAACAGAATGAATAACCTTAAATTTTCTCACTACTTTTACCGTTAAAAAGAAAGGCCTCAATCGTTGGTACATCTAATACTGGATTTGCATAGAAGGAGCCTTTCACCAAATCTGCTGGAAAAAAAAAAAGGGAAAGAAAATGATTGAACTAATTAAGTTGAAAATGGAGAAGAATAGAGAACAAGATGTGAAGGATGCCAAAAAAATAGAGTATGGTCAATTCAATGAAAGATGGATATCAGGTATGACTAAATGAGCTTATTTCAAGGTTTTCCATTTCTAGTAAGGTCTAAACCTCCTCCATAACCCAACCTCTTATTGAACAGTACCACTCGAGCCATCTACTTGCTTAGTAAAACCTATAGTCTATGACAGTAAAACTTCTACGTCAAGTATAAAAGAGATTCAATCCCAAACAGAAAAATGTCATCATGAAAGTGGTCGAGGTTTGCCTTACTAAGTGGATTTTAATTTGACTAATATCTCGACATATATACAGGAAGTTTATTTCCAGAAGGAGATAAGCACATGCTCATTATCTATATGCTATGTTGTGTTCTCACATACTTTACCTGCTCATTTCATGTGATGACATGGCTACTTACAGTACAACCATGCCCTTTTAGCCTTTTCATAAAATGATTTTATGAGGCTCCATGAAATTTTACAGCTTAAGGGGGTCTCAGATCTTTCCCGGGTCTCTGGCATAATTTTCATGCACCTTCTGTCAGAACTCTCCTTTACCCTACTCGGTTGATAGTTTGCATGAATGTTAACAGAGCTACTTCATTCACTCGTAGTTAAAGCTTTAGCATTTATAACAATTGTTTTAGAGCACCTCAAGATTTATTGCCTCCAAGAAATGGCTCTTTGACTGGGTCCCATATTAAGTAGGAATCAGTAGAAGAGTAGGACCACAGTGCACTCATTCACCTTAATTTTTAACAGAGAATGGTTTTTGGTATGTTAACTTGCTGGAACTTAGATTCCAGTCCTGAGCACATGCACAAGGTTCAGAAATTCTAGGCTCCATCACTAATTGATTTACAGATAGATATCATAAATCTAAAATGGTTTTAATTTATTTGTCATTGCCATCTGCATATAACTTGCCAATAACATCAGTAGTAAACACAGTTCTTTTCCATGTTGCCAGACTGGAGCAGAGCACAATTACAGACATGATAAACCCAAGATTTTAAATGGAAAGAATTAGAATTTGGGAAGGTAGAGATGATTTTCTACACACCCGCATAGAATGCATATCACTCTCTTTTAAGCACCATTGGAACATCAGCATTAAATTTTGAAATTTAGTGATACCATTTATATAAGAGAAGGGGATCAAGTTTTCAAAATGTTTCTGCATTAAGAAGTTTCAAGCAAGGTTGTAAAATTGATTACAAGTTCTCAACTATTTATTTAGGAAAGAATTTTACCTGGTTTTCCAGATTCAAGCTTTTCTTTCCCATGACTCCAACCAAAGTTGTTTCAAGCTTTTCTTTTACAACCAAAGTAGTAAAATTGTTTCTGCATTAAGAAGTTTCAATCAAAGTTGTAAAATTGATGACAAGTTCTCAACTATTTATTTAGGAAAGAATTGTACCTGGTTTTCCAGATTCAAGCTTTTCTTTCCTGTGACTCCAACCAAGGTTGTGCCTACAAGTGATTGTAAAATTATACAAAAAATTGGTTAGAACATCCACTTCTGCTACCAAGATGACCAAAAGAAAATAATCCACAATATGAATAAAGAACCAGGAGAAAGCACCCTTAGCAACAGTAGACTCTGTCAATATATATCTGCAAAATTAGCTACATAAATGTTGTCAAAAACTAGAAAAGAGGCCTGCCAAGCTCCTCAGATTCCTGTATATCCCTCCCTCTAACCAAAACAAAAGAAGCATAAATTATAAAACCAAAAAAAAAGCCTTCCCCAACCTCTACACTAAAGCAAAATAAACCTGTTTTCTGGGATAATTTCCCCAACCTCTGGGGGGTGGGGGAATACATTGAGTTGATTGGAGCCTGGTGGGACCCTCTGGAGTGCCGCAATGACCACATTGCAGATGAAGAGGAGGATGTGGTTGGTATTGGCGCAGGTGATGGAGTAGTGAAGCAGCAGGAAATGGAGGGCAGGGGAGTTGGAGATGCTGATGGATGCCTGTGGAGAGCCAGAGGAAAGAGGAGGAAGTGCAGCTTGAGCAGGAAGAAAAGGCACTGATGGCTGTTCTCAAGCACCTCAATGCCTTCCTTGCTACCACATTCCTCCTACATTGCTGATGCCCACCCACTCAAGAAGCTAAAATGGGAACAAGGCAAAAAAATTTGACATCCTAGATAACATAGTCCACTACTTGTTTACCTCAGGGGATAGCGTGGGAACTAAGAAAGCTCCAGAAACTGGTTTTCCATCTGGATAATGTCATGCCTAACATCCTCAAGAGAAATTGGCATCTGCCTGTTCTACTGTAGAGAAAAATTTTACATTAAAGAAAGCAAAGACAAGGATCTAAATGCTCTAACAGAAGTAGCAAAGTCCTATATTTCAGGGATGCGATTTCAATTCCGTGTCTCCATTTTTATCTTCCTCTTGCAATTGAGAGGGTATCTTCTTCCCTTTACCCTCAAATAAAAAGAAATGAAAAGGGTTTCTTCCATTTCAATTTTGTGTTTATTTGATGGACTCAAGCTAATGTATGACCGTGAACCAAGCCATCTGTGTAATTTAAGGGAAAATACAAATCCAACATATGAGCAAGATGTCACAGCTTTTTCAGCTGGAACCTTCAGTGCGTAGACCAATTATATTGTGTGGATAATTTGAACAGCAAGAATTCAAATAAACAATCACCTATACAAAGCACAACACATTTTACCTGCTATCAGGGTCTTCTAGCTCCTTGACTTCAACAGGTAGATATTGGCTAATCTAAGAGGACAAGTAAATAAATCTTCAGCAACAAAATAGAGTAATATCTGAGCATATCCTCTCATTTTAGTGCATATTTGTGGCCTCATAGTAAGAGTAACAAATCAACTTCAAACATTTACCTGGGTGAAAGCCGTAAAAGATTTTGACGCAATGAAGAATATCCAGGAACCTAATATAAGATAAAGGTGAAATACAAATGAAAGCAATCATAAAGAGATTAGTAGTAGAAATTAAGGGACACTCAAAAAAAGAAAAAAAAAAAACATATTGCAGTGACATTCTTCAAGTATGTCACTGTATATGAGGCAGAGACAAAGGCAAGCATGACAAAATGCAATGCAACATTTTCACCAACATTAATAATTCCCTCAAAATTCCAGAAAGTTATAGACCTTACACCAGAGGCCACAAATGTAGTAAAGATTCATATTAAAATATGCACTTCTGAGTACCACCTATGATGGGGGGCCACATGACTGTTTTTTACTTTATCAAACGAACTACTGATTTGATTTAAAAACAAGCACGCACCACTGGAGGTACATCTTGAAATGCCAATGCCTAGCCAGAAAAGCATACAGGACACAACATAGGCATGTCACAAAAACTAGTCAAGTAGAAAAAGAAGAAACTGTGGAAAAACATAGAGCCAGACAGAGAACGGAAGACATGAACTTGAGCCTGAGGTATCATTTATAAGACTCTGCTTTGATGACTTTTATTGTACCTTATAATGGACCCTATGTATGTAGACATCAATGAGATAATCTCATTCTCAGTTGTCACATATAATGACCAGCACCAGAAACTTAAACAAGAGTGTTCCATCCATCACTGTCCAAGTATTGCCATTCCTATCCTTGATTTAAAGTCCCATAGCTCTTTCTAATAATAATAAAAAAAAAAAGAACAATAAGTCCTACTGGGAAGACAAAATAAAAGACCTCTCTAACTTAAGAACTTCCATCCCACATGTAAAACATTTCCAAACATGATGATGAAATCAAAGATTAACACTTCCAACACTTAAGAGTACAATTTGCCGTTGGTCCAAAAGCAGTCTTGACTATTGGCTGGTGAAAAATCTATCAGTTTATAGGCAGACATTTGGTTATAATACCGTTATGGGCCTTGCCTCATGCGGTGAATGCATATTCTACTCGTTTTCATTCTGATCAAAGAAAGGAAACTTTCGTCTTAACCAAAGTGACACATGATTGATCATTTAGCCCTAAATAATGACAATACCTATTAAACTTAAACAAACTCAAAATAATATGATGTTTCTTACCACAATCATGACTTCATGACAACCCAGAATCATGCTGCTCAGAGCTGTGTCCCAGGTCTGGACTCAAGGTGGGCCTAAGGGGGCTCTTCGACCTCTCACCTCTCACCTCCCACCCCAACCCCACCCCAGCTTAACCATAGAAAATTCTACATATTTCATTCATACCTTCATAACTGCTCAATTCCTCCCCCCTCCCCCATCCCCAAGAAAAGGCTTTGATGCCGTGCTAGAATTTCTTTCCGAAGACTATGGGTCCTAGCCCCGCAAAAGTTGAAGCTTTCACCACCAAAAACATATCATTAACAAGATAAATAGATTTAAGTGAAGAGCAGAGCCAGGGATACATGGACAAGAGCAACAATTTGAAGGAATAAATAAAAAAAAATGTAGAAAATACTCGATTGCAACCACAGTCGTACTAACAAACAATATCCTGAAAATAAAACCATATTCTTACATCTGAAATTGAAAGACTGAACCCTTGTTCAATCTTCATCGACAAATCAGCATTCTTTCCCTAAAGCACACAACAAATGTACATAGGAATATCCACTGAAATTACTTATAACCGTTAAACACTAAAAACAAGTAACACAAAACCACAATATGTAAATTCGGCTAGCATGTCCATATATTTTAAAAGAGAGATAAAACCCAAAAGGTGTCCTTTCTCTCACTTCATTTCTTTTTCAAATGCCCAAAAAAAAAACTAAAGTTCCAAAATATTAATTTCTTATATTTCTTTTTTTTCTAAAATAATAATGAATATATATATATATATATATATATTCGTAATTTGTAAATCACTTTTATAAAAAAAATTCAATATACTATATATGCTAAGCAAACACATGAATGATGGATCATTGTATTGTTCATATTACCTGCTTCACTTGCCCTAATTTAGGCCTTCGAAAATTCATGATCACTGATATCATCATGGTTCAATCTCCGGCTCCTTGCTTCACTTCAACCACCATTATTGTCAGCTTCTGTCATTGGTGGAGTAAAATTATTTGAATAAATGACATTTTTTCTTTCCTGCAAATCAAAAAGAAAAATAAAAAAGAAATGCAGAACTTTTATTAAAGAAAAAACAAATTAAATTATTTGAATTGAACATTGAAATCAAAATTCTTGATCAATTAAAATAACAAAATCTAATATGATATATATATTGTTTTTGCTTTTAATGCTATTATAATTCATCAATGGCTTTTAATAACCAAAATAATTACATTAATGATCAGAAAAAAGTTAAAATTTGTTTAGATAACAATTAGTAACATTCTGTTTTTACTACAAGAAATGACCAAGCATTTTGACACACTCATGTTTGAAATGGAGAAAACAAAAATTCTGTATTTACACAAGCTACAAAAAGTTTTTGGGGGTGGGATTGTTTCAATTTAAAATTCATGTCCACCATTTGAACCTATATATCAAGTCCATGCGAGCTACAAAGATGCAGTGTACTTCCCCTTTTATTTTGTGGGGAAGGATTATTTACAAGAGCACTACATTGGAAGCTATTAGAACCTTAACTTTTTACATGGTATCCTCCAAAAGTAAAGTTCTACTAGAAGAGTTCAACCACAAACAGAGTTGGTATCAACAAACATGCTTCATGATGTTCTACTTCAATATAAAAGAATCTCATTTTTCTTAATACACTTGCGGCTTCTAACTAAAAACATAGTCATTAAATTTGGCTAAACTACTTCATGTTCAGCCCTCGAAATTCCACAAAAGCATTAAACCTCATGGGCCAGCTCCACAAACAAACTATTTTGGTAATTACAAATTTAGTGGATCAGGACATTATCAATCTAAAATGGGTAGGGATACCAACGACAAGCAAGGAAAAAGAGAAGATCCAGTGTCTTTATGAAAACTAAACCAATCCTTTATTCTATAGTAAATTACTTCATGTGGGTACATGCAAGAGAACAAGGTAAAAGTGGCATGATAATGCTCATATAGAAACCTTGTTAGAAATACTATATTTTAGTAACTCAAGGTCTCTTTGTTTTGTCATTAATGTAGTGTATCAGGGTAGAGGATTGTTAGGGTAAGACGTAATGTACCTTTTCACAGATCCATGAATTCTGAGGAATGTTAAGGATTTGATCCCTGCAATGCATGTAATGAAATCAAAAGTCATATAAAACTAGTTTAGCAACATATGCTGATTCTAATGTATGAAAAGTTGTGGGTTCATGCAGAAAGATCATAAGTGAAGCTTTTAACCATCCAGCAAATCTAACACAGATGGGGAAGAACATAAATTAAGCACAATTAATTTGAATTTGCTCAACACTAATTGCCCAACTGGGGAAAGTTATTTTGGATTAAATAAGTCATGAAATTCCTCTAATTTTTTTCCCCCTATGGAAACCTATTTCCGGTATATGAAGCACAAAACAACACAGATGTGATCAGTTCTTCAATTAGTTCTCTTCAGAGGCTCAAACAACATTAATATGAGCTATTATACAAAAGGGTTATTAGATATTTTCAGGAGGTTATCTCAACAATTAAACAAAAACATTTTATTTTTACTTATTCACAACATGTACTAGGATGCAAGGAATCCGTATGACTGCAGCCAGATTAAATCATAGCCGTTAAAACAATTGTTAAAAGCATGTTTCAGGAGTACTATGATAGGAGATTCCTTAGGGGAACCAAAACAACAAATAACCTTAGAATTATTTTTAAATTTCCCTGTAATCTTTTATTGCAGTCAATTATTCCCCTAAAACTTTTAGAATAATTCTCTGTGCCCCTAAATGCATGACATTAAGGTTTCTGTCTACTTCCTCCCTTGATTCACTTTCTATTAATCACTAACATTTTTTGGTGAAGCATTTTAGCTCTCCACTTCAATGCCCTCCAATGACAATCTTTCATCAATTTTGACTCTTTTTAACTTTTTTTTTTTAACAATAATTTCATATTTACTCTCAAATTCCCTTTTCTCTCTCGTCTCCTCTCTCTCTCTCTCTCTCTAAAAGAGTTCTTTCTTGCCACGGAGAAGATGAAGAGAAAGAGAGACACAATCCACAATTATTGAAAATAATCCACAATCCTCATTAAACATATTTGAACATAATCCACAATCATTGAACGGAATGACAACATTTCTCTCAAACATTTGATCAAACATCTTTTCCTCAAAACCTGTACATGTATAACACTACTTGGAACAAACAGATAGAAATCCCTTTTCGATACACTTTTGATCAACAAAAACCTTCAGAGAATTTGGATCAGCAAAATTTCAGAGAGAAACCAGTTTTCAAGAATTTCAATGAAACCCCAACTCGATTCTTCATTAAGCCCCATTTTCCAATTCAAACCAAGGATAGCTGACTGAGAAAAGAATTTATGGAAAATAAATATATGAAAATAAATTTGGATACCAACCCACTCTTGGGATATTAATTTTATTCAAAGGAGCAAGAACAGAATGTAAAATACCTGCTATGACTCACAAAAAGAGCAATTGAAAGAACATAAAGAAAAATACCTGCTATTACCCACAAAAAGAGCAATTGAAAATTTATCTGACCCATATACATAGAATCCTTAAAAAATGGAAAATTTCGAAAATATTTAAGATTCTCAAAATTTTGTAAAAACGAACGAAACGAGCAATTCTTGAAGGAGCTCAACGAGACAGAAAAAGAATGTACCTTTGCTTCCAAAAAAGGAAAACAATCATCAGCATTTCTTGAAGTCGAACTTCAAATTCTCCATCTATCTCTCTCAAATTATGCATTTTTTCTCCTCTCTCTCTCTCTCTCTTTCTCTCTCACTCTAAAACTTTGCAGCATTTCTTGAAGAAGTTCAACGAGAGAAAAAGAATGTACCTTTGCTTCCAAATAAGGAAAACAATTATCAGCATTTCTTGAAGTCGAACTTCAAATTCTCCATCTCTTTCTCTCTCTCTCTCTCTCTCTCTCTCACACACACACACACACACTCACTCAAATTATGCAATTTCCAAGTTTTAAAGCAAATGAGATGAGAGAGCTCTAACGGCTATATTTTTCCAAAATAATCTAACAGCTCCAATAAGGAAAACAGTCCACGTCAAATTCTCCACATCCCTCTCTCTCTCTCTCTCTCTCTCTCAAATTATGCAGTTTCCAAGTTTTAAAGCAAATGAGATAAGAGAGATCTAACGGCTATATTTTTCCAAAAGAATGTAACGGATCCAATAAGGAAAACAGTTATTAGTGTTTCTTCAAGTCCACGTCAAATTCTCCACATCTCTCTCTCTTCTCTCCCTCTCAAATTATGCGGTTTCCAAACTTTAAAGCAAATCAGTTAAGCAACGGCTATATTTTTTCAAAAAAATCTAACGCCATTATGAGAGTTTCTTGAAGTTGAACGTCAAGTTTTTCCACCTTCTCTCTCTCTCTCTCTCTCTCAAATTCATTGATTTCCAAGTTATAAGGCAAAGTGAGAATAAGAGTACTCTAACGGTTATATTTTTTTTCAAAAGAATCTAGACCGTCGATGAATCATGATTTCAAAACTAAAATGAAGCTGTTTTCTGTATTAGCATTTTCAGTGAAACCGTTATATAAAACAGCATTTTCGGTCGTCCCTAATTTCACGGAACAGAAACAGTGTATTCATTGAACGGTTTATGGTTCGGGAAAAGGAAGGCATCCAAAATAAATTTCCATCGTTATTTTTAACGAATATACTATGGATCAGTGACGGAAAAATCAGTGATAGATTTAATGATGAAAAAATCCATCATTAATTTAACGACGGAAATTTTCCGTCGCTAAAACTTTTTCGAAGAGACGGATTTAGCGATGGAAAATTTCGTCGCTAATTTTTCCGTCGCTAAAACTTAAATTTTTTTTTTGTTTTTGTTAAATATAATTTTTTTATTAAATATAATTTATTAAATATAATTTGTATTTTTATTAAATATAATTTTGTATTTTTATTAAATATGATTTTATTTTTTTGTTAAATATATATTTTTGTTTTTATTAAATATAATTTTGTATTTTTATTCAATATATTTTTTTGTTTTTATTAAATATAATTTTGTATTTTTATTAAATATAATTTTGTGTTTTTATTAAATATATTTTTTATTTTTAGTAAATATAATTTTATTTTTTAAAATATAATTTTTTATTTTAATTAAATATAATTTTTTTATTAAATATAATTTTGTATTTTTATTAAATATAATTTTGTATTTTTATTAAATATAATTTTTTTATTAAATATAATTTTATTTTTTTATTAAATATAATTTTGTATTTTTATTAAATATATTTTGTATTTTTATTAGATATAATTTTTTTTATTTTTTAAATATAATTTTATGTTTTTATTAAATATAATTTTATATTTTTATTAAATAAGGGTACTGTATTTTTAATATTGAGAATTACAAATAAAGTATAGAAGTAGAAAAAAAAATAAACTAATAACATAAATGTAATGGTGGTTAAAACTCTCAAATTCATTCTCTCACATCCGGGTGGGAGCACATTTTTAGCACATTTAGGCGTGGGCGGACAGGCGGGTGGGCCGGGGTTTGTACGGGGAGCAAGTGGGTCGGGCAGGCGGCTTCGGGCATTTTGGTTTGTTCTTATTTACTTTAGCAACGGATTAGCAACGGAAATTTTACGTCGCTAAAAATCTGTTAATAATTTAAAAACCCTAAAACAAAATTAGCGACGGAAAAATTCCGTCGCTAAAAAATTAGCTTTCGCTAAAATTAGCAATATGACTTTCAGCGACGGAAAACTCTGACGCTAATACCCATTTTTCTAGTAGTGTCTCTCTCTCCCTCATAACAGCTCACTATTTTTTCTCTCTCTAAAAATTGGAACTTTATTCTTCTCCGCCTTTGACTCCTGTCTCCATCATTTTTTCCCGAAGCGATCAAAGGTGAACTTATGTTTCTTACTTTTCTTCTTTAAAATCATTAGAAATCAGTTTCATCTGGGACGTTGTTGGTGGTGTTGGGGTTACGGTATAAAACCCATTTGTCCAGTTCCATTTGTATCATATCTTCTCGGTGTGAACTTCTTGGGAGTGATCTGTAGTCATTGAGTTTTTTGGTAGTAGCCATTGAGTCTCTCGATACTAAGCGGGTCTGTCGCTATTCATTAAGAATGTTATTTGAAATCTCCGTGGTAGTGAGTCTCTCGATAGCACCAACGTGAGTTGGTTCAATTGGATGTGGGGTTGAGTATCTTTAAGCATGACTGATGTTCGACTCCCACTGGGAGCATCGGACCCTTATGTGTATGGAGCGTTTCTCATTGGGAGACTCGCCCTTCAAAAGGAGTCATTGTAGTGGTCGGTCCGGATTAATCAGAGTAAAATCTTAGATATCGAACGGTGTACAAGGTATGAAAAAAAAAAAAAAAAAATTGCCTGATAGCCAATATATCATTTGATGAGCGCACTCTCTCATGACACTCATGATTTTCATGTAGCCTGGTGGTTTCAGAGAATAAAATTAAATATTTAATTTTATTCTTTCAAAATATTAAATGCCTTTAATACATGAGTGACATTGCATTTAATTTAATGCTCTGTTGACTTCTGGAGAAAAGAAGTTGCACACAAATAGAAATATTTGCTGGTGGCACGAGAGTATGTAGAGAATCTTTGCATATGTAGTATTAAATGAACATGGCTCAAGGAAGAGAGAGAATTATTAGTTTCTCGAGTAAGTTTTATGCAACTCAAAATAAGTGCAAAAAGGTTTCAAGTTGGTCTGATAAAAAAAAATATTAATATTTTATATTAAAATTTGAAATTTAATTTTTGATAGTGATAAAACATAATATTGGAAAAGTTTTCTCGGCAACAATTTGATTTAGATTAATTAAAATAAAAATATGAATATTGGATAGTGGATGAAATCCAAAATAATAATAAAAAAAAAGTGCAAAAAGGCGAGAGTGATGGGCGATCCTTCGACTAAGGTGACACAGAGTTCTATTGAGAAACATAGAGAGACAGAATTTTCTAGTTTCATAGAAAAAATAAAGGTGAGAGATAAAGATTCTACAATAATTGGGTTCTTTTTGAATTAATTTGTGGATTTAAAAAAATATATAATATATTTGTAATCTTTTTTTGTTTGTTGTAAATTTCAAACTTTGAGTATAAGTTTAAGATGTTAAATCTTTTTAATAACTTATTTCTTATAATAAATTTTTATTTGGTGTTATTCCGTAGGAGTTTTTCACGTAAATTTGATATTTACTGTTTTCTTTGTTTTCTTACAATATTGACTCCATAAGCTGCCGGCAAGTAGGTGTTCCGCTGCGATGGTGTCTCTAACCCAACTGTTGGAATTTCCCAATCTGATAATGTCCCAAAAGACTTCTCTGATCTCACTGGTTATTTCGACAAGGTCAGACTTGTAATCGCGGACTAGTAACTCTCTCTCTCTCTCTAGGTTTGTCGTTTATTTATATATATATATATATTTTTTTTTTCTGATAAGTTTTTGTTTTGCAGGAAATGCAAACCGAGTTCATTCCTTTTGTAATTGAGGAACAAATTGTCGTTTATATACATAATGGGTAAGTTGACTTGTTACACTACCCATTTGCTGTTCCTAATTATTTGATTAATTCTTCAGGATTTTTTGCACAAGCCACACACACACACACACACACACACAGAGCTTACGACATTTGAATTGCAGTTGAGTTTTGATCTTGTTATTAAACATGGAATAATTGCAGTTGAGGAGGTTTCGGGATGTTTTTGTTTTCCCACAAGGAAACTCCAGTAGAAGCCATTTTGGTGGCCATGTCAGTCTACATCCATCACTAAAGTTTCATGATGATCGAACACAAGCAGCTGGGGATGTTATCAAATGTTTAGAACTAATGATCCCAGGAATTCGAAGTGAGTTATTCTTTCAATCACTGATATCCATTCCTATTTTAATTCTTTCAAATGAGTTTTTCAACATCAAGACTTATTTTCCCTCTTTCAAATGCGAGTATCGAGTAATTTCAACATTCAGTCTTGTAATCTAAGTCTGGAACCCATCAATTTGGATCAGCTGTACCCGGTGACATCATCCAATGGGAGGCTGACATGCATCTCATTGGAACACGCCGCAGCTCCTTACTTCGGAATAAAGGTTAACAACTTTTAACGAATGTACAATATGAAGCACGGATACAAACACGACTTTACACAACATGCGCACAGTGGCCAAAAAATTTACACCATTTTACATTACAAAGTGTAGCATCTCATTGTGTCTGAAGGATGGGTCCCAGAGGGACATGCTTATCTCTAGACATGTCCGTGCAACATAGGATGGAGCAATGAAGGTTTTGTCTTACTTGTAGAAGTTCATATGATAGATGAGGTCATTTTTTCATCAGGTGAAAGATGATGTTTGGGATATTGTTAGAGGGTGTCAACAGTTGGATTCGATTCGATTTGGTCATTAAACGAATCAAATCGAGATTTTTAAAAATTTAAATCAAAAAATCAAATCATATTTAATTCAATTTAAAGCATATCAAACAGAAAAAATTCGATTCAATTTAATTTGATTTGATTTGGTTTAAACCAATTTTTTTTATTTATCATTTTTTTTTAAATATAAAAAGATATCATTTATTACAAATGTGTGGAAGGTATATGTGTTTTCTTTTCTTTTATTCAAATATAATAATTTTAGAACTATATAGGGTTTAGCTCTAAAAATAATTTTAAATTAGTTTAAAATATTTAAATCATATAAAGAATAATTTTGAAAAAAATATTTTTATAAGTAATATTTTTTTTAAAAAAATAATACAACTTAATCTATCACTTAGATTTTACAAAAATACAAGAAAAAAAGAAATAATTAAATTAGATTTTTAATATAAAAAAGTAATTAAAATAACATTAGTTCGGTTCAAAACGATTCAGACCGTTTTAAAAAACCAAACCAAAATCAAAGCGAAATAATTTCGGTTTGGTTCGGTTTGAATCGAATTTTTTTTAAAAAAAAATTAAACAAATTTTAATTTGATTCAATTCGGATCATTGATTTAACCCGATCCAATTGCACCCTTAGATATTGTTGAGGACATCAAGATTGGACCACGAATTTGTGCCTTTTCTTGTGCTAAAAGACAAGGAAATCTTATTATCTCTGCATCTTTAATTGATTTTTGTGAATTTATTATGAGTTGGGAATTGAAATGATGGACAGAAAAATGTTAAGAAAATTGCAGTTTGCTAATGGTCAAACACTGAATCTGCACGTATCTTATGTTTCCATATGAATGGCTATGTTGATAAAGATGGGGCGAAGTACAAGTGGATAGGAATTAGAAGCGAAAATCCACATATCCAGGGATGCTTGACCATCTTATTGCTGGAGGACTGGTCTGTTTTCAACCCTCTTATATTCTTTCTCATGTCTAGTGATTGCCATTTGTAAATCTGTCTTGTTTTATTATAATTCACTACGTTGATACTTTATTAAGCAACTAAGCTGTGTGCAGACAAGTGACAAATTTCCCTTCGAATTGCTCTACGTATTAGGGTTGTCTTGGCTGCACTTCGTGAAGGACATGTGAATTATCATAATCAACTAGTAACAACATGAACATAAAGGAAGAAAATTTCAAAAATAATCTCAATGGAAATCTCGAAAGGGGGAAATTGTAGCCTCATGGTGTTGCATGTGGGGAGAATCTTCTGAAGGAATGTGAAGAAGAAGCAGGAATACCTAAATCCATCTCTAGCAAGTAAGTTTTCCATAAACCCTCTCAGAAATGCCATATATGTATAGCATATTTATGTATGGATCAGTCTGTTGAAGTTGAATTTTGATGTGGCATGTTACTTGCTTGATTGCCAATAGTTCCTGCCCTCATGATGCTTTATGTGATTGTTACGTCCGTCTTCCACATTAAGTGGGTCTATTCTGCTTTGTTTTGCAGCGCAATATCAGTTGGTGTTGTCTCCTATATATGGATATTGAGGATCACAGATTCAAGAGAGACGTTTTGTTTTGCTACGATTTAAAACTTCCTGAAGGTTTTGTTCCTAAAAATCAAGGTGAAAAACTGAGGCGCCAGTTCTTCCTCTACTTGGCAGATGGTGAGGTAGAGGACTTCAAGCTGATACCAGTATCCAATGTTGCCAATGTCATAAGAAGAACCCACTTTTTCAAGCCAACTGCTCGCTTGTTATCATTGATTTCCTATTCCTGATTTTTCTTATTGCCTTTTCCGGCTCTTTCTTTACATCTTGTACAGAAAATGTATTCAATTGCATATTACTCATTTACTGTCAATCACCTAATTGATCGTTCTGAATCTTATGCTTTGAGCTGGAGTGCAGTTTAAGGGCAACTTATTACCAAAATAATAATAAAAGAAAATAGAAAACTGCTCAGACGAAACCTATTCTGTTACGATAGTTTAACCTAAAGAAGAAAACTGCTCAGACGATAGTTTACCAACAATCATTAGGCCTTTGTGATCTGAGACCAAGATCTGGAATATGAACTTGCTGCTCAGCACAAACCTGTTTCATCTGGAGTCGGCAACGTTGACAACCATTCTTTCTAACTGGACTGAACAATCAGAGTAGAAGTATAATTTGTTCTAACCATTCAAAAGAACAGCGAGTGATTTGCTGCTGCCCTGAAGTGGTGTACAGTGCATTAACCCCCCCCCCCCCAAAAAAAAAAAAAAACCACTTCCAAAAAATGAAAAAGTGCATCAGTGCATTTATATTTCCATAAGAAGCTTGAGATTTGAAAACTATTAGAGTAAACCAATCGTAGGTACATCAATCCTGAGGATCTAGGATACTTGGGCTTATTGATGAGCTTGAAAAGCGGAGATTGCATCGTTTCTATCTTTGGTCTCTCTCCTCATCTCTATATGCCCCTCAACAGCTCCGTATCTGTAATTTGTGATCTTTTGAAAGGAAATCTACAAACAAGCCATTAATATGTTAATGGTTCCCAAATAGCTGAAATTAGATTTCTTCCAAATTTCCGAGTGTAGCTTGAAAGCGATGTAATATTTTTTTTAATCATTATTTAGGCTACTTTTCTCGTTGATATGATTTGTCTTCTCATGTTGCAGGCAATGTGTCACTTTGCCTTGCGATTGCTGAGACCTCATTGTTCCGTTCTGCTGTTGTAAACAATTTCAGGGTGGCAAGTTGAAAGGGGGGGGGGAGGGGGGAAGAGAGAAAACAAAAAATAGAATAAACACAAGACAAGCATCAGCACTACTCTGATAGATTTTTTTTTTCCAAAAAAGGAATTATTTTTACATTAGTATTTGCTATGAACACATTAGGTGCAAAATTTCCATTGTTGATCGTAAATTTAGTTATTAGTAGTTGGTCTTCTCTAGGTCCTTCGGAAGGGCTTTGCTCGTAAATCATTCGCCTTGAGGCATTTTCACTCCTCTGTCAATTTTCAATGCTCGGCTCTGGGCTCTTGAATGGTAAAGTAAATATGTTAAGGCTACTTAGTAAATTGTTAAACAGTGAAAGTTTATGTTGTCTCTTGTTCTCCCTTACAGAGTGAAGAGTGGTAATAGACTTGCAAATACCCGAAGTCCTATGAAGAATTTGCAAATACAGTTCCCTGATTGTTATACAAGTGAGGGGGTCAATAGATCAACTATGGTGGCAAACAAAATTAGCGGTGTAACAGAGCATGTAAACAAGACCAAGACCAAGCCGCCAAAACAGTGGAGGGAGATCAGCATCCACACAACCTAGTTATCCCATAAATCTACACTCCAATTTCCAACATTTCAGATTTGAGGCTTCTGTGGTACATGAGATGCACAATGTATGCAAGATCTATTCCACACTCCAATTCCTGTTTTAAGTTATTAATGGAGCATCAGAAGAGGACGGCACTTTAGTATCTAGCATCTAAAACTCAGACATTCAATTCTTTAATTCCAGGAGCCAGTGGTTCAAATAGAGCTTCCACTTCCCTTGGATCTACTTCCTCTACACTAGTAGGCTTCCACTTGGGCTTCTGTGAAAAACAAAAAGCAGAGATGAATACTTAAATGAGCTTAACCAATTCCAATATAAAAGTTTTAAAATGAACATTGGAACAATTCCAACAGGTAGAGGGCTTAGATTGGAACAATTCCACACAGTAAGGCTTTAAGCTCATTTTCAACAAGGTCACTGCACTCAAAATTTGAACAGTGACATGCTCTTTCAGGCCATTTTTGTCCGTGCAGCAGGAAAATGTAAAGCTGTATAATTTGTTCTATTCAAAAGGTAAAGCTGATCATGCATGCTTTGGTAAAACCATAGACTGCAATCGGCAACCATTCTATGTACAAGCTACAGGGTAACACTACCTGCAAACCTGAAGCAAATATCCAGAGATATATAGAAGACTGCATAGTACCATGCCACCAGTAAAATATACCTTCTACTTAATTTCATCCCAGTACTTTTAGTATAGGTGTTGTTCTCATAAGGGTTAAATTTTTTAAATTGAACTAAAAGCAAACAATATTATGTTCAGATAGAGCCAGACATCTCTACTGTTTGAAGTAATAAATTCTCAATTCTAGAACAATTGGAAAATGCTTCCAGGATGATACAGACCTGGTCCTTGTCCACCAAGACTGCCCGAACACCTTCCGCAAAGTCATCTCGAAGTGAAGATCTTAAAGCAATGCGATACTCAGTTTTCATCACTCCACTTAACTGGGAAGCCAAATATGGAAAGAACAGGCAGACATTTTAATATGAAGTTTTGCAACTTGTAATGCTAAGCTATCCGAGGGGAAAACTAAAATAAAGAACCACAAAAGAATCCAGAACTCACTCTGCAAAACTCATTATCATTCTTCCCATGTGCAGATGCAACTTTAGAAAAATGTTTCTGTGTCAAGCATAGGGAGAAAGGAGCACCTTTGCCTAGCCCCAAAATACTATCACTAGCCCATTCTGCCACTGTCCACGATAAATTCGGAAGAACATATAACACAGTGAACCAAACAAATGGAACAATCTAAACACACTCATGCCAATAAGAAGGCCAAGAATTCAAGAGAATCAATATTATGCAAACATCATCTTCTAATTGACACAGGCAAGCAATCCAAAAGATAGAAGCATCAACTAGCTTACCATTAGTATCATCACTCTGCTGATGCTTTTTAAGCTCTTCTATTATCTTATCAACCGACTTATTTGCCCCAAAGCATGAAGCAATATGTAGCAAGTGTAACTTCAATTCAGGTTCTACATCAGGCTCACTGCTGTACTTTGCCAGTTGTTTCTTGACATCTTCATGAGGATCTTCAGAACTGGTGTGGCCAAATAAACACATGGTTGGGATTGTATCAGTCAGAATACATGAACGTGCATCTTAACACCATCAAATCATGGAATGCATTATAACAAAAAAGCTGATTGAACTATACAAGGATGTAGACAAAAGTGCCTCCTTCAGTGAACCCAAGTTTCCCGATGGCACGAAGTGTGTCCCAAGACCAACATATAGAGCATCAGCAGGGGAAGAAATCCTTTTTCCAGTCATTGCAAGGTAAGCACCTACAGAGAAGCCCACATTCATAAACTGTACTCAAAACTGGAATGGACACAAAATAGAATGAAAAGAAAATCAGTCAGAAAAAAACAGGATGACACTGGAAGCTCTAGCCATGTAACCAATACTCTAATACAAATGGCAAGTACTAGCTATTCTGGATCTGACTTTGTTTTAACCATTGTCAACCTGATTATAATAACCTCGTGACAGACTTCATGCTCAAAATAGGCCACAAAATGTGAAACCATCGCTATTAAGTTTGCTGGATGATGGAAAAAGGGCAAACCCTTGAATCAGAAATCCCATACCAATGGATCCTTCTCCCGGGCTCTGCGCAGCTATATAAGCAAGCCCAACATCTGAAAACAAGCCAATTCCATTTCCTGGCATGGCAAGGACAGTCCTCTGAAGATAATAAAAATTAGTAACATGGTACATGTTGAAATTTGTGATTGTTTAAGTAGGAAAAACAAATACCTCGGTAACAATACGGTATCTACCATGACCTGAGAGACCGATTCCAAATCCCATTGTTATGCCATCCATAAAGCAAATGTAGGGCTTGGCATACTCAGCAATTTTGCATATCAAAGAATATTCAGCTGTAAATACCTGCGGTCAAAAAGAAAACATGTGGCTGTATTCACTTAAATCAACAAACACTACTAAAATATTAAAACCAAGATGTTGTGACAGCCTGCACCAATCAATTGTTAGTTTCCCAGCAAAACAAAAATGCTCTAAAGATGAAAGATGTTGAAGCTATATGAATGTCAACAAAGGTGAAGCATGTAGAATGCATGGCATTAGGGTAAACAGCATATGCAACCCAACATCCAGTAAAAATTCAGAAACCGAATCTTAAGAGTGCAGCAACCGGTTGATGCATGTAACTCCATAGATTCCACAAAATTTTCAGCAAACAAGCCAGAAATTGAGTGTGCTTCGTGCTACCAAGTTCAACTTTGTCCATTCACGTCTGAACACACTATAGTGTACATCACCATGTCAGTCAACACATCTATAGAAGTGGTATTGACTTTCATTGACTATTGATATCATATGTACTTTGGATTATTAAATCTTTCTTTGATCTTAGAACAGGAAAATGGGGATCCAAAATAGGGAGGGTAAGAAGATTGAGAACTGAACAATTATATAATGGGAGAAATCTCATCATAACCGTGATGAGAGTGCTATGTGACACTTTCTAAACCATGGAACCATGACAAATAGAATGTTGCGTGGAAAATATCTTTTTCCAAAAACAAACTAGATGTTTAATAGAGAATTGGTTATAGCTTTCTCTTCAGTTTATGGTCAAATGCCATATGGCAGTCCCACCCATCGTAGTTATGACAAGAGTGCTCTCATAATACCAATGCTCTTGAGAACTTCGTGAGTGTGGTATACAGTTTAGACCTCCTAATGATTAAGCAAGTGGATGGAATTGACTACCACTGGTCATTGTAAAGCTGATGCTTGATCATTAGACACACAGATACTGTTGTTTTTAGCTCAATCCTAAGAATGAAGCTCAACCAGCTGATCTGTAATTAAAGAATACAAGAAGACCTCAATCACAACTGGTAATTGGTTTCTGAGTGTGATCTGCCTCACATTACCACCTGCAGATAAACTAAAACTTGGCTTATTAACAAGATGAGTGTTGAACAAGTACATGAACACATAAAGGGGAACCACAGTAGCACCAAGGAAAAATATAACAAAACAAACTTGTCAAGTTACGTGCCTTTCTGGATAACATATTAACATTCACAGGCAACAATTATCCAGCTTGGAGTCATATGAGACACTAGCTGCTTAAAACATGCTTTATTTATAAACCTTCTGAACAAGAGGTGTGGCTTTGTCCTTTTGAATTTCAGCGATAACCGCTTTAATATCCAACCCTGCATTGGCAATAAATGGTAATGCTCAAAACCTTTCCTAACGCTAAAAAATAAGAAGACATCCCTCTAAAATAAAGGGGAAAAAAAGGTTGACTAAAAGAGCAACAAATAAATGAAGAAAATAGTAATAGTAATAGTAACAGTAACAGTAATAGTAATAGTAATAATACTAATAATACTAATAATAATAATAATAATAATAATAATACTAATAATAATAATAATAATAAGCTTTGCCCAGTTCTTTCAAGACTTGACATGTTAAACTTCAATTTCCAAGATAAACAAAAACCCTTGACAACATATGTTCCATTACCTGCTGAGAATGCCCGAGCTGAGCTGCTCTCAACAAGAACACATTTCACATTTGGGTCCTTTTCCCACTCATCAAGAAACTTCTTGTATCTGATGTCCATATCTGCATCAAAATCAAAAACAATTCAAAAGTCCCATAAGAAACACATACATTTAGCGCTTCAAAGGGAAATACAACAACAACAACTGAACAGGACTGAAGGGAAATTTTTTTGAATTTTTAGAACACACTTGCATCAAAATCAAACTTTCAAAACCATAACATCCTGCACCTGACACCTGATTCCAATGTATGGCACCTCATATTCCATATCAAAATCCACAAATTTGAATCGAAAAGTAATCCTATTTGGACCAAAAAAAGTCAATGACTAAAATGATAAAATCATGCCATGATTTTATTAGTGCAACAAAATCAAATGATTCTATCATGCACTTATTCAATGAGCAATCAAACCGCATCTCATCAAATTGCATCATTGACTTTGTGGATCCAAATAGCAATGCTCCTTGATCGAAACCCTAATAATACCCAAACACTAGACAATTGACTCATTTACAGTATAACAGCCAATGCAAGAAAACATTTCATCAGGAAAAAAAAAAGCAAGATTTCAATTTCCTTGAATTCAAACTTGAATCGAATTATGCAACAAAATTGAAGTCCCGAAAACACCTCGAATTTACAAAAGATTGAACCCATATTCCAATGCATAGCACCTCGTATTCCACATCAAAATCCACAAATTTGATCAAAGCCCTAATTCTTAAAACCAAGTCGACAAGCACATAGCAGCTCTTGAAAGAGGAGAGAAATGGGAAGGTGAAGAGAACCTATATTCATAGCATTGAGGGCTTTGGGACGATCGAGAGTGATGACAGCGAGACCATTTGGGAGAACATTGCCCCTCACGAACTCGTTCGCGCTTGCCATGACTGCAAATGGTCGATGAGAGTGAGAGGGGAAGGGCTTGGAAGTTAGAGAGAGAGTGAGAGAGAAAGACTTGATAGTGAGAGACAAGACCGGAGAGGATTTGTGCATAAGAAGCTGGGAGTAGAACTCTCATTTCTGTGTGAAGCAACGAGAGTGACTGACGTGAGAGAGAGATGATAGGTTTGTGTTTCTACTTTTGCCCTTGGAACTTTGTCAAAATTACGTAGAGGACGTCCAACAGGTTTATGTTGTGGCCTTTCACCCGAAACCATATCACCGTTGTTTTTTTTTTTTTTTTTTTTTTTTTACTTTTTATTTTTAATTTTAATACAATAGAAATCGAACCGATTGCAGGAAAAGAACTATTGTCTTGAAAACCATATCACCATTGTTATTTTCCTTTCCCCGATGACATTACGAGAATCACAATTTTTCTGCTGCTCAAACCTTTTTCCCCTTTTCAATATTAAAAAAAATAATAATATTATTTATATTTGAAAACAGTAATTCCATGAACCCTTTCTATACAATATTTTTTCCCAAATGTCACAATTAAATATTTCTTTTATATTTAAATATTCTAAAATTCTTGGTTAATTATAATTAGGGTTTGTTATTGTTCTTCAAAATACTATTTAAACTCAAGTATGGGTGAAGAATGATGCGTTACTTTAATAAATTTGATTATTCATTAATTAATTGATTAGATATTAATCATATTTGAATTGTTTTAAATAAAAATTTAAAATTCTTTATAAATCAATCACAACATTGTTATTTTTATTTTTATTATTATTGATGGAGGTGAGTTACGACTCCACAGGTATCAGCTCCTTCTTGACTCGAACAATAGCCGTCGATGGGTGGATACACCTACAAAAATTGTCGGAGGGTGCTTCGGCGGGGAGACTCTGATACTTAAGTCAGTTGATAGCGGTTTTTGTTTGGAAAAAAAATAGACTGAGAATTGAGAGAAGACTGTTTCCTGTGTTCTATGTGTTCAGAGTGTTAGGCCTAGAGAGCGTACCTCACGTCGAGAGTTTTTTGAGATCTCTTATATCTGTGAGAGTTATGCACCGTTGAGAGACTTCCATCCTACCTTCCTTATCAATCTAATCTGGGAATCTCGGAAGTCAATATTACGAATTGATCGCGATTCTCATATATCGAGAAAACTTCCTTTTCTGGAGGGATGCTTTCCTTATCTGAAAATCTTGGAATTGCTGTTATGAAACAAGAAGTTGAAATCAAGGAAGTTCTGATCTTCCTTTTTAATCGATAGAGGTGCTGCTCATCATTTAGTTACTCGACCGATAAAGGGTCAATCGGGATTCATTCGATTGGTATGCGGCTATTCGCTTGTTCGATCGGGACGACTATCTATTGCTCGAAGAGCATTGTTCGAGAGGTCCGAGCGGCTGAGACCCTTCAGTAGATTGACTCAGGCGATTAAGACCCTTCGATAGATTGATCCGTGAGAGCCCTTTGCGGAATCTTTTGGGAATTGACTCTCTTGGTTTGGGCTTTTGGGCCACGTCCCATCATTTGCCCTCGACTCATGGTCTTCTCGGAAGAAAAAGCGCAATGAGTGACAATTCTCAAAAAGGAGTGTCCCTTTTTACTTTGACATTCGTTGCTTTGATTTCCACGAACCGTCTTCTATACGCTTTGTAAAAGTTTTCGTTTCTTAAAAAATACTTATTTTCCTTTTTTCTCTGAAAAGGTTCTCTTTCAGCAAAAAATGTCGACAGACGTCTCCTCATTACATAGCATAGACAACATTCAGAGCATTATGACCGAAGAGGATCTGATAGAAATCCGGAGGAAATGTCGCTCGGAAGTGATTTCGAATTTGTATTGCCTGGCGAAAGGGATAGAGCGAGTCTTGCCCCCGAGGGTTGTGTCCCAATATATAAATTGTGTGTGAAATATGGTTTGAAGATTCCATATTCGGACCCACTGACGGAGATCTTGAGGTATTGGAACATTCACCATTCGCTACTCATCCCAAGTGCTTGGCGATTTGTGATTGTCTTAATTTCCTTATTAGGATTTTTTCGTGTTCGTTTCGACCTGGAGATTTGGAGATTTTAGGGGCTTTGTTTTCCTTGGGGCGATGTAGCTCCAAAAGATCCACTCACGGTTGGTATAAACTCCAGACTCGTCGAGAGTTTTGCTGAAAGTTTTTCTATAGTAGATCTCTGGATAAGCATTGGATGCAAAAGTTTTTCTTCGTCAGATTTTTGAATAGGGATCTCTTTCCTGTATTTCCCGATGCTAACTAGGTGCCCTTTTTGAACGAGAAAATATCATCTCTTCTTCGCCACTCCCATTTTCTACGTGCAGTGGCCTATTATTGTGAGGTCAGTTGTAGGAGCTTGTGGGTAGACCGCTTGGTGAGAGACAACATGTTGATATCATCTGATCTTCTCATGGATGAGTCAAACCAAATCACCAAGTCCCTTCTGCTAGAGCAACAAGGAAAATATTTGGTCGACACTGTGCTGGACATTGATCCACGTCTTCTTGATAAAATTTCTACTGAGCGAAAAATGCGGTCTCATGTAAAGAGGAATACGGTTGATGCTTCCCATGAGTCCCGGCGGAAAAAGTCTAAGACTAGGTCACCCAGTCCACCTGCTAGGGAAGAAGGGCAAGTCGAATTTGGAGAGCATGTGCTGTCCCAAGAACATTCTGAAACTGGAGGGGGTCATCTAGTTGGCGAAACCTTTGGTGCGTTGACCGGGGTTGGAGAAAGAGGCGGTTCCGACAAGGGATTCTTCGAAATGACTGAGAACATTCCGGTTCAAGAGTAAAGATTGGAAGAGTCTCCGGTGACACAACCTTCCGCTTCCATTCCAGACGAAACTTCGAGAAATCTCATCAAGGGTCTCAGTGTCTTTTGATCGATGTACCAGATGACTATTACGTTCCTCCACCTATTTTGATTGGAGAAGGACGGAGTTTCGAAAAAGGATCAGTGACGGTCTTCATGGGAGGCCACAATTTTAATCTTGTTGATCCATAGAAGGGGTTACAGTTGGCTAAGTGTTTCCAACTTCCTTCGAGGTCCGCCCTTCGAAAGATGTCTCTCAAGTGTACCAACAGGGCTATCCAATCTCTTTGCCTTACAGTAAGTATTTTCTTTGTGCGAGTTGAAATTTGATCTTTATTGTCTCGTGACTCTGATCATTATGTCTTTTTTCCAAACTTCTACTCTGGCTGAGTTTCAAAGAAAGTTGAGGGCTAAGCGGGATGAACAATTTTTTCGTATGGGTGACCAAGTGCTGGCGCTGAAGGACGCTTTGGAGAACTAAGAGAAAATCATTGGAGAGGTCAAAGACAGACAGATCAAGCGCCTTCGGGAAGACCTTGTTTCGGTTCAAGCTAGTTGTAAAGAATTGGAAACAAAGGCATGTGCTCGGAAAACGTGGTTAACAGCCGCTGAAACGTTAGCCCGTTTACGAGAAAAATCCCTTCGAAGGGCTGAACAGGAGATAGCTGACCTCAAAACTTATGCTGTCAAAGATGCTGTCGCCCTACAACTTTTTCAGTGTAAGTTGCATGAGCGCCTGAAATGCGCCGAAGAGATTTTTCGAGAGATAGGTCAGTACAAAGCTCTGCCCCCACTTGAAGGATCAGCGGATTCGAATTCTGCTCCTACTGTTTCTTGTGTCCCTTCTATTCTTTTGTAATTTTGTGGAATGATGATTTTTTACCCCCTGATTTATTGAGATGTAATAATCATCAAAGAATTTCTGATATTTTGCTAGCCGAGCGAGGTTGGGGGAATCTCCTCTGATGATGCGCTCGTTCTAATGTATTATTGAAAACTCTTGGAATCAAGATTGTTTTGGCCTGTTCTTACGAGATCGATTTGGAGATGTTTCCTTGAAAGGCCCAAGCGACTAAGGCTTTCCGACTGATTATGGACTTTAGAAATTAGGGTCGTGTCCGCCCGTTCGAGGAGTTCCATCCCATATTAGCGACACATTCACCCGGAAGATCTGGGGGACTGAAACCCTTCGGTTGATTAGAGACTTTAGAAATTAGGGTCGTATCTGCCCGTTCGGAAAATTCCATTCCATATTAGCGACACATTCGCTCGGAAGATCTGGGTGACTGAGACCCTTCGGTCGATTAGAGACTTTATAAATTAGGGTCGTGTCTGCCCGTTCGGGGAGTTTCATCCCATATTAGCTATACATTCGTTCGGAGGATCTGGGTGACGGAGGCCCTTCAGTCAATTAGAGACTTTAAAAATTAGGGTCGTGTCCACCCGTTCAGGGAGTTTCATCCCATATTAGCGACACATTCGTTCGGAAGATCTGGGCGACTAAGACCCTTCGGTTGATTAGAGACGTTAGAAATTTGGGCCATGTCCACCCGTTCGGGGAGTTCCATCACATATTAGCGACACATTCGTTCATAAGATCTGGGTGGTTGAGACCCTTCGGTCGATTAGAGACTTTAGAAATTAGGACCGTGTCCGCCCGTTCGGGGAATTCCATCCCATATTAGCGACACATTCGTTCAGAAAATCTGGGCAGCTGAGACTCTTCAGTCGATTATAGACTTTAGAAATTGGGGTCGTATCTGCCCGTTCGGAGAATTCCATCCCGTATTAGCGACACATTTGTTCGGAAGATTTGGACAGCTGAGACCCTTCGGTCGATTAAAAACTTTAGAAATTAGAGCCGTGTCCACCCTTTCGGAGAATTTCATCTCATATTAGCGACACATTCGTTCGGAAGATCTAGGCGGCTGAGGCCCTTGGGTCGATTAGAGACTTTAGAAATTAGGGCCGTGTCCGCCCGTTCGGGGAGTTCCATCTCATATTAGTGACACATTCGTTCGAAAGATCTGGACGACTGAGACCTTTCGGTCGATTAGAGACTTTAGAAATTAGGGTCGTGTCCGCCCGTTTGGAGAGTTCTATCCCATATTAGCGACACATTCGTTCGGAAGATTTGGGCGATTGAGACCCTTCGGTCGATTAGAGACTTTAAAAATTAGGGTCGTATCCACCCGTTCGGGGAGTGTTTTCTTTAAAGGTAATTTGAAGTCCCAGGCCATGCGCAGTCAATGAGTAGTAGCAAATATCGAAATTTTCATTAAAAGAAGAGTGCCGAAAAATCTGGGTCATACGCTGGACAGACGCTAACGGGAACATAAGGTTCGTGCCAGCTATCTCCATGGTGGAGTTGAAGGATCACCCCTCCTAGTTCCTTGCGTGGTGGTCTGGGATCTAGCCTATGAAGTGACTCATTCTCCCTTGAAGCGTCACGCCTGTTTGGGGAAAACAGGTTTATTCCTTCTAAACTGATGAACTTCTGCAGTTTTCCGCTGCGGACCAAGAATTTCAGTTCATTCTTGAGTCTTTTACACTCATCGGTCATGTGACCGTAGTCCCTATGGAAATGATAATATTTAGATTTGTCTTTTTTAGGATCTTCTTCCGTCGGACGAGGGGGTACATATGACTTGTTCTTTATTTGATACAAAATCCGGTGTGGGGTTTCACTCAGTGGAGTGTAGACGCTGAACTTTTACAAAGGTGGAGTTCTTGGTTTGCCTATTTTCGGGGAACATCGGCGTGGTGACCAGTTGCGTTCTTTTCTGCTATAGTGGCATTTTTGTCGATCGAAAGTCTCTGCTTCTTCCGCAGCAATATATTTCTCTGCTCGGGAGTAGAATTCTTGGATGGATACTGAAGACTTCTTTGTGATGGAGACCTTCATATCAGAGGAGCTCAGCCCCGTTAGGAGCGCGGCCAAGGCGATGTTATGGTCCAGATCAGGAACTTTCAGCATTTCCGTCTTGAATCTTTCCATGAAGTTT
Organism: Dillenia turbinata; assembly: GCA_037126225.1. Classification (NCBI taxonomy): domain Eukaryota; kingdom Viridiplantae; phylum Streptophyta; class Magnoliopsida; order Dilleniales; family Dilleniaceae; genus Dillenia; species Dillenia turbinata. Next base: position 26,384,207 of record JBAMMX010000003.1, on the reverse strand, counting down.
CTGAGAGATTCCCCTTTCCATTGATGTAATGATAAGAGGGATATAGATTTCTTTTTAACCCCTCGATTGATTACAAAGTGGGTCTTAAATTATTGTCGGAATTGTGCAAAACTCTTGATATTGAGCGGAGGAAGAGGATTTAACCAGGCTAGGGCATTACCCTTAAGAGTGATAGGGAAGTGTTTGCACATCGCAGTGTCCGAGAGGTCTCTAGAGACCATCACTCTTATGAAATGGGCGGAATGGTCGCGGGGGTCGTTTGTTCCGTCATACCGCTCCATGGGAGGCAAGAGGATATCTCTTGGCGTCGGTTCTGACAAGATCTTTGCATCGAATGACGAATCGCCCAGGGAGCGTTAGGGATCTTCCCTGTCCTTTACTCCTGCTCGTTTTAGTTCAGCAACCATGAGCTGTTCAATCTGCCTTTTTAGGCCCTGGGGTTCGTATTGGAAGGCCGCCGATGGTTCCGGGAATTTTCGTTCAGGGGGTTGTTTGTATTCGGATTCTGCAACAAATGAACGGTTGTCCGGCCCAAGGGCTCAACTGAGCCCTTTCAATTGTTTACTCATTCTTTAGATTTCAGACACCAATCTTTCTATTTGGGGCCGGTCTACCTGTTTTGGTTCTGGGGCCATAACTTGTTGTTCTTGATTTGCATGTCGCAGAATTAACTCCAGATGCGACGGTCGGGGGAAAGACACGGATTGTGAATTGGAGGATTCGTTACGAGGGGAACGGCAGGTTCGGCAGGCATAGGGATGTGCCCTCTTACAACAGGGGTGGCTCTAGAAGACGCTCAAGTCCTTGAAGGCATGGTTATCGAAACTTCTCTAGTCTGTTTCCTACAGACGGCGCCAATCTGATGGAGGTGGGTTACGACTCCACAGATACCAGCTCTTTCTTGACTCGAACAATAGCCATCGATGGGTGGATACACCTGTAAAAATCGTAGGAGGGTGCTTCGGCGGGGTGATTCCGACGCTCAAGTCAGTAGAGAGCGGTTTTCTTTTGGAAAAGAAACAGACTGAGAATTGAGGGAAGATTGTTCCCTGTGTATGTGCCCAGAGTGTTAGGTCTAGAGAGCGTACCTCACGTCGAGGGTTTTTTGAGATCTCTTATACCTATGAGAGTTGTGTACCGCTGAGAGACTTCCACCCTACATTCCTTATCGAATTGATCCGGGAATCTCGGAAGTCAATATTACGAATTGATCACGATGCTCATATATCGGAAAAACTTCCTATTCGGGAGGGATGCTTTCCTTATCTAAAAGATTTTGGAATTGTTGTTATGAAATAGGAAACTGAAATCAAGGAAATTCTGACCTTCCTTTTTAATCGATAGGGATGCTACCCATCGTTTGATTGCTCGACCGATAAAGGGTCAATCGGAACTCGTCCGATTGGTATGCGGCTATTCGTTTGCCCGATCGGGGCGACTATCTATCGCTCGGAGAGCATTGTTCGAGAGATCCGGACGACTGAAACCTTTCGATAGATTGACTCGGGCGACTAAGGTCATTCGATAGATTGCTCCGTGAGAGTCCTTTATAGGGTCTTTTATAAATTAACTCTCTTGGTTTGGACTTTTGAATCACATCCCATCAATATTATTATTATTATTATTATTATTATTATTATTATTATTATTATTATATTTATGATTATCATTATTATTATTACACCACATCTTTTTTCTTCCTCTTGTTTTCTCTACGACCAAATTCAAGCCAACAAACAATGTACGGCATCATTCAAAAGGTAATAACTTGTCCTGAGAAAAAAATAATAATAATAATTTCCTTTTTGCAGTCCTCACATGTTTTAAGAATTTTGCTCACGTGATCGTTCGCCCATTAATGCAGTGGATATCACGTGATTCTGGCATATGCCCAAGGTCATGCTCTTCGTGGATTGCAAGGAAGAAATGTTTCGATTCCTCATTAGATGGACAATGCCAATTCAATAAATATCGAATCTTTTAGATATCAAATAAGTATGATTGAAACTAGAGATACACCATAAGTAGAAAAGAAACCAATAATACTTATTAAGAAAGTAAGTATAAGATGCATTAGATTATAATTTTAAAGGGATAAAATTATAATTTTACAAAAAAATAACATTAAATTTATAATTTATGAGATTATATATAATTTTTTTTAACAGAAAAATTTCAAGCACAGCTACCTCCTTCGCACTGTCTTTGCCTTTTCACAAGAGATTCGTGTCTTTGTAATAATAATAATAATCATTTTTTTTTGTTTGGGTAATAATAATAATAATAATAATAATAGTAATAATAATAATAATCTTTGTCGTCCTGGTCATCATCATTAGCAATTAGTTGACAAATCTATGTGACGTGATTTATACCGAGCGAAAGCAATAAATAAATTTTTTTTCGGAATTGTAAAAGGAGAGTTTGCGATATATCTCAATTGATCATGCAGAAAATAATCAGAACCACGAACTCTGAACACGAATTTCTCGAAGTCGGGATGATAATCACAATAATCAAACTATCACCGTAATACCACAACGATCCAATTCTTAACCTGGTGATTCGTAAATGATCAGAAAACCCTAACAATTAATTATTCTCACAACAATTAATTTTCTCTAAAAAAAAGGAATTTTTCTCTCACCAAAAAATTGACCTTTTGTCTATTTTCTCTCTATCAAAAAATAAAATTACACACTCCATTACTATAGTCAATTTCCATTTTGAAAATGTAACTTCCGCAGAAGTTACATTGACAGAGATTATGGGGGAGTTACATTGAGAGAGATTAGGGGGGAGTGGATAATGGGTAACTACCCATTACCCTCTCATTCAAATTTCAAATATTAAACTATCCCACATGGACACATTCTAATACTATGTATGAAACTACTAATCACCGATCGGTCCAATGAATGGCACTATTTAACTTGGGATTATCAAATTAGGAGAGAAGGATTAGAACTATTAGATTATTTTTTTAAAAACTTGAATTTGATTTTTTTTTTTTAATTTGATTCTTATGTATAATAAAAAAAAATATCAGAAGAATTTTGCCTTTAATTAATCCAATCTGATCTGTGATTTATTTTTTTTTTTTTTCAAAGAAAAAAAGAACAACTCTGAGAGACGTTAGAGGCCCAAGAGAATTTGGGCCAAAAGAAGCCCATCAAGTTCTTCAACCTAAGGGATGTCACTGGGGATACTTTCACAACAGAGCAGAGTTTGAGAATGAGGCCCCAACCCCATCAAGTTGGAAATGGGCGTCTTCCGCGAGATGAGTTTGGACCATTTTTCGGCCTTATATTTATTTATTTTTCTTAATATTATTTATTTTTTTGTTTAGTCCAATTATGATTTATTATCCATCCAATCATGCTCTTATGATAAGCCATGAATATCCCAAAAATGTTCGTGAAAGGGAATTCGATGGAGATTTTAATTTTGCATAATTTTTACTCAGAATAATTAATTAAAAGTGGTACGAAGTATATCAACCAACCCTCTTTCTCATACTTACAAACTATAATTATTTTGGCTATAAAAAATTAGAAACTTTCTGCCATAACATGAAGAAGACGTGATTGCCCAATAAATATTTGAGCTGTGTCTTACAGACTATAGTAAAGACCGAGAATGTTGTCATTTCCTTGTACACAATACTACGGCTAAGGGGTAGTTTGATTGGGGTGAAAAATGAAAAATAAAATGTAAGGAGAAGTAAAAGTAGAAAAAAATGAGAGATTTCACTTGTTTGGTAAGTAGGTAAAAGTGGATGGAAAGTAAATGTGAAGTGTAATTCTTTTTCTTTCCTCTTAAAAAATTATTTTTGTGTTAAAGTGGACGAAAATGGAAGAAAATAAAATTTTTGAACGATTTTACCCTTATTTCTTTTTAATATTTATGAAATTTTCTATTATTTTTTACTATTAAAATTTTATTCAATATAAAGTAATAAAATTTAATTTCTTTCATCAATTTTATTGGACAAATTATTTTTTCTAATTTTAATTTTTTTTATTATTTTTTTACATTAATATTCTTATTTTATTTAATATAAAATAACAATAAAAATAATTTATAAAAAATAAAAAATATATTAAATAATTATTTTTTAGAAAAAATTATATTTTTAGAAAAATATTTTAAATTAAAAAATAAAAAAAATCATATAGTAATAAATATTAAAAATATTATTTTACAATGATAGAATAGTAAATTATGTGTTATTTCCTTCCATTTTTTACTCCAACCAAACACAAAAAGTACCACCAATTTCTTTCCCTTCCATTCCTACCAAACAAAAACAAAGGAAATATATTTATTTCTATCAGGTGAAGTAAATCTCTCCATTCCCTTCCGCAAATCAAACTTACCCTAAGGAATCAGTCAGGTTTTTTGTATACATGCATACATTTATATATTAATTTTTGTATGTACATAATGCATTGATAACATTACTTTTGGGGCAGCACTTAAATATTCATCCAATAATTTCCTTCCCCACTTTTCATAACCAAAAGCTTCAATTATGTTAGTCCAACATTCTTTTTTTTTATTATTATAATAGAAATCGAATCCCGAATCATGGAATCGAAGGAAGCGTACTGTTGCACCGGTTGTCCCCTCCCCTTGGGAACAAGTCCAACATTCTAATAATACAAACATTGGCTGCCCATTTCAATATAATGAAAAAAATTATATATATAAAAAGAGAAAGGTAGTCCATTCTCTGCAAGTAAAAGGAGACTGCAACACATAATTTGTACATAGGCCGACTTAGATTTTCCACGCCAACATCCAACACCCCCATCACACGCACACACCCACACAAACACCAACTTGTTTTATTTGATTCACATCTCATTGGTGTCTTCTCCTTTACTTAGAATACCCCCCCCAAAAAAAAAGAAATAAAATTTGCTAAACAACCAAATATGCCACGGGGGAATCACTTGTAGTCTCCTAAAGAAAGAACTAAACCTTGATCAATGATCCAAGGCTCTACCAAGAACTTCTAGGAATTGATTGTGTGCGGTGAGGTGCGGGAAATGCCCATCAGTGTCTACGATTTCTACAGTTGATTTCGCCTTGATCTTCTGCCGCATGTAGATAGGAACAGAGTTTGGAACAACAATGTCATTGGAGGTATGAATTATGGTGCATGGAGTGGTGACCTTGTCAAGAATGTCCCTTTGATCACTGCGAAAGACCATTTTGGCTACAGAAAGTGCAACCTCAGGCTTCATCCTTGCCAAGCATTTTGCAACTTTTTGGACCGAATGAGTATCATTTTGATCAACAACAAGTGATGTAAATGCTGGTGCCCAATTTTGGTAGTTGGTTTCTATGTTTAGGAGGATTTGGTCAATGTCTGAGTCCTCAAATCCTCCTATGTAGTCATCCTTATTTATGTACCTACATATTTCAGAAACAAGTGAGCTTTTGTACAAAACAATGTGTCCACTAAAGTACAATTTCCTCAAAAAAAAAATAATAATAATGAAAACTTTGACAACCTGTAGTGGTTCTTAATATTTACACTCTATAAATTACAAAAAGCCAATGGCATAAATAACAAAATTCGATATTTCGAACAACTGACCCTTTTAATTAAAAATAAGATTTTCAGAAGCATAAAAAAGGAAAGAGGGTATGACAGTAGATCTAGCATTGAATGCAGGAAACTCCTATCCACAAATAGATGAACAATTGGAAATAACTATTGTTTTTTTTTTTTTTTTTACAAATAGATACAATCATGTGAATCGAATTAGAAAAGAGAGAATAAAAGTAAAGAGCCTTTATCGCTTGAGCTATCCCTGAGGGACATCGGAAATTGTCATCACATAATTATATCACAAACAACCCCAAATAATAAGGTTAGGTCACAAAAATGTCATTTCAGTTCTATTTTTTTTGTCTAGATCCAACAGGGTTGCCCCCGAATAAAAACCCCATTCAACATTGCAAATCTGTTTGTGGGTCAGTCTAGATTTCTTGCTGATTCTTTGATTTAACCCCCTAGTTACTTATTGATTCTATAAACTTCTCAAAACCAAAAAATCTTTGTTCTTTGACAAAGGTACGTATACAGAATATACCAAAGGATTCTACTTTACTGTTTTCATGCACTAATATTGGACAGATGTTTGATTATTCTAAGCTGTATCATCTGTCTTATACAGCGTTGTCATGTCTTTGATATGGCTTTTTTGATCTTATCTCATATGATTGTGTGACTAATAACTAAAAAATGTGGAAAATATTTATATCTATTAGTCTAATCTTGATTCACCATCAAAAATAGAGAACAAGACAACTTTTTTTATTTTTTAAAAAAGGGCTAGGAAAAACAACAGAACTTCCACACATCCAAGACTGTTCCTAGTTCACCTATTCATCTGGTAGATGATGTTATCTTTGCTCCCTTAATCAACCAAATCAACCAAATAAACAACTATTTTAAAAAACTGTAAAGAAAAGAAAAAAAATCTTAAAAAAAAATACTCCGAGTAATTTCTGAGAAACATCTAATACAGTATTTCAGGAAAAAAAAAAAAAAAAGTGGGTGTTTATGCAGCCCGTAATCCTCAAAATTGTTTCCGCTCTAATGAATAGTTTTTCCCCCCCCCTCAAAATTAGTATATCTGATATATTACCTTGAGAATATAAAATAATATCAACTAGGAAAAAAAAAAAAACATGAGAAGTTTGTAGTTTTTACCTTGGAGAGCATCCAACAAGGAAAAGCCTCCTAAAGAGCTCAGGCCTTTGAATGGAAGCAATGCATCCAATCATACCAGACATGGAGTGACCGACAAAAACACAAGAAGTCAAGTTCATCTCCTCCATGAGAGAAATCAAGTCACTGGCAAAAGCATCATAGGAAGAGTACTTGACATGATCAAACAAGGTTTGATCACTTATGGCACCAGAGAAAATCCAGTCAAAGACAAGAACACGGTACCGGAGAGCCAAAGAAGGGAGAATATTGTCCCAGACGGATTGATCTCCTCCATAACCATGTGCCAGAACTATGACTTCATTGCCTGAGCCAACAATTCTAGCATTCATGGTTGTTGAGAGAGTCTTTCCTAGCTTATCCATGTGTGGATTACAAGAAAAAGGAAAGAGGTCTTATTTTATGTATTATTATTAGTGTTGTGTGTGTGTGTGTGTGAGAGAGAGAGAGAGAGAGAGAGAATAGAACTATGTTGGAGTATTGTTTGTTGTGGTTTGGCTCCATTATATAAGCCCCAATGGCTGGCTTGCTTGCAGATAAGCACATTTGGTTAAGGTTTTAACAATGGTTTTTTTTATTTAATTAATTATTTGATGTTTATTGAGTAATATATTTATCCCACCTTTGAAATGGACCAAAAGAAACATTTTAATAAATGGACTCCTCCTTGCTCTCTAAACAGCAAACCAATTGATAAAGAAATAAAAAATAAATAAGAAAAAATACTGGTGACCCTTCATTTTATGTCTCATGGGTTTTTAACACACTGCAATATATATATTCACTTTGGTTTGTTAATTAAAAAGAAATTATAAAAATATTATTCTTAATTAATATTCTCATTAGGAATTTGACTATTGTGTTTATCTTTATTTACAGAAAATTATCAATCACTGACGCTAATTAACTCAGTGGTTAGATATTGCTTTCCCTTTGTGCATGGAGAAAACATTTGTCCCTTAAGTATTCAATCTATCTTAAATCGGATTTAATAGGGTCCAACATAATTATCAGATATCGATAATATATTAAAAAAAAAAAAGAAACCGTATCATTTATCATCTCAAATCAACCTTCTTTGAGGCATTTTTCAAAGGCATGTTTGTTATAATAAAGGAATGATGAAAGAATATATTTTTTAAAAAATAAATTATGCTTCTGAAATACTGTGCTAGTATGTCTTTTTTTTTTTAATTTTCTTTTTTTATCAAATGAAATTATAATTAAACTATTTTTCATAACGTCACGCTATAAGAATATTCACTAACAATTTGACATTTTAAGTTACTATTTGTTGCTTCATGTTCATGTCAATATCCTCAGCTATCCACTCCATTAAGTACAATGAGCATATAAACAGAGCCAAGGAAAGCAGATCAAGGCAGTTGCCCTTCTGAATAATAAAAATATGTATATAATGTTAAAAATTATAATTTTAATATAACTTCGATTCTTTATAAAATTATTATACAAATGTAATATATTTTACAACTTATATAAATATCCGATTTCATTTACTTCTATCCATGTGTATAAAGGTATATTCTACAATTTAATGGTAGCTGGGTACCCAAAACCTTTAGGGTAGAGATAGAGATAGGTTCTACTTTTTGGATCACAAAACCAAAATTGAGTCAGCACAAGATCAAGTTATTTGGATTATTAGGTTTTAAAAAAAAATTATTATTATTATTTTTTGACAAATAAATGTTGTATACCAGAAGAAAAAGGTAAAATTAAATATGGGGTGTTGGCAAAGTCATTTAATGATCTTGACTTTTGGAGGAGGGCCTAGATCTTAATGATGGTGCCTCTTTCCTTCCCCAAGAAAAGAGTGTTTTTCAAACTTTCAATCCCTCTGTCCTACCTCCTTTGGTCATACGAAGAGTAATTAGATTGATTAAAATTTTAATCTAATACTGTTTGAATTTTCAACTAATGTGACATTTGATGGATTAAATTTTTTATATAATAACTTAATTAATCAAAACATCTTATATCTTTTTCTATAGACTTCGAATCAAAACGATTATAATATCTAAGTCAATTCGTAAAATATTATGTTTTTATATGGTATTGGTAGTGCGTAGTAATTTCATTTACTTGGGGTTGAGGCATGCACGGTGCCTTAGGAGTAAAAAGTTGATTCAATTTGCTAGAATTAATGAATAAAGAAACGTGAGAGAGAGAGAGTTGATGAGGTGGGGTGGGGTCAGAGGCATAGGAGAGGAAAGGAAAACCACAAAAACAGGTGGAGGCAGTTGCTATGGATTGGACACAAAAGGACCCTTTTGTCTGTTAGCGATTTGTCCCGTGATCTCACAGGATAAGTCCAAGCACTACCTTTTTCGGCATTAAAGGGGCTTGGGTCCAACCCCATGGGGCACAGATGAGGGTAGTGACTCTTTGGTTAACCGAAGGGAAAATACTTCCAACCTTTTCTTTAAGTGATTTTTTTTTTTTTTTTTTTACTGATAATCAATACCCATATTTTATCTAATTAATTTGATTTAACTATTATAAAATTTATTAAAAATAAATTTTTTAAATTTTATGATTCAAAACTAAAATTGATAGTTAAAAAAATATAATATTCTATGTTATACACTCAATAGTGCCACCTGGGGCTATACAAGACAGATTTTGAAAAAGTAATACCCCGAAAGCACAAACGAATCTATCTTGTGTTCGGCTTCACCTTTGTCCCCATGCACTTTTGCATCTGCTTTCAACCGAGCGTGAACAAATCTTTTAAGACCCCTTGAGTCTTTTAATCCCTTCTCTCTCTCTCACTATCTCTCTCTCCCCTTTTTAGTATTATTTTATTTATAATTTTTATTAATTAAATTTTAATATTATAACATTAAAATTTAATTTTTTTATTATTTAAAATATATGAATAAAGAGACAAAAATCTGATAAAGTGACAATAGTTGTGAGTTTAAGAGAGTAAAATGAGGGTTTTGATATCTGAGATTAAGCATTAATTTGTAAAATCTAGTGAGTTTGTCTCATTTTTCTAAGATGATATATAGTATGGTGGTCCATTTGTATGATGTAATTGAACTTATTTGAAACTCAACACTAAATGCAAATAAAATTTCAAGATCGACTCTCTCTCTATCTCTGTCCGTGGGCTGCTGGGCAGTGTGTAATGTAAAGATCATGGACCCGCAAATGGGACTCACAAGTTAGGCAGCTCATATCATATGTTAATGCCATGTGACACGAGTCCTTCGGTCAATTAAATCCACAACAAAACATGTTACTCATAAAGCACATATTGGCGTGCTGGGACACATCCCTCTTCCATCCCTCATCACAGACCAACCCTAGGATAAGATTTTTATTTCCTTACAACTTCTCGAAGGAAATTTTCTTTGTTTTTTGGGTCAAACAATTCATATTTTTATGGGAATTTCAAATTGTTAAGAAGAAGAAGAAGCTTGGAACAGGACAGAGATGGACATCATTTGCAAAAATAATGCTTGGGAGTAACAAATATTGATTCCAAAACCAACTTGTGTCAATCAAAAAAAAAAAAAACCAAAATATTCATGAAATTAATAGTCCTTCATAATAGATATAATCATAGAATGTAGTCTAGAGACCATCCTTTCATGGATGGCTCTAATGTTTTGAATTTGCGTTGCAGTGCCATTTTCTAGTGTTTGATAAAATGTTTTAAGTTTTTCCTCCATATTTTTTTTTTGGAGTCCGTTGAAAAGCATTAAATTTTTGGTAGTATTATTTAATGTATTTTTTTATTTAATAACAAATCTATAGATCTAGAGTTATATAATTGAGAATAATCTTTTTATATATAATCATGATTATAGGTTATTATTGCATATAAAGAAAATATTCTGTATTTAGAAAATGAGGGACATTGCGTGATATCGTAGTTTTAATATTGTAGTTTTAATTACAAGTCTAAGGAAGGGAATATGTCTTTGTATCACAAAAAATTCACGCATTGGTTTTCTCTCACCGGAATTTGTTAGCTTGAACCTCTATTGTCTTTCCAAAATATATGGACTCTAATTCCTTATTGACAGATTTAAAATTGGTTATATTATTAATTTAGAAATTCTTCTGCCAATTAATTATTTATTGTGTCTTTTTTTTCTTCTTCTTCTTCCTTATAGGACATGGAAGAGTCCTTATCATAATGTTGGATTTTTTGGACATAAGTGCCATTTTTTTTCAAAATATTGTAGGTGAAAAGGCATATAGGAAAGGTAGTCCATTCTCAATTATTCAAAATGTTGCAGTGCAGCACTTAAATCTTCATCCAATAATTTCCTTCCCCACTTTTCATGACCAAAAGCTTCAATTATGTAAGTCCAACATTCTAATAATACAAACATTGGCTGCCCATTTCAATATAATGAAAAATATATACATATAAAGAGAAAGGTAGTCCATTCTCTGCAAAGTAAAAGGAGACTGCAACACATAACTTGTACATAGGCCGACTTAGATTTTCCACGCTAACATCCAACACCCCCATCATACGCACACACCCACACAAACACCAACTTGTTTTATTTGATTCACTTCTCATTGGTATCTTCTCCTTTACTTAGAATACCCCCCCCCCCAAAAAAAAAGGAAATAAAAATGAAAACCTTAAAATTTGCTAAACAACCAAATATGCCACGGGGGAATCACTTGTAGTCTCCTAAAGAAAGAACTAAACCTTGATCAATGATCCAAGGCCCTACCAAGAACTTCTAGGAATTGATTGTGTGCGGTGAGGTGCGGGAAATGCCCAACAGTGTCTATGATTTCTACAGTTGATTTCGCCTTGATCTTCTGCTGCATATAGGTAGGAACAGAGTTTGGAACAACAATGTCATTGGAGGTATGAATTATGGTGCAGGGAGTGGTGACCTTGTCAAGAACGTCCCTTTGATCACTGCGAAAGACCATTTTGGCTACAGAAAGTGCAACCTCAGGCTTCATCCTTGCCAAGCATTTTGCAATTTTTTGGACCGAATGAGGATCATTTTGATCAACACCGAGTGATGTAAATGCTGGTGCCCAATTTTGGTAGTCGGTTTCTATGTTTAGGAGGATTTGGTCAATGTCTGAGTTCTCAAATCCTCCTATGTAGTCATCCGTATTTATGTACCTACATATTTCAGAAACAAGTGAGCTTTTGTACAAAATAATGTGTCCACTAAAGTACAATTTCCTCAAATCATAATAATAATAATAATAATGAAAACTTTGACAACCTAGAGTAACTCTTAGTAGTTTCTTTTTTTTTTCTCCATCCATTATCAAGTGCTCAAAATTTTATCCAGATTAATTTAGATCAATACGATTGAGATCCCTCTTAAAGAATAGAGATATCTCAATATATAGTTGATTCTATACCTAAATCAAAAATCAAATTCATAATTTGATTAAGAGATATAACGACCTATCCGGTACATCAATTGTGCATCGGTAGTAGTTCTTAACAGTGACACCATGTAAATTACAAAAAGCCAATGACACAAATAACAAAATTCCATCTTCCTAACAATTAACCTTTCCAATTTAAAAAAAAAAGAAAAAGGAAAGAGGGTACGATAATAGATCTAGCATTGAATGCTGGAAACTCCTATCCACAAATTCAGATGGATGAACAATTAGAACTAACTATCGTGATCACATAATTATATCACAAACACCACCAAAAAATAAGGCTATGTGAAAAACATGTCATTTCAGTTCTTTTTTTTTGGGGGGGGGTCTAGATCTAACAGGGTTGACCCCCCAAAAAAAACCCCATTCAACATTGGAAATCAGTTTGTGGGTCAGTCCAGATTTTTCAGAAATTTAAGTGGGTTCTTGCTGATTCTTTCATTTAACCCCCTAGTTACTTTTTGATTCTGTAGGCTGTTCAAAACCAAAAAATCTTTGTTCTTTGACAAAGGTACACATACAGAATCTACCAGAGGATTCTACTTTACTGTTTTGATACACTAATATTGGACTGATGTTTGATAATTCTAAGCAATCATCTGTGGTATACTGTGTTGTCATGTCTTTGATATGGCCTTTTTGATCTTATGTCATATGATTGTGTGATTAATAACTAAAAAATGTGGAAAATCTTTATATCTGTTAGTCTAATCTTGATTCACCATCAAAAATAGAGAACAAGACAACTTTTTTTTTGGGGGGGAAGGAGTAGGAAAAACAACAGAACTTCAATACATCCAAGACTGTTCCTGGTTCTCCTATTCATCTAGTAGATGATGTTATCTTTGCTCCCATAATCATCCGAATGAACAACTATTTCAAAAAACTGTAGAGGCAAAAAGAAAAAAATCTTTTAAAAAAAAACTACAAGTAATTCTATTAGTCACGAGAAATATCTAATACAGTATTTCAGATTAAAAAAAAAAGTAAGTGTTTATGCAGCCCGTAATCCTCAAAACTGTTTCAGCTCTAATGAATCTTTTTTTCCCTAAACGTTAGTATATTTGATATATTACCTTGAGAATACAAATTAAATAGGGGGAAAAAATAAGAATATGAGAAGTCTGTAGTTTTTACCTCGGAGAGCATCCAACGAGGATGAGCCTCCTAAAGAGCTCAGGCCTTTTAATGGAAGCAATGCATCCAATCATACCAGACATGGAGTGACCGACAAAAACACAAGAAGTCAAGTTCATCTCCTCCATGAGAGAAATCAAGTCACTAGCAAAAGCATCATAGGAAGAGTACTTGACATGATCAAACAAGGTTTGATCACTTATAGCACCAGAGAAAATCCAGTCAAAGACAAGAACACCGTACCGAAGAGCCAAAGAAGGGAGAATATTGTCCCAGACGGATTGATCTCCTCCATAACCATGAGCCAGAACTATGACTTCATTGCCTGAGCCAACAATTCTAGCATTCAAGGTTGTTGAGAGAGTCTTTCCTAGCTTATCCATGTGTGGATTACAAGAAAAAGGAATGAGGTCTTATTTTATGTATTATTATTAGTGTTGCGAGAGAGAGAGAGAGATAGAGAGAGAGAGGAGAGAACGGAACTATGTTGGAGTATTGTTTGTTGTGGTTTGGCTTCCATTATATAAGCCCCAATGGCTGGCTTGCTTGCTGATAAGCACATTTGGTTAGTGTTTTAACAATGGTTTTTTTTTATTTAATTAATTATTTGATGTTTATTGAGTTATATATTTATCCCACCTTTGAAATAGACCAAAAGAAACATTTTAATAAATGGACTCCTCCTTGCTCTCGAAACAGCCAACCAACTGATAAAGAAATAAAAAATAAATAAGAAAAAATACTGGTGACCCTTCATTTTATGTCTCATGGGTTTTTAACACACTGCAATATATATATTCACTTTGGTTTGTTAATTAAAAAGAAATTAAAAAAATATTATTTTTAATTAATTTGTCTATTGTGTTTATCTTTATAAATAGAAAATTATCATTTATTAACAATTAATCCGGTGGTTAGATATTGCTTTCCCTTTGTGCATGGAGAAAACATTTGTCCCTTAAAAATTTGATCTACCTCAAATCAAATTTAATAGGATCCAACGTAGTTATCAGATACTGATAATATATTTAAAAAAAAAAAAAGAAAGAAAGCCTATCATTTATCATCTGAAATCAACCTTCTTTGAGGCAATTTTCAAAGGCATGTTTGTTATAATAAAGGAATGATGAAAGAATACAATTTTTAAAAAATAAATTATGCATGTGAAATGCTATGCTAGTATGTCTTTTTTTTTTAATTTTCTTTTTTTACCAAATGAGATTATAATTAAACAAATTTTCATAATGTCAAACTGTAAGAAAATTCACCAACAATTTGACATTTTAAGTTACTATTTGTTGCTTCATGTTCATGTTAATATTCTCCGCTATCCTCTACATTAAGTACATTAATGGTATCTGGGTACCCAAAACCTTTAGGGTAGAGATAGGTTCTACCTTTTGGATCACAAAGACAAAACCAAAATTGAGTCAGCAAACAAGATCAAGTTATTTGGATTATTAGATTTTTTAAAAATATTATTATTATTATTATTTAATAAATAAATATTGTAATATGGAAGAAAAAGGCAAAATTAAATTTGGGCCGTTGGGAAAGTCATTTAATGGGCTTGACTTTTCGAGGAGGGCCTAGAACTTAATGATGATGCATCTTTCCTTCCACAAGAAAAGAGTGTTTTTCAAACTGTTTCAATCCCTCTTTCCTACCTCCTTTGGTCAAACCAACAGTAATTAGATTGATTAAAATTTTATTTTAATACTGTTTGAATTTTCAACTAATGCGACATTTGATGGATTAAAATTTTTATATAATAACTTAATTAATCAGAACATCTTATATCTATTTCTATTGATTTAGAATCAAAATGATTATAATATATAACTCAATTTGTAAAATATTATGTTTTCATATGGTATTAATAGAAATCGTAATTTCATTGTTTTTTGGGTGGAGGCATGCAAAGTGCCTCAGTGGTAAAAAATTGATTCAATTAGCTAGAATTAATGAATAAAAAAATAAGGGAGAGAGAGAGTTGATGGGGTGGGGTGGGGTGGGGGCAGAGGAAAGGACAACCACAAAAATGGGTGGATGCAGTTGCTATGGATTGGACACAAAAGGACCCTTTTGTCTGTTAGCGATTTGTACTGTGATCTCACAGGATAAGTCCAAGCCCTACCTTTTTCGGCATTAAAGGGGGTTTGGGTCCATCCAAGCCCGACCTTTTTCCGCATTAAAAGGGGTTTGGGTCCATCCAAGCCCTGCCTTTTTCCGCATTAAATGGGGTTTGGGTCCAACCCCCACAGAGCATAGATGAGGGTAGTGACTTTGATTAACTGAATGGGAATATGATTGAGACCTATAGCTCCAAATCTTTTTATTAGGTGGATTTTTTTTTAATATTTAAATTTTATTTAATTAATTCGATTTAAAATATAAAAGATTAATTTTTTTTTAATTTTTATGATTCGAAATGAGTGCCGAGTCGAGCTCAGGAACAGTAGTCCATTCGGTTGTTTTAACCACCGGAGCATCTTGCCATGTGTGCGTGCTTTCCCCTTTTTCCTTTTTTCTCTATTTCACTCTCACCTCTTAAGTTTTTTTCCTTTTTTTTTTTTTAACTTTACCATGGGATCATATTTTTATTTTTTTTCTTTCTACCTTTCTTATCATTTAAATTAAATTTTGATATGTTTAATCTTATCATTTGAATTGGATTTTGATAAATTTAAATAATATATATAATATTTAGATGAATAAACTATACTTTATTAATTTTATATTTTTTAAATATGATTTGATAAATATTTATCATTAGATATACAGATTTTTTATATTATTAATATATTATGATTTAAAATGTCATCTAATTTTTTAATCTAATTCGATCAGTTTAACCTAATAATTTATTGATCCTTTAATTAAGTTGATCAATTTGTATTATCCGAATTTCAAAACACAGCTTTAGAGGCTATACAAGACATATTTTGAAAAACGTAATACGCCGAAAGCACGAACGAATCTATCTTGTGTTGGGCTTCACCTTTTTCCCTTTGCACTTTCGCATCTGCGTTCATTCGAGCGTGAACAAATATTTTAAGACCCCTTCGGAGCCTTTCAACCCCTTCTCTCTCTCTCTCTCCATTCTAGTATTATTTTATTTATAATTTTTATTAATTAAATTTTAATATTATAACATTAAAATTTATTTTTTTTACTATTTAAAAAATAGGAATAAAGAGATAAAAATATGATAAAGTGACAATAGTTGTGAATTTAAGAGAGTAAAATGAGTGTTTCTATATCTGAGATTAAGCGTTAATTTGTAAAATCTAAGTGAATTTGTCTCATTTTTCTAAGATGATATATAGTATCGCAGTTCATTTGTATGACGTAATTGAACTTTTTTTTTTATTACAACAAAAATTGAATTTCAAATAAGGAAAAGGGAGAGAGGGACTATTGCATCTGGACTGTCCCTTACGAACCTAATTGAACTTATTTGAAACTCAACACTAATTGCAAATAAAATTTCAAGATCGACTCCCTCTCTCTCTCTCTCTCTCTCTCTCTCTCTGTGGGCTGCTGGGCAGTGTGTAATGTAAAGATCATGGACCCGCAAATGGGACTCACAAGTTAGGCAGCTCATATCATATGTTAATGCCATGTGACACCAGTCCTTCGGTCAATTAAATCCACAACAAAACATGTTACTCATGAAGCACATATGGGCGTGCTGGGACACATCCTCTTCCATCCCTCATCACAGCCCAACCCTAGGATAAGATTTTTATAATAGATATAATAAATATAATCATAGAATGTAGTCCAGAGACCATCCTTTCATGGATGGCTCTAATGTTTTAAATTTGCCATGCAGTGCCATTTTCTAGTATTCTGCCAATTAATTATTTATTATCTTTTTCCTTTCTTCTTCTTCTTTCCGATGGATGGGACATGGAAGAGTCCTTATCATAATGTTGGATTTTTTGGACATAAGTGCCATTTTTTTTTTCAAAATGTTGTAGGTGAAAAGGCATATACGAAAGCTTGCGCGGATCAATTAATCACACACACGTGACTGGTTAATCACGACCTAAACCAAATCCAATAATATCTACCTTGGACCAAAAATTATATATAAATTATATATATATAGTCCCAACCTTCTTCTTAACAATTTGAGGATCCAAACCAAACCCCTTTTTTCCTATATTACTCTAATGAAATTTTATTAAACTTTTAATAGTCTATTAGGTCTAACTTTTTTTCCTGTTAAAAGCTCTTATTTTTTATTTATAAATTAGTATAAAAATTGAGAATTTAAGTGAAATCTTTAGTAAGTTGTAAATAATTTGTAAAAAGAAAGAAAAAAAAAAAGAGAAGAAGAGTTATTTTCATCATGCAAAAAATGTTTTTTTTTTTATTTATTTTAGTAAAGGAAGACAAATATTTGAAGGCTTATGAATGTGGTGGTCGTTAAAAAGGAGGACCCCACGAGCTTCTAGCACCAGCCACCAAGGAAGTTTAAAATGAACCTTTTCTTTTGTGTGTGTGGAAAAAGTGGGGGTTTGGGGGAGGGGGTGGGGAAGAAGGGTTGAGTGAAGTAACCCCACTTTTTGTATTTAGTGGGGTCTTGGAAATACTGAACATTAAATACATCCCAAGTCCTTTATCTTAGGCGTGATCTCATTCACACGTTAGCCTTACATTTCTTTTAGGGGCCAATTACAACATGACACGCACATTTTGTGTGTGTGTGTGTGTATGTGTGTGTGTGTGTGTGTGTGAGAGAGAGAGAGAGAGAGAGAGAGGGAGAGAACCAAGTGCAGTCTTGGACTTCAAATTTGGCGCATTGAACCAAGGTTTTTTATTTTTTTATTTTTTGTTGAGACTTTGTGGGGGCATAGGAATCGATAGGGCCATGTGGTTTAAGAATATTGAACATGGGAAGAGATTTTCATTCAACAATGTGAAACTAATTTCACGTTTATCGCATGAAAAACATTAATTATCAGAAAAACCTAGTAAGGCAAAAAGGTTTCTAAGACATGAGTAGGGGTACCAACTACCATCACGAGAAAAATGATGTTTTTGACGCAGAGATAGATGGGGCAAACCCAATTGGTTTAGGACATTAAATATCTCACAGCGAGATCTTGAAAGACAACCAGTGGGAAAAATAAATAGAATTTGTTTTTGTCAATTGGAATTAGAGAATATCTGCTACGGTTGCAACCTCCCAAGGGAAAAATTAAAGGCTGATGTTTACAACCAATGGCAGTGTAATCACTTCCGCCCTTAAAACATGGGAGTAGGATTCTGATTCCCCTGTTCATACCATCCAAGCATTGTCTCGGGAATGACATTAGATGCTTGTTTTAGAACTAAAACGCATGATGGTGGTGATGTCTTTTAAGGAGATTAATGAATTCCGGCCAGGAGTAATTAGTTTTGAGGTTCCTCCTATTGAACAATAGCCAAGGGTTAAGTTTCGACCCGAAATGCCTTTTCTAGCCGCCGACCCATCCGCTATTCTTTATTTACTCTCATAAGGTGATCAGACAGGCAAGTCTAGCTCACAAGCAGCTGTGGAACATCTCTTTTATTAATTGGCAAAAAGGAATTTTGGCCAAGTGAGATTGAAAAAGAAAAAGTTTTTAAGCATTCTTCACCTCATTATCTTAATTTAGGTCCTCCCAACCTGATGGTATTCATGATCATATCCTGGACTTGCAAGCACCGAGTTAAAAGGACACTGAGCGAGACAAAGGACTTTTTTGAGGCATATTTTGAAGAGATATCACAACACAAATGTAACCATCTTCATTGAACTTGTATATGTAATGAAAATAATATATTTTTTGTATTAATATAATGTTTTTTACAAATTAAAAATAAATCGAGATAAAATATTTGAATTGCAAAGGACATAAGAATATGGTCAAACGGGCATAGAGAGGCTAAAAAAAAAAAAAAAAAAAAAAAAAAAAAAAAAGGAAAGAAGAAGTAAAACAGACTTGTCACATGGTCCAAATCTGACGTCTTCCCCTAAGAGAGAATTATATGTTTCTGTCTTCCAACATCAAACTCCCCACTTGAAGCTGTCATGCCTTAACCCAAGAAGCAGAGAATGACACAAAGGTTAGAGATTTAGATTAAAATCGGCATGATGTGGCTTCTTTAATATGTTAGTTACATATAAAAATGCAAACTTTGCTCTGCTTGATATTAACCCACCGAGTTTTAAACATCACTATCTGGCGTTTGCCTAAAGTGACTTTGAATAAACAAAGACATGTTATATTAGCTTTACCTTGGATGGATGTGGTCGTGGAGCATCAACTAATCGCTCCATCATTTGTAGCTGAGCATAAGGTGCAATCTGCGGAATAACAAAGAAATAACAAGCCACAAGAGGGCTCAACGTCATTAGCATTTTCTAACTCCAGTGATTTTAATGTTTTCCCACCTTTCTAACCTAGGCAGCATGGAGTGTGCACGCGCGCGCACACTGTGCATACATGCAGGAATGTATGTATGCGCGTCCGTGTAAGTGCGTGTGAATGTGCACATTCTCTCGTGCGTGTACTTTGTACACATACATCTGACGCTGCAGCTAATTCAGGCAGAATTCAAGCGTATGAAAATAGCATGACCCATGCCCATCACCAAGCAATTGTTTAAAATGGTAGCTTTAGCATTACGTAGTTAAACATGCATGTTTTTCAATACAAAGTTGCTATCCAAATCCAAAAGACAAAAATGCACTTTTTGTTCACACGTAAAGGCATGGAATATTGATGGTGAAAGAATTATTTAAAACATAAAGTCCACATCCCTCCTTGAATATTAGAGTCCATGTGAGAACACTGGCGTCTAACTATAATATTTACAAATGATTCTCATTTGACATGTAACTTTTGATTATAAAATTCCAACAAGAAAATAATTGCATCAACTTACTTGGTTAAATCCATAGGCCGCGTAATTGACACGGCATAGTTTCCCATGGGTCGTATTTCTTCAGGTTCAATGTCTTCTCTTCTGGCACATCAGCATATTGCAATTTCTGTTCCCCGGTCCATTCATCCTATTTCAAGCAGGAAAAAAGTAATTTTGGACTTGGAAAAATTATTCCAACTACTGCTATAAAAGACCAAGTTGTAAGATGATGGCTACTCATTTAAATTAATACTAATAGAAGACTTGTCAACAGGCCTTTCACTTTCCAAAAAGTATATTCTTGTCGCCTTGTAATAATTGACATTATTGAATTCATTTTAGCCTATCTATCCAAGCAATTAACTACTCCCTTAAAATCCAACCAAACATATAGTTCATTGACTTTGACTTCATCACAGCTACGACAGCAGCTGGGTTGTCCCAGTCCAATCTCCTTGGTCATTGTTCTTGGTTTTCTCATGGAAAACAATTGAGGGCTTCAGATAATATATGTGGAATCTAGGTGAAGAAGTTCCATTCACGGAAGACTTATAATATACATAATTATCTGACAAGATCATACATATGAAAAACATACAGTTTTAGGTGGTAATTTTAACCCTTTGAATTGACGAGGATCTGTTTTTCTTATTCTTTTCATGAACAATTGTCTTCATGACAGAAAAGCTATTGAAGTAGCAAGAGGGGAAAAATGTCAAATTCCCAGAAATCTTACAAAAAGCCTTTTTTCTTTTTTTGGTTCGGAGATTTCTAGTTTTAAGAGTGGCATAAAACTCTCAAGGGATGGTCAATCATCATCGCTTCCAATAGAACTTCCACATGTTCTGGATTAACATGATGACTATTTTAAAATTTGTTATAACTTTTATCCCATCCAATAAACAGATTAGCTTGCAGAAAATGATTAAAAATGAATATAACTTTTGGAAGCAAAAACAGGATCTACTGAGGATTCTCAGGCACAAGATTATTTAGGTGGTCAACAATTGTAGTGAATAAGAAAAGAAACTCACATATATGTTGAATGGGCCACAAGAACTATCAGTAAAGAACACACCCCCACCCTCCTTTACCCAACATAATGATAAATAACTATAATCAAAAGGTTTAGGAGAGAGAAAGCATATGTTACTTCCAATTCAAACACTTCTTGTCTGACATCAAGTAGGACATATATGATGCATTGTAAATGTTGGTGTCCCTCATAATCGATGTCGGTGGAAAAAGTCAAGAATGGAGACTTGCTATCCAAGCTCAGTCATAATAATTAGGTCGAGTTGCACTATCAAATGTATTTTCCTTGTTTGGCTGATTCCAAATTTTAATTGTCGTCGAACCAAACAAATCACATTTAACCTTTTAAACGCAATGAGATTGCTTTTATGTCCTTCTTTTAAGGCATTAAATAAACTATGTCATGCAAAAAACATTCAATATGATGGAAACTGGGCTCCAGATACCACAGATTGGGCAGAGGAATCATTACATCTTACAGTTGCAGGGTGCAAAAGAAACTCTTCCTCTGAATCCGGTACTTCAACTGCCTTGACAGAATTATCATAGGTAACAGCTGTTGACACTGAAGAGAAGAAGACAAAAAATAAGGGAAGCCATCATGTGATAGAAAACCATATAAACACAGTTGATGGTCCAGTTTAATATATGGTGTCAATATTAACCAGTGGACAATTTGATTTTTGTTTGGTACTGCTTCGACCGACTCTCATAATCATCTTATTTGTAAATTTGCAGGGATATTAAACACCTTCACCAAACAGACACTTGTGTTATATGCAAAAAAATTTTAAGAGTTCAGCATAAGAGAAACAAATCTACATAAAAAATAGAGTACCATATTTGCACGAGGTATTCATTTCTTATGTCACTTCCAATGTTACTAATACTCGTTCAATGGGAACAGTAAGTACAAAATTCGCCGAGATGTGGTCAAAACAGTAATGATATACGCACCTTGCTGCCAAATCTTTGCACACTGCTGCACCACGCAAACTCCGAGCTCCTGGATTCACCTTGAGGCTCAGCAACCATTTCAGGCACTCCACCATCTCCTGAGGCAGAGAGCTATCACATTAAATTTATTAGTAGTCATTATATCGAAGTTAATTCTGCCTGCATTGCACTAAAAGTTGTTCAGTTTAACTTCAAATGATGTTTATTGGGAAAAGCCTCAGAAAATTTAGCACGAAAGACATGGACTGTGTCAATGATCAAAGCTCAAATCAAGTGGTGTAGCTTGCAAGTCATGCATAAAGAATCTACAGCATATTCAGCAAAAGAAAAATGGTGATTACCAGCCACAAAACAAGCTCAAAGGCACTTTATGATGAGAAGCGTGTTTAACAGAATTTATAGTATGTGAAACTTTGAAATATGAATGAGTACATAAATGCATTAGTATGCCAAATGTACACATTCTGCAAGAAATTTGCCAAAATTCAAGAATAGGAGCAAGCTGAAAACAACTATTAATGAGTCTAGAGTTTTGTCAAAAATTACATTTCACATACGCCATCAACAAATTGCCCAGAAATAGTAAAAGACTTGTAGTAAACATGTACAGTTAGTCTTATGGGGAGATCAAACAGGTGGGGAATTCCAAACTGCTGAACAACCTGCACAATTTTGGCTTTAATTATTAGAAAATTGGTCTACTTGTTACCATCAAGGTACTAATAACTAACTGAATCAAAATGCTTTTTTTCGAAAGTTATCTCAAACATCAGAAGCGTATGGATCAGATGCCTGCCTTAGAACCTGAACCTCTACCAAAAGGATAATACCGCTTTCCATCAGCATCAAAGTGGCACAAATTCTCAACAACAGCAAGACATGGCACCTGCGAGTCCAATTAGACCAAACATAAATGCATATGACAGTAATTTAAATTCTGTTCATATAGGATAAGGTAAAGTAATATAATCTATATAGGATTTTCATAAACAATTTAAATCAGGAAGTTGTAGGAACGCAAACCTTTGAAAACATGAGAAATCCTTTTGCAACATCTATGAACGCTAGCTTCTGACAGGTTGTAACAATAACAGCAGCAGTTAAGGGGAATACCTGAAAGTTTGAACTGATGCAACTCAAAAAAAAAAAACTGAAAACAGAGGGAGATCTTAAAATCTGCTTTGAGGACAGTATCCAAAAGCTAGAAAAATTCCGTTCATAAAGTGCTTCAAAAGATTAATGTGCAATCACAGTTTCCTCTTGAAAGGCTTAGATAAACAAAAAGTTTCAAAATCCAATCAGATTAATGAGGTGCTTGCTAACCTGGCACAATGTAAGCTGAATGTCGCCAGTTCCTGGGACATGTCAATTACAAGGTAATCCAGCTCTCCCCTATAATGTAAACCAACAGGATCAGAGACAATAAAACCTCACAAACTGCTAAAAATTCTATTTTAGGCATGCAAGAACTTAGTATTAAGAGGTATAAAATGACATAGTCTATATTTGGAATCTTAGATCTGATAAGAAAGCACATCGTACCACTCACTTGTAGTCAGTAATTGATTGATGACTCCAGAAGCCATTGGTCCTCGCATTATTGCACGCCCTTGACCAGCAAATCCAAAAGACATCAACTTCACTCCGAAGTATTCCGTGGGAATTATGCTTCTCTACTCTGGATTCTGGAAGAAGCTTTCAGAATATCATAGTTGCGGGATTTCACTAATCATGGTTCAGGACATACCATTTCCACAAGCCAGATTTCAGGGGAGACGGTGTCTGGCAAACTGGGACCATAAACATCAGCATCAAAAATACCAACTCTAGCACCCATACCAGCCAGTGTATGCACTATTTACTGCCACTGTCAATTTTCCCACACCTCCCTGCAGAACAGAAATTAAAAGAAGTAAATTATGGAAACTGAAGAGTGGGGAGGAAAGAACAGAAGGTTATGTCTAACAAGAAACGCATCATATTAACATGATCGAATATTTTAACATGATTAAAAAATGTCTGCAGAGGTCATCAGTTGCTGTTCTGTAGAGTGTTCATAACGGCCCGAAATAGTATAGTTTTTCGATTATGTGCACTCACAACCGTTTGTTTTCTTTCCATCAATATAATTGTAAATGTCATTCTAGAATCTCTTAGAGAGAGTTATTTATTAGCTAAAGTTGTGGTCTAAATGACTAATATCTTCATCAATGACAATTGAAACATCAGCTTCCTTTTACAATGTTGAATCGTGCCTCATGATGGAATTCAGAAACACAATTAAACAGGTATACTCCTTAAGATTCTTCTCAGGTGTCTCAAGATATTTTTTTAATTTTCACTGTAGATTACACGTAAATATCCCAATTTGAGAGGGGAAAAATGACAATAAACTATCTCACTAGTAACATAAAAACTTATTCAGAAACATTGGATCATCGCACTGTAACTGGGAGGTGTTATGTATAAGCTGATCAAGCTCATCTAAGAAAAAGAACCTTCTCCTGACATACATAGTTTACCATAACTGAAAACTCAGACATGCAACAAAACGTAATATGAAATACAGAATTGGGATGATGCAAATTTATGGAGCTCTTCCTTGCAGCTTGAAACAGCTATGATATTTGAAATTGTCTGCAACCCTGCTGGAAGTTGATCTGTATAAATTGGCCTTGCTGGTTGAGCTGATATAGCAACCTTGACATTTTTAACCCAGGTAAGAGATGCAACAACTTGATTTGCCTGCTACTCAAACTGCAAATGGAACAAGTATGTCACATATTTTATACAGCAATTCAGATCAACAAACAATATCCACACAACATAGAAGTAAAAGGAAGAGAATAATGTCGAAAAGTCCATATAAATAGAAACCTTTTTACATGCGGATCATCAGTGGATTTCATGCGAAGAAAACAAAACTCGATTTGAAACATACATTAGTCTGTTCAAACTATGGTGGTTGTGTTTCATTTACCATGTCCTTGATTGGACATGCTGGTGTCGTAGGCTCTAACCGAAATGAAACCTGAGAACAAAGTTGTATGCCTTTTGTAAGGACATAAGCTTTACACGTAAGCTAGGGAAAGATTCACATCCATGTTCTAAACGACCTCGCCTGCAGCTTCATCAATATTTAAATCCTTCACAAAACCGCAAGAAACTATGTCTGTGCCAAATTCGGGATCAATAATTTGAGACAAGGCCTTCAACACATCACCCTCAGCTGTTCCACTTGCAACCTGGGAAGCACCAGCTGAATGGAAGCACACACATCACAATGGCATCATAAGCAAAACCATTATAAACCCATTATATGAGGAAATAAAACAGCATAATGGTTTCCCCAATTCGATGCGGACACTAAACAATTTTTCAGTCACAAGAAAGATTATCACAATTTGGGAAAACTAAATGTTTAGAATTCACAATAGTTGCAGTATTTCATTCAGATCCCATGCTAGATAGTTACAATTTTATTTTATTTTTTAATTTTGATATTCATGCTCATTATTGAAGTGTTCTTTTTTTTTAATAATCACATTTTGTAGATTAGATTATCGGGCTCATGCCAAAAGATGCTTATACTGATTTGCGCACCTGTATATGTTTGAATTAACTGCAGAAGTATAAAAGGTACATGAGTGGATTATATTCAAAGATACGAAATTCCAAACCACATAGGCTCTTTCTGCATATAAGGAAGAATAATGCTAAAGACAGCAAACGAGTCAAAATCCATATATACCGACTCTTTAGTATTTGTCTGCCAACCCCAAATTTTGGGACTTCTTGTTATACCCGCTCCTTAGAATGAGTCATCCCAACATATTTTTAAATTTTATTTACTTGATTTAAAAGTTATCTTGATCAATTCAAAATTACTCTAGTAGAGATTTTTTTGCTGGATTCTCATTTAGGATGTACAATTTGGTAAATTTGACCGTTGACCTGGCATTACTCCTTTATTTCAAATCTTTAAACCTTAAAGCTTTTACCTTCCAAGAAAATTCAAAGAAGGGCATTATAACCGTAGGGCGCTTCGATGGGGCCAAGGTGATTCATTCACCCAAGAAGCAGTAGATATGGCTCAAATCAGACATTCAACGTATGATAAGGACCCTCATGGGCAGCCAAACCACACATTCAACTTGCCCCACTCTAACCCTTTATCCAGGGGGAAAAAAAGGAAGAAGAAATGTAACAAACTATACACTTACGAATTAAACTCATTTCTGGGATAACAGTTTCAGTGCGATCAAATTCAAAATACCCAAAATTAGCGCACTATATGAACATGCAAAAATAGTATCAAAATTCAATTATAGTGACACTGTAATTGATATTAGGAAATTAAAAATAGTTGAAATGGACCTCAAATTTGACCCACAACGTCGTATTAATGAAACCCTTTCGGGATTTTGAGACAGCAAAAGTCCATTGAAACCTGATACACAGAACAAAAACTCAAAGGTTGCCAAAATCTGAAAAGTTTTTCTACACATCCAGAAGTACATCCGTAGTTACCTCTTGAGTTTGAAAAGAGAGATAAGGCGAATTTGGAGATTGAAGAACTTGCATTTTTCTAGAGAGAGAGAGAACGCTTGTTAGCCTCATGTCGTTTAACCACTGCAACAGCATAACGGTCACAATCAGAGTTCAAAATCCAATCCATTTGAATAAAACGACACCGTTTCTTTTTATGTTAGATTTGGGCCTCGGCCCAGTAATATTTTAGGCTGTCGAAAAGGTCCATGTCTTTTTTTTTTATATATTATTGATACATGAAAGCATTAATCTAATTTAAATAATTATAGAACCCAGTAAAAAGTTAACTCTTTCGGTATTTATTTTTTTATCAAAAACTCAAATTTAAAATTTTGATTAAAAACTTCTAATGTCCTACTATTAGATCGGCAGTCCAATAAGTTCCCTACTTTTCTGATGATTGTCCAATCTACTGGGTAGATAGCAGAAAAAAGTTAAAATTAACAAAATTAAACGAATGTAATATAATTAGGATTTGAAATGAAAACCTTATTTATTATATATATATATATATATATATATATATATATATATATATTTTAATTTTTCAGCACCAGTAAATTCACATCAAATAGTGGCAATTGGATAAACAATCCGAGTCAGCCCAAGTCGAGAAGTGACAGCATAAAACAGACAATAATAAAATGAACAGAATAGAACAGAAAATCATTGCTGTTTCCTTATGAAAAATTTAATTTTTAATTCATAAATTTTATATCTTTCATAAAAAATGTTCTACTTTAATTAAAAATGTTATAAATAAAATAATACAAAATAGGATTCAGTTAAAGTAAATATCTTCCTCCCACGGTACATAAGCACCAGAAAAAGGAAAATGAGCCACCTTTGCTCTATAAAAGGCTTTCATGACTCTATCCTAGAGATTGTAAATTGGGTTGGAGTCATTCCTTCTAAGTTAAAAGCTTATGCCTCCGCGGACTACATTGGCCAAGAGAGAATCAGAGCTCTTGACACAGTAGCCCAAAGCAATTGCCCGGATGATCTTCAATATTAAATGAATCCGCACCAAGGGCGATGAAGGAAAAAATGCATGTACAAAGGGAGGCAGCAATCAGTAGGAATAGCCAAGTCGGAAATCAGAATTATGAACCAATTGTGCAATCTTGAAGAACGCCCACTTTTAAGTTAATGCCACAGCTCCATTGCAAGACCTCTTACTCGATATGATTTCTGAAAATGTGTCAAATAATTGTCCTGCCAAGCTACTTGGATCATCAATCAGTGTTTGGATGAAAGTGTTGACTACCCTACGTTCTTGCTCTGTAGATCCCAAGCTAAACCACGTTAACAACTTCAACCTGAATTCTTTATCTATATGGCCCTCCCGTTCAAGCCATCGTATGATTTTGACACAATACTCAAAGTTCTCATCCAAGCAACCTGAACCACTTGAGACTCGGAGAGGTGACCCATTTATTAAGGTGCTATCACAGTCGTGTGTTTCCTCACTAGTGCTTGCTGCCCTTTTCCTGCCTTTATTTGCAATGGAATCAGTGGCGGGCACTTCTTCAGTGGGCTCCCGAGACCAAGCCAGGGAATCACCATTTCCATTATTCTTTTCAATGCCATGAGAAATAGCATCATCATCTGCCTCAACAGGCTGACCCAAATTACACCCGACATCTTCATCCCTAGAGGACTCAAATGGAGGGGTTAGTTCTTCATTCAGATCGGGCACTGAAACAACATTCAAGTCAAGCTCTCGCGAAACAAGAGAAAACTTCTTTCCCAATGTTTCAGGTTTGTTAACTTTGCTTTCACTACAACACTTCGGAACATCTACATGGCAGAACCCATCAAAGAAGCCCTTTTCTTGTGCCCAAGCTAGGCGCAGAATCTTTCCAAGGTCCCGAACTTTAAACCCCGAAGAAGATCCCCCATTCAGTGTCTTGTCTTCCTTCTTGGCACCAGAACCTCCGTCAACAAGAGCATTCTTTGTTTTATTGTTCACGTTGACCACTGGGTTCGGGCTCTCGTGGATTATCTCCACACTTCTTGTGAAACACTTTGCCTCGGAATGACCCAAGTCACCAGCCTCTGTATAGGAAATTATTCGAAATACATATTCTGTACAAGGCTGTAGGTTTGATATCAATACCCTTCTCTGAGCTCTAGGAACGACACAAGCAGGCTCTTTTGAGTGCACCTCTTCCCTACTCTTGCAATACCAGAGCTTGTAACCAATAACATTAGCAGATATTGCACTAGATGTTTCTAACAAAACAATTACAACAGAGGAAGATGTCACTTCTTCAAATAGGAACCTGCAAGCAGCAGGAAGATAACCCTCTGCCAAAAGAAACCGACAAGTGTTTTCTTATTATACTGAACATAAGAAAAATCTATGCATAAAGAGGGTGAAGAATGGGGCTGTCATGAGCTCTAACCTCTACAATCAGAACTGGCATTAGAAACAGCCCCTAGCAATTCATCTGCTTTACCAATCGCAATTGAGCAGAGTTTCTGCACATCAAGTGCAATAGGGAGCCTGCTAACAATGCCCCGTGCCATCTTAGCTGAAAACCCATCCAATGGCCCCACCTCGGTCTCAAGTTTGGCTTTTGCATCTTTTACAATCTCAACTAGTTCTTTGAACCTGGAAGTCCCATCAAGTAGCCGATGACTCAAATATATCCTATGACATAAGACATCAATACGACGGGCATCCCTTGCCATAACAAGCTGCTTCTTCCAACATCTACGACAAATATCAAACCAAACCAATCAAATGAAGAGAACAAAAACCATTTATAAATCTTTTGATCTCTACTATTAATAGAGCAAACCCAATTTTTGGTGTTCAAAACTTATCACAAGTTCCCTAGACATAAATACCCTTTGAAGTTAGTGGCTTTATTAAAAAAAGTATTTCTAAGGACAAAATTCACATTACAGATTAAGACAAGACTACCCAATAACTTCCCATTGACCGCCCATAATTCCATTTTCCAATATTTATCTCTCAAATTAATCTTTTTGAAAACCATTTTTTGCTTCTCCTTTTTTGTAAATAATTTTTTTCTTTTCTTTTGGCATTCATCACGTGCATAATGATGCTAGTACCTTATGAAAAGGTGCTAACGGTTGTTTTCTGCTGTCACCTGTTGCCAATCCCAAATTAGATAAGAGATTTCCCAGGTTACATATAGAATTTTGTAATCATCATTAGCACAAGTTACAGATTCTTTAGGTGATCCATCCAAAAACTTTAGAGCTCTCCTCACAATTGGCAGAACCTCCCCCCTTCCCGCTCCCCAAAAAAAAAACAAAATAAATAAATAAATAAAAACACCATTTTGGTCAAAAAAATATAATCACAGATATGATGTGTTATTAAAAGAGCTCCAATTTTCGATCTCATATATCCATGACCGTGTTGATATATGATGCAGCTAGAAGCTATATGCTAATATTTCTGTTAATTGAAGTTTAGCCATATTAATTGAAGTTCACAAGGAAAACTCACCCTAATATTCCAGAAACTTTACCACAAGAAGCACAACAGTAACTCCCATCTAGCTGCATCAATTGACCAAGATCAACAACACCAACCTTCTGGCGTTGGAGAGCACACTCAATGTGGCATGACAATCCACAGAAATCGCCATTTTCAGATTCAGATGAGCAGACTAACCAAAGGCTAGGGTCCTTGTTTTCATCAAATTGGTGGCAGATGCAGCAAGAACACCTCTTGCAAAAAGTATCCTCTTTTGATAGGCTGGCTCTACAAGCCGAATTTTTACAGATCCAAGAATTTGAACATCCAAATTCTGTAGAATGTTCTGTAGGCATCAGAAGTCGACTAGGATTTTCCCCTTTCCTTTGTTGCTTCCTAGGAGGCTGATTCTTGGGATTTGTGAAGCCTTTCCTCGATTCATGGTTCTTGACTGCTTTGCCACTCCCCTTGGCAGATTGTTTCTTTTCCTTTTCAAAGCAATTCCGAAGAAGCTCCTTCTTCAGACCATATTTAATAAATTCCTGAAGAAGTTCTGGACTTCTTGAAGCTTCATCTGGATGTCCATTTTTCTCTGGGGTGCTCTGGATGCTGGAGGAATGACTTTGAACACCAGATACTATGCACAAAAATAATTAACAGTAAGTGAGCAATATAAAAGAAAAGACAAAAGACGAGACAATGGCAGAATAGGGGGAAGTAAATGATTAATTCACTGCCACAAATTTCAGAAGCAAAGGAAAATGTTAAAAATTAAAGGCCAACACCACAAATAACCACTTGAACTTTAGGCCTACTTTTAAATAGCCCCATCATTATTTTTATTTTTATTTTATTTTATTTTTTTGCAGTGAGCTATTCCCAGAACTTGTAAAATATAAGTCAATCATCTCCATAAGTGGATGGGGTTACAATTCCTCCCCTTCAAATCACTTGTAAAACATCTGACAAGTATCTTTTTCTTTCTTTTCTCTCCAGAGAAAAAGACCAGACAGAAAAAAGAAACAAAAGAGAGAAGAAGAGATGAATATTTAGAGACCAAATATGAAATTTTAGTGAAAATTTCAGTTCAGAGGGAAAATTTTGGCGAAAAATTATTATCGGGTGACAGAAATATAGAAATCTAAAACAGTTCACTGGAAAATGATCCACATTGCCACAAATTTTGCCAACGGTTTCTGTAAAAGAGGAGGCAAGGGAATCATGTGCACAATTTGGAGGCCAGATGTAGAACCTCAACACTGTCCACTTATGAGGTACATTAAAACCTATCTCAAAAGCTCTGGGAGAAAATTGACTGTAATTAAAGTTTTGTTGGATCATACCATGCTCTGGTTCTGACCTTTCATTCATAGGTCTATGATATTCCACACTGAACACACCCACTCCCTCTCTATTAGGAGCCTTAGGCCCTCCTCAATAGCTCAAAACAGAGACTTTCTGAAAATATAGTAAGAAAAAATATACAATGCTTATGCGACCATCAAACCTTTAGACAATCTTATAGCATTTAGTCAAGATCGGGATAGACAGCTACTAATGACACTCGTTCCTTAGCCATGAGAAGTGGCCAGAACACAAGGATGATTTAAAAAAAATAAAATAAAATAAATAAATTAACTAAACGTATCATGGATAAAATCTTAACTTCTTTAGCATACCATAAAAAAAGTTCTATATTAACAAGAAAAATACTTGGATCATCAGAATTCTCACATAAAATTTATTCAGAAAAAAAATGTAGTGCTAAGCAAAATGATCACAGGAGTTAATTCATTAATCTCTCTATCATTAAAAGGCCAAACAAATGAAAAATTCCTATAGTCCAAATCATTTTAAAAGTTGGAGATAGGTTCAATATGAATCAGTAAAAGATGTAAACTGGGAAAGGTAGAACTAGGGGGAATTAACCCCAAACCACCAATCACAAAGAAAATGCAGTTATCATTTCCCCCCACCTTATCAGCGACATGCAGATTAAGAAATGGTAAACCTATGAGTGGACTGAGGTCTAATTTGGCCATTCCTATGAAGATCATATTTAATTCTAATCATTTTATGCTGCGACTTATCTGCCTCTAAGAGGAATCTCCCACAACCATTTTCCAACCAGAGCAATTCTTTTGTATTCGATCAAGACTAAGACCACCCAAGATTTTGGTTTCTAAGCTGACCAAGTGGTCCTTCCTCTCTGAGTAACAGCTGGACTAAAAAAATCTCATTAGCTGTTCAAGAATATTTGCCGGTCAAAATCTTAAAGAGGGGTAAAGGATACAAAGAAACATTAGCAAGACAAAATTCGAATAAGGCATCCAGCCTCTAAGCCAAAAGAACTCCTTTCCAAGCATCCAACCTCCTCAAGCCCTTAGAAATGACTGAATCCGGAGCTCCTTTCCCACTGTCCAACCTATTGGAGACCTTAGAAACAAAAGATCGCATAGCTAAGACCTATTCTAACCACAATTATTGAGATCTAATTGCCGTAAACACTGCTGCTACGTCAAGCGGTATCCAAGTCTAACACGAATTTTTTTCTCTAGAATTTGGAATTTTTTTCTCTAGAATTTGGAATTTTTTTCAGAATCCAGAAACTTTTTTCTGAACTTTTTTCTCTTTGGAGAATTTTTTCCCATTGTTTGAACTATGGTTGGACGAGGTAGAGGCAATCAGCCCCAACAAATGTAGTGGGCTGAGATACGAAGAATGATTATGTATTTTACACGGGCTATGCACGTCTTGCAACATCATGAACCTGTAGAAGCCCAAAATCAAATCAAGAATTCAGAAGGTGACAGCAAACAACTCGAGACTCAAGATCTTGAGACTGAAGAGGAAGTCAAGAACGTGAACCCTTTTCATGAAGCTGGACTTGCAAATCGAGCGGCAAGAAGTGAATTGGAAGAACAGTTACTACAAACTCTTGATTTAAATGGTGGAGTGAGAATTGGAGATAGCTAAGTTTGAGGATGAGTCAAATCCAGCTTTTTAGGAATATGATGAGAAGAGAGAGGAAATTGATGGTCATCCAATTCAAGGTGAGTCTTTGGTGGTAGGAAGGGCAATTACATCAACAATTAAAGATGAAGAGGAAGATTAGAGGAGGCATAGATTTTCCATACACATGTTATTTGCAGAGGTAAGAATTATGATGTTGTCATTGATGAAGGAAGCAAGGAATATCATATCTAAGAAAAGTGTGGACAAATTGAAGCTTCCTAAAATAAAACATCCTCATCCATACAAGGTTGGCTAAAGAAGGGGCATGGGATACAGGTAGCTTCCCAATGTTTGGTGAAATTAACTTCAAAGATGAAGCTTTATGTGGCGTTGTGTCAATGGATGTTATGCATATTCTTTTTGGAAGACCTCGGATGTTTGATCATGATATGTATCATAAGGCAAAAATTATGTGGCGTTGTATCAATGGATGTTACGCATATTCTTTTTGGAAGACCTCGAATGTTTGATCATGATATGTATCATAAGGGAAAAACTAATATTTCCTCATTCTGCAAGGATAACGAGAGGTAGACTTTGTATTCTCTTAAGGAATAGGCAAAGCAATTGGCAACTAGGAGTTCCACAACCAGCACAATAAAGGAGTATTTGAGAGCTGAAAAGTTTGAAGCTCAGATTTGCAAGTTATGAGTTGCAAAGGCTGATGTTATCGAAGAAGTGTTACGTGTGAAGGAAGCTCGATCTAGATAAGGCAACCCGTATCAGCTATTCTTGGTAAGGTGGCTTGGTAAACTAGCAAAGGGAAGCACATGGATTTCTGAAGAAGGGCTGATACGAGTGGATCCAACCATATATGAGGAATATGTCAAGGCTTACTTGTTAGAACCGAGTCTTTTTTCTAACCATGGGAGAACGATGGAGGAGCATTCAAGAAATTAGAGAGTTTTCATTTTTTTTTACTAGTTTTTTTCTTTATTTACGTTTCTGTGTAGGAAGCTTCCTTTTTTTTCTTGTATTCTGTTTAACTAATTAAAAAGTTGTAATCTCAGAATATGATTACTTCTAACTAGTGTAAATAGGATAATAATGGTCAATTAACAATTGTATTTTCTCCTATAAATTAAGCATCTTAGTTCTAGAAGTTTCTTTGAACTTAATTATTACCATTCTTCCGACCACAATCATCCTATCTTAGGCTTAATTGTTGAGATCTATTTGCCCTAAACTCTTCCACTGCATCATCAAGTTCAAGCCAAAAAGAGACAAACAACTCACATTAATGGTCCAAATTCGAGACCCAACTTGATTTAAAAGAACCACATTAGTCGAAGGAAACTAGAATATCATACCTCTGGCCAAGAACTTGTCTTCTAAATCCATGGGTTTTTAGGTCGAATGAAATATGTCATCAGCCTTCCCTATGAAAAATGAACCAGCATCAAAATGTCAGCACTCCCGTGATAAACACAAAACATAAAACCACAATCATATCGCATCATACTTATTATCACACACCCAAATAATGGAAAAAGGTCAACTTGGGAAAGACCCAAACAGCATAAAGTCATGATGATTAACGCAAGTATTCAAAATTTAAAGGAAAATGACTTATAGCTGCTGCCCATATTCGTCTTCCACAACAAACCCATTCTTCAGAAATTAAATATAAAACCCAAACAACTTCCCCTGAATTCAAAGTAATAGCAATCATCAACACAAAGAGCACGTTCATACCAAAAGACAACCCAAATGTTCAAACCCCAGAATAAAAAAATAAAAATTATTGTCATTCTTACAAATAGTTTAGCAAAACACCCGAAAATGTTGCATGTTTTACAATGTAGATCATAAATTCAATCAAACTAGTGAAAAGAACTCGGAAAATTACGGTAAGAAACAATTATCCTGCACACGAACGATTAAAATAAAAAACGAAGGACAAAACAAGGGCATTTCAAGCAGAATATACACAAAACTCAAGAAGATTCAAAGAAGTCGTAAAACAACAGACAGATCTGAGATTATATCAAAACGTATAGAGAAAGCAGACGATCTATTAATTTGAATAAAATAGAGACGAAAGAGGGAGAGAAATAAGACGAACCTGTGATTGGAAAAATGTAAAACAGGGGAGGAGAGAGGGGGAGTAATTAGGGTTTGAAGAAAGAGAAAGAGAGAGCTTGGGGGGGTTTCGATTTTTGAGGAGAAAATTTTGGAAAGGAAGGAAAGTTCTTCGTAGTTAGTTTGGGTTTGGGTTTGGGTTTTGGGAGAGGGAGGAGGCTGTGTGCATTTGCGTACAGACCCTGTGTTTGTGGTAGATGACCGGACGTGGACTTCGTCCGAGTTTTCCTTCTTCACGTTTTCCAGCTCCAAACTTCCACGCGCACCTTCTTCCGGCGCGTGCTCTTAGGGTTTGTTCCCAAATTGAACCTGCTGTTCAACCAAACATAATCTAATGGATGCAAACTCGATTATCAGGTTTACCCTCGTTATCTAGTCTCAAAATCCGTAAAATTTTTTTATTTTTATTTTTTTAATTTAATTTTACTTAATTACATAAATTTTATGTTAAAAAAAATTACGACCTCTCTCAAAACAAAAATAAAAAATCACAAGCAAACATAACTATAATTATGTTGTATAATTCATATAATCAAATTCAATCAATAAGATAAAGGTTTAGTTGTTACTCCTGTTGCATTATTTTTATTGTTTAAGATTTTTATTATTTATTTTTATCTAAGATAATTATTTCTTTTGTTAATTTTAAATTATAGGAAGAGTGTCCTCTGTATTTCCAATTGTATAAGATGTTTGTTTACGGTGGTTTTTTGGGACCTGAGGAAATGGAGTTTTAAAGGAAACTATTCAATTGGGTGTATTTTGATTGTTTAAAAATCAAATATTTTAAAATTATATATCTGTGTTCACATTGTTTGATTAATAAACAAAGAGTCGAGCCTTTGATTAGTTACGTGATAGACTACTCAAACACTCTCTTGATTCACTGTTCTCTTATTTTCTCACTCTGAATTTTTTAAATTCAATCGTACAAAATTATTAAAATAATTATAGTATGGGTTGAAATTGTCTTATTTAAAAATCATATTTTTTCCATGTAAATTTTTCCTTGCTATATATATATATATGAAAATGTTTTTGTTATAATTAACAAATATTATTTTTTTTCAATTAGATAAAACAAAATAGAAGTATTTTATATCAAATGTTTCCTGAACTTACTGTTTTTTTTTAATATTTAAAATTAAACTGGTAAAGTAAGGAATTCTACTCAGAATCGAAAGGGTTAACCAGATATGATGATACAACTTGGTTATTGTTATCATAGTGGAGTAAATCAAAGAAATCATAGGTTTTTAAATATTTTCAAATCACATTATTTTCATTTTATTTTTATTTAGGAAGAATTTAGGGTTAATTTGCCAATTAAATAAGCAAGTTGTCATGGGAGATGTCAATTTTAGTCCTTCGAACTTATCATATCATTTTGTCCGGAGTGAGAAACCGAAGAGTCTAAAAACGAAAACATCCGAAACTAATTATTGTCATGCTCGTGATTTGACATTTATTTGACTAAATTATAGTAAGATAAACATGTGCTCAAGCTAAGTGTCAAATAATCCACCTCGTACATGATAGGCGCAAGGGATACCTTAATCCATATTTTCCCAATCCCAGGAAAAAAAAAAGATTAGTTCGATCCGAGCAATAATTAATCAAGTTTAACTTTAATTTAATATAAAAGTTGAAATGACCCACGTTAGTGTAAGTCATGGATTTGGTAAATTTTGTTTTTGAATTATGGGTAACTGATAATTATATCGATTCTTATTAAATATGATTTAAATCAGATTGAATTTTAAAATATAAATCATTTTACTGTATTATCCATTAACTGTTGATATTTTGAAAATTTATTTATTAATAAATTTTGTTGTTAAATTTTATCTTTTTCTAGACAGAAAGAGGGGAAAAATTATGAACACTACATTTGTTATAAAAAATTCAAATAACTTAAATCTCTCTCACTCTTTCCCTCTCTGCCTTCCATTTGATGTTATTTTCAATTCCAGTCATTTGCTACACACGCACGTCATAGAGCGTGAAATTATGGAAAATATGTGCATAGTTGACACCCCAATAGCCATTTTTGGCAACTTAATATTTGATGGACCAATGACTTTTAAACTAATTTACTAATTCAACATTGGACTAGCAAGGAATTACTTGGTAAACTAACACAAGTTGTACGCACTTTTGCTTTGGAACAAAAGGAAGAATCTCTAAAAATGTGGAATAGAATTAGTCAATGAAGAAAATAAATAAATAAATAAATAAATAAATAAACGTGACCACTCGATGTGATTCTCCTTCATCACATGTCACAACCATATGTCACAGTTTATACGCAAGAAAATAAAAAAAAAAATTAAAAAGCAATACCCTCTTAAGATTTTTTTTTCCTAAATATGAAATATGCGACTTGTTTTTGTAATTTAAAATAAAATATTTTATTTAAATTATTTATACTGTTTTTTGAATATCAGATAACCTGTCATCTCACCTAAAACTCTAAACAAATTTTTCAAATAATTTTTTTAATCAAAGTTTAAGTTATAATTATAAAATCATAAAATTTTAGTGCGATCATGGGAATGGAGCAGCATATTGGTGCAAATAAAGAAGAATCTAGTTGGAGAGAGGTTGGAGTTGACTGTGGGATGTGTATTAATCAACGGGGCGGCTGGGAATCCAAAATTTTGCTCCCCACGAAATGAAACAGCTTGCATTGCCGATGCAAATCCCATAAAATGGACGGTTGCTTTCATTGAAAAGCTGTCATATTTTGAACTTTCTCCTCTTCTCTATATATTTTTTAAATAATCAATGGTATTTAAAATCATAGTCTCAGACTAATTCAGTTCAAATATTATCATATTTTAATTAATTCGATTCAAATATTATCGAATTCAATTTAAAAAGATCTCTCTCAACATAATATTTTTTATTCCTATATTTCAAATCTAAACATGATTAAAAATCTAACACTCTTATACGCTAAACCAACTTTCTATAACGGTGGTTACTCTAACCAAAGGTCCCCTCGTGCTTTCCCACCCATCATAAATTATCACTAAACCATATGTAATAAAATTAAGACTATCTAAAAAAATCATCATTCACATCGTAACAAATCAGATTTTTTAAAAGAATTTACATACGCATGAGAACCTGAGGACAGGGAATAAAATTTTCTACTACTTGTGTATCAATTAATTTATCTACTAGCTGAGAATGGGTTATTCTCTAGGGTAGCTCTAAGTTATTTGTGGTCATAATCTCTTTGACCCCCTTCGGATGTATTGCATTGCACCCCTTTTCTGGGTGTACCTTTATTGAAGTTCTGGCTCCCCTACTGCTATTTGCGTTGGTATTGTGTTCTCTTGTTTGTTGTGCAGTGAACAAACTTAGTTTTGTTTTCATAGGATGGTAGTTTCTGTGTACAAGTGGTGCTGTCTACTGATCCCTGTTCAAGACATACACACAAAACTTTCTTAGGGTTTTTCCTTCTTTTCTCCATCTCTTGGTGTGTTGTCCATGAAAAAAAATAATAATAATAATCATTGCTCTTCATAGAAAATCATTTGCCTTTCCATGGTGATCAAGTAGCAAGCCTGGGCACCAATCCAATTTTGACAATAAGTCATTATCAAAATTACGTGAATTCCAGTTGCTTTATACAAAATATGGAAAAGGTGCAATCAATCTCTACCAATAATGCTAGAGGGACCCAGCACATAAATCTCATAATAGGCATGTCTCAGCCCAGAAAGTTATTAATATATAATAATAATTTTAGTCCCATTATACTGCAATTTGAATTTTATTCGTAAAATTTTTTATTCCTAAAAAGTTTACTTTAATTGAAAAAATATTATAAATAAAATAAAATAAAAACATGTTAAAATTTCCTAAACATACCCTATATTAATGTAAGTGAGGTTCGATCCTTAAAATTATTAGTATTATTTCAAGAATAATCCATTATCATTATACAATTCTAAGCTAATAACAACCAGTTTTATCTAC
This sequence comes from Dillenia turbinata, assembly GCA_037126225.1. Classification (NCBI taxonomy): domain Eukaryota; kingdom Viridiplantae; phylum Streptophyta; class Magnoliopsida; order Dilleniales; family Dilleniaceae; genus Dillenia; species Dillenia turbinata. The sequence goes on along the minus strand of JBAMMX010000003.1, from coordinate 26,344,914 downwards.
CCATAAATTTTCACTAGCATAGCTAAAATTTAATTCTTAGACCAGTAACCACCGTATTCAATTTTTTTTTTTTTTTTTTTAATTAAAAAAATATTACAACAAGAATAAGACAAATAAAAACAACTTGAAATTTCCTAGACATGTCCAATGTTAATGCAAGGAAGATTTGATCCTAACAATTATTAATACTATTTTTTTAAGTGGATTGGACTAATGGACACCCATATTGCTGGGGCTTATGGGGTATAGAAAGAGCTATTATTCCATATTATTAGGATTTTTAGTTGAAAGTAATTGAACTACCCAATGGCTAGGGATTCTATCTACCCATAAATCTCCGGTTCAACTTTAATTTTTGGACCTCTTTGCACACATCAAGAATATATATATATTTTTTAATGAATTAAAGTAATAGACAGCCAAGCGTGGGTTGCCAGCGATCGTGGGATACATTCATCCTCGGGAAAATGGAAAAAGGGCAAACCAAAAGGAGCGGAAGTTGACCTTTGCTGGAATGACTTTTAGCATGATTAAATATTCAGAGAGTGTTACAGGTCTGTGTAGTGACTGGGCACTGACTTGATGTGTCCAATTTTGATTGAACAAGTGAGCAGGTTGAGGTGAATAAAGAAGCTTGCAGAAGATAAGAGACCTAAATAAAATCTAAGTGCTGACAGTTAGGGAAGGGTCCTTAACAAACTTTTTTTGTACTTCAGTATTAATTTCCTTTCGTTAGTACCTGTGCAAAAGCCTTTTATTCATTACTCATGTGAATTGAGAGAGGGAGAGGGAGAGAGACAGAGACAGGGACAGAGAGAGAGAGAGAGTGGGAGAGAGGGAGGGAAATTGATTTAAGTCACCAACCACAAGATCCTCTTTCTTCCATAATCTCTGGTGTGCAGTAGGTACCATTTATATTTAAATGGGTTCTGTGCTCTGCTCTCCTGTGTTCTGAAACAAAACTTTCTGAAAAGTATTTCTACCTTCTCTTTTCCCATTCTCCTATGGATTTAAATAACTTTATACATCAAAGACGAAAATGGCATTGAACCCAAAAAAATGTACCGTATTGCATGATGATGGAGAGACCTTTTGTAGTATTAAAAGAGACTAGATCTTTGTACCCATAAACAATCAATAGCTATGCTAGACTCAAAGTTCTTCCATGAATGGTCAAATGCGAAACCTCTTTTCCTTATGGTCATGACTCTCATCCGGTTTGAGTACAGAACCAAATTGTAAATTAGTCCAACATACATTTTTTTATTATTATTTATTATTGAAACAGACATTACAAGAAAATGTGAGGGCGAGCAAAGTGAAGTCCGTTCTCTAAAGGATAGATTCAAGCAAAAGAGGGAGAAAGGTATGCCCTCTTCAGGCCACCTAAACGTTTATGCCTTTTTTTAAATCAAATTATTAGACCTCCAGGTCTTTTTTTTTTTTTAAAAGATTTGCCAAGGCTTGAAGTTGTGGCAAACATAAGGAATATGAATGCTTCATACCATTGGGTCGGTTCCTTTTTTTTTTCCCTAATTCGACATCTAGTAATCTAATTAATCTGATTTGAACAATTATGAATTCCATTTTAGAGATCTTATTTTTCTAATCATAAAATTTGAACTTAAAAATTTGATTTTCAATCACTAAATCCACAAGTAGTTTGGTATTGGATCGGCTCCTAAGTCTAAACAACTTGGGTTATGGTGCCATGTTGGTGCCAACTAGAGAACCTTGAAATGGCATCGACAACCTTCCTGCATCATGTTTGATGATGTGATCCAAAAAGCTTTCAATTCAACGGTCCGACAATCACATTTTAAAATTTTTGCCGACCAGAATATTCTTTCTTTCGCAACTTTAAATAGCCGAGGTACACTGCATCGGAATATTTTCATAGAAATGAAAAAATTACTTATTAAAAATTTTTATTAACCAAATAGAAATTAAGCTGTAATTATAATTTTTAAAATATACATATTTTATTATAAAATCCTTAATTTATACAGTGACCAATTATTTTTTTTTTTTGGGTGATAAAAGAGGACGGTGACCAATTATAGTTACATTTTTAATTGATCAATTCTTGAACTTATGTGTAATAAAATATTAGAATTTATTTTGTATATTTACATATTTAGCTACACAACTCAATATAAAATATGTATTTGTATTTAGATATAATTCTCTCTCTACGAAACACTTCAAGATATATTTTTAGAGTATTAAATTATATTGCTATAGTGTTAAGGGGTTGAATTCTGAGGACTACGTGCCATAAACCTTTTCAGTCCAATGAGGGACTTGAATTGTTTTAAAGAAAATTGAAATTTTATGTGTTAGGTCTGGTACGAAAAGTGTTCGATATCACTACCGATTATTTTGCAAATGTTTATATTATTTTTTACAAGAAAATTGTAAATCTATATTTTATTTAAAATTCTATTTATTTTTCTCTGTTACATTGTAAACTACTTTTAAAGATTAGACACATTGTTCTTGCTTCCCATATGCAAAAAACAAGGGGATGCTAGCTGTTCTCATCCTCTGTTAATACTATTTTTTTTTTTTCTAGAGTATTAGATGCTAAATCTGAGAAGAATAGAGAAGGATCCACAAGTCATACGTACTCCACTCAATGAAGGGAAAAAAAAAAAAGATTCCAAATAGCCATATGTAGTAATATGTTTAGTAGTAAAAGAAAATCCCACATGAAGAACATTGTTCAATTGCAGCCCAACAAGTGGTGCGGCTATGGAGGGAATACTCATGCCCTAAAATGTATGTTTGTGGGAAGGCTATGTGTGAAAAAAATGCTAGAATTTTTTTGCCCCCGGGGGGGGGGGGATTTCTTTTCTTATATCTCAGCCTTAGCAAATTGATTCCCAATAATCACCGATTGTTGGAAAAGACGAGTCAAGAAAATTAATTACTAATCCCAATGTTAGGTTGCTTCAAGAAATATTGATGTGATTTTTTTGGAAGAATTTAAGCTTTTGCTTTGTGCCCACTTCCTATATTCTGCAATCACCCATTATTTTTTTGCTATATAAACCCTTAGATCTCTTAGTTTGTCGACATACTAAGGCTAGAGGCAGCTGTCCAAGAGCGCCCTTCAAGGAGGGACTACTCTGTGAAATCACAGAAATGAAGAGCTCTGATAAATGCAAGCCTGTTGCTGCTATGATCACCATCGATTTCGCTTTGGCCATAGTGAATATACTCCTTAAGACGGTCCTTGACAAGGGCATGAACCACTTGGTCCTCATCACATACCGGTTGGCTATTTCCGCTATCTTCTTGGCTCCCATAGCCTACTTACTAGAAAGGTAGAAAACCCATCGAACCTTAGTTATAGCCACGGCTAAGCATGCTTAACACTTTAGTTTCTTCTCTAGAGTTGAAGTGTAATTAAATTCATAACAACGTCTAATTCAATTCTAATTTGAAATTATTTATATTTTTAAGTCACGGCTAAATATGATAATATTTTGTTAGTACGAATAAAATTGTATATGGGTAGAACATTTTATGTGCTAACCAAATAAAAAAAAAAATCCCCAAATGGAACTAATTGCCCTCTTTTATTGTACATTCTGTGTTACTGCAGGAATAGCAGACCAAAGCTCACAACTAGCATTTTGTGTCACCTCTTCTTTAGCGCAGTAGTCGGGTTAGTTCATAGAGACAAAATTTTGCCAAATGATACCATGTGCTTTGCATTGTTATATCCTGGTGGCATATCTAAGATATGATTTTTCTTTCAGGGCATCTCTGACACAGTACTGCTTCCTCATTGGAATTGAATACACGTCTGCTACTTTTGCATGTGCCTTTATCAACCTTGTGCCTGTATTTACATTTGTAATGGCATTACCTTTCAGGTATCCGTATTTAAAACATGGTTTACTTGCAGTTTTGGCCCCAAAATCATGAGCCAAAATGAGATCTCTCTTGAACGTTTATTTTGTTCATTTTGATCTACAAACTCTTATCGTAAGTTAACTCTAATTTTTCATTACACAAGACAAAATAAATATGTGACTGATGTATCATGTCAGTATAATCCACACAGAGTTTGCAAGTCAAAATGAACCAAATAGAAGTTCACGGGTAGATCCCCTTGATCAAACTTTTGCCTCCTCAACAAAAACATGTGACGAACTTGTAGGTTGGAGACTGTGAACATCAAGAGCAACAGTGGAAGAGCCAAAGTGCTAGGCACACTGGTGTGTGTCTCTGGTGCCATGCTTTTGAGTCTTTACAAAGGAACTCCTTTGTTCAATAGCTCAATTTCACAAGTCACAACTGCAGCTTCCAACCACACATTGGAGTTGACCGCAGCTAAGAGGACTGAGAGATGGACTATTGGTTCAATAGCTTTGGTTGCAGGCACTTTTTTCTGGTCATCTTGGTTCCTTCTTCAATCAAAAATCATTAGGAGATATCCGTGCCAATACTCCAGCACGGCCATCATGTCCTCCTTCGGTGCCATCCAGTCTGCCATCTTGAGTTTGTCCATAGATCGCAATCTCTCTTCGTGGATTCTTAAAGGAAAAGTAGAGATCTTAACAGTAGTATATTCGGTAAGAAACTAAGATGATGACGATTTTCCCTTAATTCAATTTTAACAAAGGTTTTAATGTATTATTCGCCTAATGATTATTTGCAGGGCATAGTAGGATCAGGTTTGTGCTATGTGGGAATGTCATGGTCTGTAAAGAAAAAAGGTCCTGTCTTCACAGCGGCATTCAGTCCTCTCATCCAAATCTTAGGAGCCATGTTTGAGATTCCTGTCTTGCATGAGCAACTGCATCTTGGATGGTAAACTTACTCTAACCCATTCATTATAGGAAAATTTTCCCTTAGCTCCATCCGGTAACACTGCCAAAATCGTGTCATGGAGAACGTGGTCCTATAACTCACTCGATCACTAAAATTGATGATCCAAACATCATATATGTTTCAAGAAATTAATCAAATACCAATCACATTGATAGAAATTGTTTTCTTTCCTTCTTTTAAATTTGGAATGCAATATTCAATTGTTTCTTTCTTTCTCTATTTGTTTTAGTATTAGTTAAATAAAATCATGCGAAAATATAGTAGTTCCGTAAAAACAAACCACTATCACAAATAGTAGTCTTAACTATCCAGGTCTACTCCACAATCATGCACTTCACAAGCTAATTTACACTATTCTTGTGCTCATAATTGGTACGATAATAAACCATGATCTAGGTATCATTGCTCTGCCATGCAATTAGATTACGAGATCAGAATGGAGATCAAGTGCTTTTGATTACATAAGATTGACATCCTTTTATTTATGATGAGCAGCCTAATGGGTTCAATTGCTGTAATTATTGGACTGTACATTCTTTTGTGGGGGAAGAACAAAGATGCACAGAATTGCGTGACTCTGCTAGGCCAAGAAGAACAGACCAAGGTCCAAGAGCCACAATTGCATGTCATCAGGGTCAGTTGCGATCCGCAATGTCCTTAGAGAGCTAGACTCATCAGTCACTGGTTCCTTTCCCCCCCCCCCTTTTGGGTCAGTAATGGTACAGTGTCCTTTAATCTTGATTGTAACTCGTAAGAGTTTAACTGCCAATAGATAACTCTCATTTGCTATTGTATTCAACTATTTTACTTTCATTCAAAGAGAAGAAATATATTCAGAACTGGATATTTCACGAGGGATGTAGCTTATACAGTAGTGCCCAGGGAGACAGCCGAGAGAGAATTTTTTTATTTTTTATTTTTTTCCCCCTCTTCTGGGTTTGCTGGTTGAAGATGACTGGGGAAAGAGAGAGAGAGAGAGTTGGAGATGACGTTTGAGGTAGTTGCTAATGTGTCGTCGAAATTCCTAATCCACATCATCGACAAGTCAGCATATCCGTAATCCATGTCAGCAGATAACAGCCACATTTTAATGGCGTTAGTAAAAGAATCCAATTGGGCCCTAATTTGAAGTTCAAGAATTTGAAAGCAACAAAATTGACGTTATGGACTTAATTAAAATTTTTATACAAATTGTACGACTTGACATGTCATTTCTCCTTTCTTGTCATAACCTAAATTTTGCTTTTACGTTGGGGCTCGTTAAATTGGATCAAAATTGAGAGAGAGAGAGAGATCATATGGAAGTTGGAAATATGAGAAACCGAGAATACCAAGAGAAGAGAAAGACCAATGATTTTGGCAATGTCGCTCCCTCGTAAAACAACTTGATTTAGGCTTGAGATGCAACCATCCTCCCGATTTCTAGAATCAACTCAACTCAGCTGAGCGTGAGCCCGAAACCCAAAACGTATTAGGGGTACAATCCCCCACGCCCCAAAAAAAAAACAAAGAGAGAGAGAGAGAGAGAGAGAGAGAGTGTGAGATCATTTTTAATATTTGAAACATGGTTTTAGTTCCATAATGACTAACAATAACAATTACTCGGGCAAAAGGGAAAAACACATAAAAATTGCATTTATTTTCTTCCCAGTGGTGGAGATAACGAGAGATGCATAAACATGATAATTTTAGTGTTATAATTTGGGAAGCGCACGGATGACAAGCAGACTGTTATGTCACGAACACAACTAACCAAGTGCATAATGCATTAGATTATCCAAATTTGCTCTCTCCTCTTTGTTTCTGATCTTTTTTCTCGAGCATCACGGGAATGCCTAATTCGTGTCTTTATGCTCAGTCAATTGATCGCTTTTTGTGTTTTCCTTCTCCTTTTTCTTTCCTTTCCTCCCAGGCTTCTCTGGCTTGAGCCCTCCTTGTTCTATAAGATCGGTGACGTCCATGTGCACTCCAGGATCATTGGAGCTATAGCTCCCACTGAGCATGATTGAGTTGTTGATAGCTTGGAAATTGCTGTTGACATAGGCACCAAGTGCATCAGGCTCACCTAGGGACACCCTATGAGGGCCGGCTTTTTCATCCAACTCACCACGCATGCTGGCGCCAATGTTGCTCCCAGCAAGCGTGATGATCCTCACCCCATTCTCATCTTCCTCCTCTTGGTGGCTTGAACCAGGTTTTTGTAGATCCGTAATGCAATGAGTTAGTGCAGAGACCATCTCTCGTATTCCCCGGTCTAGTGGCTTTTGTGCCTCTCCTGCTTGGCCGGGTACAGTTTGCTCCAGAGGCATGGCTGTCAGGTAGAGGCGAGGGATGAGGTGAGAAACTGGGAGAAAGCAATGGGAATTTGGGGTAGCTTGGTTTGGGATTTAAGGAGGTTCAAAGATCCATTGTATGAATCAGAATAAAGGGAAGGAGTGCCTTGCATGGCAAGAAAAGGATTTAACATGTTCTCAATACAGAAGACAGAAAAAGAGAATGGCTTGATGCTGGGTTCATCTTTAAGCCATGCTTTTGTGAACCTCACACTTGATGCTCATCTCAAAGGAGTAAATATACACAAAATATCTAGGATCTCTCTCTCTCTCTCTCTCTCTGTGTCTCTGTGCGCGCGCTGAAGACTAAAACCGACCCCAGGTCTCTAGAATGAGATTTTATTGGCACATTCAACAACCCAGAGGAAATTATGATATAATAACATACTAATACGAGAATATGAGTGAACCAATACATCTCATCCACCAACAAGACTATAAGTAACAAAGGTCGTGTAGATTTACATCCTTTATGCACAATAACAGATGGCGTGGGATTAAACTGACAATTATTTTTTTTTTGGGTGAAATTAAACTGACAATTATTATAACATAAGCTGATAAACATGAACTTCATCAAATGATACTTCCCACCATTACTTCTGCACATACATTGGCCATTACATAATCCAGCTACAGAATGTTCTGCCCAAAAAAAAAAAAACCCTCAGTCATGATCACATACTCCAGATATGTGGTGTAACATGAATAAATCTTACTACCAAGCATTTGAAACACATGCTGCAAGCAACATGAACGAGTCTCCAGGACTAGGCAGTGTTATATCACGACAACAAGAGTAGAGTGGTTTCTTTGGGAAGCAACCACAAATGAACCATGAATCACCACATATCTTACAGCTTACAATGATGCATGAGAAGTTATGCCCAACTTATGCTAAAAACTCTCCAAGAATATAGGTCTGCTATGTAAAATCAACTCATAAAACTTCGGAGCTAATATATTAAATTGGCATTGCCCAGCTATCCCTAGAATCATAATGCATTAAATTAAGCACTTTTTTGGGGGTGTATTTTTCACTTTTCCTTAATAGGCAAATGAGTGGTTTATAATATTCAACTTGAAACGGTTCTGCATGTCAAATTTGAAGCATCACCAAATGTTGATCCCAAGGGCAATCATCTCCGCAAGGCTGTCAATATATTAATCTCCTTAAACAAAAAGAGACTAGTTACAAACTTTTTACACCAAGAGAGGCAAGTCAGCTCAAAGCCTTGTTACATTGCTTTGGCATAAAAGTGTCAGGTGTGGCATATGTACACATTCAAGATCAAATCTGATATGTTCAAACGCTCCAATATCAATTATGTGATTTTCTTTATATTAACTTATGCCAAAGAAAAAGAAAATCCTAAGTTCTATGAGGATGCTTAATGATTGATTTTCACATCATTCTCACTATTATACCCATCATTCCAACTCTACAGGTTTGAGAACACATTCATTTTTTATCAACAAAAGAGTTCTATTAATGAAAAATGAACAAAAAAGGTATGAGCAGCAGTCCACAATGACAGAATCAAAGATATCTGTGAAAGATTCAAAGGAATTGGTGGTCAACCAAAACACAAGCACTTTATTATAATTATCCACAAAAACCATGAAAAAATTCTCCACGCTCTCAAAAATTCTTCTATTCTTTTCCCTCCAAACCAACCAAAACCCATGTAGAGTGAGCATCCCAACAACTCCCGCCACTCATTATGTATAAAGCTTGAACTCACCCGACATAAGTGGAAAGGAAAGAAAATTTCTACCCACAAGAATCAACTACATGTACAAGGAAGCAAGTGATCCACAGATTCAAGTCCACATGTAATCTTTCCCTAAAGATGAGGCATTGTTTTAATAGATGTGTGTATGAGAACTCATTCTATTGTTGATTTTTTTTTTTTTAATAACTAGTGGGGCAACTTTGGCAAGGCATAGAAGTTTTTAGCATATCACACCATCAATCATGAAAATCCATAGGAATAGACCATGTGAACAACTTAAATTTTTGCTGCAAAACCACACTCATATATTCCTAGCTCACCATTCAAAGTTACCAGCTTTGCTGCTATGTCTCCATTTAAGAGGTTCTCTCATCAAGATTTCTTTGTCCACCAAAAGTTATTTCGCTTTGTTTTCTCCAATGAGAACTCTAATATGATCATAGGATATTCTTATCTAGCACCATAGCCTAGACTCTAAGATCTTAGATACTTTTCCCTGCACAATCAGTCCAGTAAGGATTTTCAGTATGATCATGGAAGATATCTTCCATTGGAACCCAGAAGCAAACTCTTCATCTAAGAAAACACCCAACTCATGCCTCACCACCATCCTGACCTTAATGCTGGAGCTCCTAACTTTACATTTGACAGGCAAATCCCTCCAAAGTAATTTAAAGATATAATGAAGTATGAGGAGGTATAAGAGATAATGATGACCACAAAGTCACATGGCTGATGAGGCAATTGATTTAAACAATACAGAATTGGCAAGTCCCACCTGCCCAAGAAGTTGTACAACATATGAGTAGAAAATACTGCAGGAAAGCTGCACATTTCTAGTTGAATATATCTTGAACTAACGAGGCTTCATTAATTGATAATTTGAAGGAGATCCTCTTGAACATGGTTGTCCTTTAGTCGGCGATAGCAGACAAGCTCTTTATTTTTCTGTTCGTTTTTTCTTTTGAGGGGGTGACAAATGGCAACCAAGACCAGCTAACCAACCCTCCAGGCGTTGCTATAAGGACATGCGAATTGTGGAATGTTTATTTAGAGCCATAACTACTCCCCCTAGGGTGAGCATGCACTACCACAGTCCTGGAAATGCCAAATAGACTAGAACCCTTCACCAGAAGGAGCTTCATTCAATCGTACTCAAACTCAAACCTCCAAGTAATGAAGTGTTCTTATGAACACTTGGCCTAGTTTATAAGAAAAGCTCCATTATCTACATGACAACAATAACAAAATATATGTCCTCATTTAACCCTATTCAATATAGATTTTTTTTTTTTTTAAAAAAAAAGGATGCCGTCATCTCACCAGCTATTACTAAAAATACCACCATAACCTAATTATATGTACACCTTTATATACATATACGTATACATATACATATATATTGCGGGGTGTGGCAAGGGTTCTTTATTTATTTACGCCAATTTTTTCAGAATTTCTTTTTCCAAATCTCCCATCAAAGTCAAACTCAAAACCTCAAAAAAAAAACAAAAAAAGGAAACTCTATTGTCATAGGAGCCAACCACCCTTTTCAGGGTTTAATGTTAGGTTCAACCTCACCTCAACAACAACAACTTATAATATACTACTGATCAAATCCAAGAAACAGTCAAAAACCAACAAAAACAAAGAAACATAGGACCAGGACACATGATTATATAGAACTTAAAATAAAAAGACCAGTCAAACAAACATTAAAGAAAAAAACAAGATAAATTGTCAAAATCGATGAAAAGTCAAACCTTCAAGAAGAAGACCTCCTCCCCTCGCACGCCGGCGCCTCGTCGAAACTCTTCGACGGATACTTTGCCGTGACCATTCCAACCTCAAAAACTAAATCCTGGCCGCTGGATTTAATCCCAGTAATCGACCACCATTTGAAAAAAGCCCTAACCCTAATTCCGTCCAGTTCCGCAATCTTCCCCTCCACAATATTTCCCTTAATCGTCTTCGAATACGTAGCCACGTAGTTGTCTGGCGGGAGAGTGAACTTGCAAGAATCGCTGAGGTAGAGGGAGAAGTCGCCGGAGGTGCGGTTGAGAGAATAGTACAAGACGTTGGAGGGAAGGAGTCCGATTGGGAAGCCCTTGTTCTTGAGCTCTTCGTGGGCTGATGAAGGGTTAGGGTTTTCAGATGAGGAGAGGGAGAAGAGAGAGAAAATTAGGAGAGAGTAAAACGAAAGAGAGAGAGGTGTCGATGTCGACATTTCCTTCTCTTTTCTCTTTTTCTTTTTCCTTTTTTTTTTTCCTGTGCTTTGCCTTCTTTCGCTTCTTTGTGAGTAATGTTTTTGATATTTGTTTTGTTATTGTTTTAGGGTTTTATTAATCTGTTTCGAGATGGGAGCATTGAGGCTTTAAAGCGGTGTCGTTTTGGTCTGGAAATTGGGTCTTCCCAGAACACGGTTTAGACATTTTTTCTTTGGTATAAACACGGAAGATTTTTCCAAATTAGAATATTCCCCGTGGAGGTTTTAGGATACTGCTGTGTATTATCGTAGGGCTTTCCATTTTCATTTTTTATATTTTTTTATGAAAAAAGTTAATACTCTTTTGATTTCATATATTATAAAATAATTATCAAATTTACTTTAGAGATTTCAATTTATATCACTTTATCTCTCCTCTATTATCACATTATTCCATATGATTTATTCGATTTTAGTTTTTTTCCATAAATTTTTTTCATATAATTAATTAAAATCATATTTTTATTAATTCGATTCGAGTGATGTCGAGTCTAATTAGGAAATGTTCTTCCAATATAGTATTTTTTAATTTTAAATTTTAAATCTAAAATTTAATTAAGAATTTTAATATTTTTATTTGTGGATTGATTTTATGACATGTACAGATCAAATTACATGAATAACAAATTAATAAAAAATTGACAAAAAGCTAAATGAAATAAATTATAAGGCGAAAAAGTGATAATGGAGAGAGAAAAATATATCTTGAGAGAACAAGGAGAATAAAATGATAATTTTCACTATAAAGGTTTAATGACATTCTATAAAATGACATTGGGATTAATATATAATTTTTCTCTTACATTGTATTGCTATATCACGATTATTAAGTAAATCCTGACTTCATGCTAAATTTAATAAAACTTTATAATTGATTCAGTTTAAATATAAATTTTTAATTTTTGCTTAAATGGAGCACCAAATTTTGTTTTTATGTTGAACTCTGTTCTATAGAGATATTCAAATTGAGTCGATCATTAATATTTAAGTTCCGTCTTAACCTAATTTTATTACTTCTAACTACATATATCAATAGCTCAAATTGCTAAAGTATTTTCTATTTTTATAAAAATTTATATACTGGATTTAGTGGTATTTTCGACTATAGCTCTTTTGGCATGTAAAATATATCTGTGTCAAATGTCACAAAAAAAAAAACCTAGCTTTGCCGTTAAATATATTAAAATGTTGATAAAATCATTTAGAACATTATTTTTTTGGTATATTGATAAAGTTCGAACTCGAAATCTTTAAAAAGGAAAGAAAGAAAAAAGATGTCAATTGAGTTATGGCTCGCCAATTCCTTTAGAATATTATTTATTATTTTAAAATTATAAACTTTGGTCCTTCTGTATCTTGCATATTACATATTGCTTTTTAATATAAATTTTTAGATTCATTCCTATTTTTATGATTCCTATAGTGTTGAAGACAAATGTATGCATTTTATTTAATGTCGTATTCTATTATTATGATTTAATAATAAATATCTTTTTTATGTTACAAAAGAATAATTTAATGATTATAATTCTATTCTTTAATTTGAAGATTTTAAAATCAAATTCCTCTATAATAATTTAAAAAAAAAAGTCTTTTTCGTTACATGAAAAGTGATTTCATGGTACAGGCTAAATTAGCTTGGACTTTGGTGCCCAAAAAATTAATCAGAGCGAACAAGTTTGGGGAAACTAAGCTAATCTCTCTCTCTGTCTCTCTGTCTGTCTCTCTCTCTCTCTCTCTATATATATATATATAATAGTACCCTCTCTTGATAAAAGGTGTCTAAGCTTATAGGTCTAACCCACTTAACCCACAGGGTGATAGAAGACTGTCAAGTATGTTAGTGGTGGAATAGGTGAAGTATAATTGTTTTATATAGATTTAGGAATAAAATATTAATTCTTAAATTGAGTTTTATGATATTTGAATCATATTAATTCGATAATTTGAATACCGATCGATCAATATTAAACAAAATAAGTGAAGCATAACAAAGTGAAATGATATTAATTAATTTTTAAAATAATAAAAATTGCATTTCATTATACACTCAATGAATTTATTTCTGAAATCTCTTATGGAAATATGCTCTCATCTTAGTTCTTAAGTAATCATTATCCCTATTGAATTGGGGTGAAGTATATGTATCCGTTTCTTTTTTTTCATTGAAAAGTCAGAATATAAATGAAAAATAACGATAAAAAAGGTGAGGTATCGAAAATGATGTACCAATGAACAATTGATACATCGTTATGCCGCTTAATCAAAATTATGAGTTCAATTCACAATTTGAGTATGACATCAACCACATCAAAAGACCCTTACCCCCTAAGAGGGATCTCAGTCGAGTTGATTCAAATTAGTTGAGATGAAACTCTAGATATCAGATGATGGATCGAATCTAAAGCCAAAAAAAAAAAAAAAAAAAAACCCTTATAGTAAGTCCAAGCCTAAGCTCAAACCCAAGACCAAGGTCATTGGTGGATTGAGTTCAAGGGTTCTTTTTTTTAGTTTTTCTTCTTTTTATAAGAGAAATAAAAGTTAATAATTTTTAAAATAAAGTTAAAAGTTGTTTAATATTTTTAATTTTAAAAATAAACTTATTTCATAATTTTTAAAATAAAGTTAAAAATTAAAAGTTAAAAAATTAAAATTAAAGAGGAAAAAACGATGCGATGGTAAATAAATTTATAGCATGAATATATTTACTATTTTATATTTTTTAAGTAAAAATATAAATAAAATAAAAAGAAATATATTTCTTAAAAAGATGGAGTATAAAAAATAGGAAGAAATAAACGTCCAAAGTTATTTTTTAAATTTTTATTTATAAAAAAGTTAAAATTTATTTGATAGAATTTCTTCTTATAATGAAAAAAAAAAAAAAAACTCTACAAAGGGCACTCAATATGATTATTATCATAAGTCGGCCTTTATTCATTTTATAGGTTTAGCAAATACGCAACATTTGGACAAAACGACTACATTACTGGCAATGTAACAATTATACATATGGGGCACAATTAAAATCATTTGCCCAGTCATTTTATGTGACTCCCTAGAAGCATACATTCTTTTGTCTTTTTGAGAGATATCCTGCAATTGTTGTACAAACCATATTTAGCAAAATATTCACTACGCACCGAAAACAAATATTAAGAGCACTCCTTTATGCTGGATAATTTTACATATCCTTTAGTGAGGTTACATTGGTATCAGATTATAATGGAGAGGTCCAAAGCTGTGCAAATTTTACTTTAGAGACACTCTCTAACACTTCAAATGGGACAATTTCTCCGATCACCACCACCATCTTCGTTTCCAGGTCTATTTGATAGGAAGTCACTCCTGTTCCAAACGAAGCCATCTTTTTCAAATTTGCACAATGCTTTCATGGCAATTGGTAATAAACTAAAGATTAGGTAATCATGTGCCACGGTGAATATGACATTATTTATGAACAGATAGTCTGTCTAATAGAATAAAATATTAGATCTCTTAATTAATTCTCGATTTTAAAATTTAAGAATAAAAAATATTAAGTTAAAAAAATTATCTTTTAATTAAGGTTTTATAAGTATTTAAATTAAATTAATTTAAATATAATCAAAATACCAACGGTGATAATAAAAAAAAAAGATTCTATTTGCATACGTAGAGACAAGAAAGAACCTAAAAAAAACTATGTACCGCTTGAATCATAAGTAGCGTAAAACTCATTTTCATCAAAGTTAGCACTATCGGCATGTGGGGGCCTCTAAAGAATGATCTTTGTGAGGGTGAACATGGTCGGGGATTTGACACCTAGGTCAGGTCATCATTTTGGCCACTGATTTTGCTCGATGTTAGAGCAAAACCTAGCCCAAATGAAATGAAAACGAGGGTAATCATTTCACGTACCTTCCATCTTTGAAATATGCTTCTCAACCTTTCTTGCACAGTCACCACAGTGCATGGACACCCTCAGCACCACCACCTACATCATTCCAGGATCAGAGAAAGAAAGAAAAAAAATGAATTAATGTTAATTGGACAACCATATTATCAAGTTTTCCTCAATTTGTTGGTTAGGCACGGAAATTGAAGTTTTATTGTCTCTTAAAAGTATGACAAAAAAAAATAATAATCAAAATGACAAGATTAATTAACTAAAATTTATAACATTTGTTTCTGAAAAAAATAAATAAATAAATTGCACCACAATTTCCTTTTACCTTTCATACAACTTCTTTATTTCATTATATATGGAAGTTCCATGTGAACTTAAGCAGATCTTTCCAAATTTAAATGATCTATTGTTTACAAGACTAGATCAGGGTACTTGGTTGACAAATCCTGACATCGTTTTAAGCCCGGATTAAGTGCGGTGGCAGTAGCCAGTTCTTGACATTTGGAATCTGGAGGTAAGGTGCTTGTTTGAGTGGAAGAAGAGAGACCCAAAACTTTCTCCTCAATCCAGCATTAAAGGACCATACTTATAAAATACGTGTGTGAGAGAGAGAGCGAGGGTGCATGATCAAATAAAAAGTGAGCAGAAATTTGAGAAACAAGAGGAACTGACCTTTGGCCTCAGTTGAAAGGCTAAGGTCTGTTTTTCTTCAACAACATCCTTCAATCTGACCAACTGACCACCTTCATTTGCAACCAATGATCTTGTCTCAAAACCATCTTGGCTTTCCAAAGTGCTGGCGCAGAGACAAGCATTTGAGCAAGACGAAACACAGAGACAGTCCAACAACACCTTCCCAAAACTCCCAAAACTCCGCTTACCCATGTGACCTCCCTAAAAAACTCTTATTACTCCCCCAAAAACAATATCTTAAAAAGACTCTAGTCTAAAAGTTTGGCAAGTTCAATGTGGGGGTAAAAGAGAGACTTAGGAGACCGTGTTCTATACAGCAATTAAATACGTACTTAAAGACCCAGTTTCCTAGATCAAATGCTCAAGGAAGACAAAGTGGTTCATGGATGTCTAAAAAATGCACACACCCACTAGATTTTCTCATGTCATATGATCAACAAAAGGTACCTGCAAACTGTACAAACCAGAGATGCTCCAAATTTAGGGCATGTGACTGTCCTTCACTTGCTAATGAATTGAAGAATAAGCAAAACATATAAGCAGAGATCAGAATGACCAATAGAGGACCCTCTCCCCCAAACATCTATCTTGTGATCTAAGCTGGAGAATAAAGAAACATTATTGATGGGTTACGGATAAGCGTCCTTTAAAAAATGTATGCATCTTATAGTGAGGTTTGTGAACCTTTAAGCTTCTAATGGATGCAATAAGACAAAAAGGCGAGTAACCAAACCATCGCATGCTAGACTATGGTGCATCTAATAGTATGCATCTTGTGCCGACCATTCTATAAACTTGGATATATTTCTTTTCTTTGAGCTGTTTGGGATGGTCTTTGTACATAAATTATTCTAACATGGAAGCCAAGGGACCCAGTATTATTGAAGGCCATGAGCTCAGACAGGTGGTATTGAATAATTTTGCTTCTGAATTTTTCTGATTATTCCTTTCAAGTTATTGGATGTATTCCATTCAGGCTGGTCCATGTGATGTGATTCCCCTGTGTGGAGCGAAGTGAGGATTTTACTCTTGAGTGCCTATTCATATAATTTGCTTGAGGATCAACCTAGTATCAAATAATTAGTCTAATCAGTACATAAAATAGAATACACTTAAACAACATAACAAACTATTAACTTATCAAATACAAAATTCTAATATCATAAAATGAGTCTAATAATTACAAGCACATAACATTGTATCTAGCAACCATTTTGTTATAATTTAAAAATATAAATATACATATATATATTTCCTAAAACATGTCATTCTAAACACGTGGCAATCACATGACCTTCGCCAACAGTAACAAGAAGCGAATTTTGGTCTTGAATTTGGTCTATGTGGGTGCAATTGAAGCAAGGTCGGTGACTTAGAAAAATAGAAGGCAATCTATGTTTGGCTTTTGGCTCACTATAGAGAGCGACAATACTCTTTATTCCTAACAATCCAAATATTAACAGAACAACCGAGAAAACCTGTGACTATTGTCAACCACATGGAGGAAGACAAACTTGTCTAAGAGCACCAAAACATTTTATCTTCCCTCTCCCACAAAAAGTGAAGAAACTTGGTTTCAATGCGTGTGTTTGTCTCGTGAAGAACAAAATTTTTCCAGTAGGTCTCTACTGTCAATAAAGGCTCCCGCAGAAATAGTTCTTTTATCATGCTAATCTTAAAACAAAGGCCAAAAATATAGGACGATATTGCTTGTGGAACATCTCCTTGGTGAAAAAGCAACATAATATAAATGCAACCAAAAGAATTGAACCATCCAAGGTTCTGTGGATTGAAAAATTGATACTCTCAATCTTCGGATCATAGGAATAAAAGACATATCAGCCACATCATATTTAGTTAGATCACCCTGGTTAACATCAATGTTGGAGGCAATGGTGAAAGAAGAACGAAAAGGAAAAACGATGAGTTTCTTGAAAGCAGCAGCAACAGCTCAACAACAGCACACGAGCACAACTATAATTATAAGGCAAATATGACGCAATATCATATACTCACTTACCTCGTTGGTACAGTCTCAAAACTAATGGATCGACATTTTGTTTATCAAACATGAAGCACAAGCTTCACAGAAAGACAAACCGTTCATGAGAAACGTAATGATTTTTCAGAAAACATCATCAGTCAAATTTAGAGAGATGAGTATATGTCAAGCACAGTCAAACTATGTTAAGGTACTGCAGTTGTGCTGTAGCACCGACTCTTCCTATCTGAAGTGTATCATGTAGCACCATCAGCCACGGCTGCACAAAGAACCAAAATGAAAAAAGAAATTATTTTTTTCCATCATAAACATGCACAAGAGGGAAAAGGAAAAGAAAAGAAAATAGTATTTTTACCATGTCTGAAATTAATTTAAAAGGTGTAATAGCCTGGCAGAAGAGCAAATATCCACCGCCCAAGAGACAAGAATGCATAAAATATGTATACCTTGTTTTCTTGCATAAAACAAGAGACTAGAAATGGGAACTGTGTTTATTTCAAAAAGGTATGAGCAACATTTAATTGCTTGTCCACCAAACAGGCATGCAAGAATCCCCATAGTACAAATTTTTCCAGAAAGTAGAGAGGAGCCTTGGTTTGATGAATTTGACTTTGTTGCAAGTCAAATATGACAAAGGTGTTGCAAAAGTTGATAAGATGATATTCCTCTTTGTCAAAGTCCTAAAAACAAAAAGTAGGAATCCCATTATGCACTTGATCCAATAGGACCGACTTTACATATATATTCTCCTATTGTGTCTTCTTTGATTGCCACATCAATGTTTCCATTAATGCTGTTGCCCAAAAATTACAATTCAAATATTCCTTAGATGCAGTCAGACAACTAACAAACTTATCATCCCTTTTAGCATTTCATACTCTTCATAAAGAGAATCTCACATCACCAGCGCCACAAAATAGGGTTCACTTCAAAAGAATCCAGATGACATATCCTGAGACTCCAACTTCCATAGGAAGATTTGATGGTCTAACGAAGAGATATAATTGAGATACTTAACATGAAGTGAACAAAAATAACATCCTTGGGTAAGACGGCATTTATTTATTTATTTATTTATTTTTAAAGCTCCACTCTGGTGTTCTTCCAGCATAATGTCAGTAATCTTCCCAGGATGGTTAGGAGACACTCATGCAAAGCACATTGACCTGGCACATTTTGGGAGTTTTACAGCTCGAAGAGTGAAAAAAAAGTTCTATGCAGTGTAAAAAAATTTATTATTATTATTTTTTTCTTAAGAAAAAAAGAACACTCCGCAAAGTGTAGAACCCCCTCAAGGTTTAGAAAAAGGGCAAACGGGCCCCCTAGCAGTTAAAAGCATTGAACTCACTTGGTCAATCTTACTCTATGAAACCACATGATAGCCATTTCCCTCTAATCAAAACTCTGAATACCCCCACTTGGGCATCTCAAAGTGGCATCCATATTGATTGGATAGAAGAAGGGGCCCAATTACCAAAGGTACAGACTATAGGGATGCTTTTGGCAACTTTTTGTGGGTCATTTGACAAAGGAAAACCCCACAAGGGACTATGGGAGTTATATACACTTCTCACAGAAAAGAATCAAAACAAAAAATAGTTTGGAGATATTTGACAGTGCAACCATAATAAGATAAGGTTGGGAAGATCATCAGTAGCCTCACCTGCTAAGTAAATCTTTATATATTTTTGCTGAAGTTCATCCCCATAAATCTGCAAAGAACAGATATACTTGGAGAAACATTAGACCACAAGCACACATGTTGTTGTACAAGCCAGTAGCAAATACATGCTCATACCCACCCACTTACTCATCCCAAATGAGAGAGAGAGAGAGAGATTGCCTGTAAGGCCCCCATTGCTGTCATCAAAGTTCAATATTTGCAATATCTGAACGAGAATATTGATTAGTACTTCAGAACTGTAAGCCATTTCCAGTAACAGGTGATAGTAGTATTGCAGCATTGGCAACACTTAGTTTTGATGCCAACCTCCAAATATAAGATAGACATTCACAGAGAAAGGAGAAGAGGACAACAAAATTCACTGAGGTAAGGTGAAAAATGAAGCAGCTGCACCAGTGGGAAACTAGGCAGATCAAACACTGATAACATAAGCTTCTGGACTCCACCTAGATATCATACAGGAACCAAACACTAACCTAAGTTACTAACAAAGATAGTTTGGAGACTGAGTGTTGAAGTTAAATAAGAAAATAAATAGAATATACATATATATATGTACTTACACATGCATATGCTACTTGTGAAATGGTGGCTAAAAGTACATAGCTACAACACGTACTAAAATCACAATAAAAGGAAGATAAAAGCAATATACCTGGTAAAATTTGTGGCATGGCACCAGAGCTGTGATCATCACAAATCCCACTGTATGCATAAGGACCTCTTCCACTTCGAGGGAAACTGCACATTTCATTTCCGATAGACAATGCTCCCCGTGTATCTAATTCTTGTGAAGGCCAAACACCATGAATATCAACCACAGAATATGGCGATACAGCTTGAGTTGGAGAGCTACATCCAGTCTGAGATTGCTGATCCAAATGACGGCCTAAAACTTGTGGAGAAGGTCTAAAACTGGACTGTGGAATACATAGTCGAGCAGCATGATAGCGAATCTGTGAAGAACTTGGATTTGCTAAGCCAAAAGGTGAAATTGAAGGGCAACCAAGAGGTCCTGAGAGTGCCAGAGACTCCGCAAAATGAGCAATATAAGCCGGTGGGACCACAGAAAGTGGCACTGGCATACTAATTAGCTGATGCCCAACAACAGGAACAGCAGCCTGACTGAACCCAAGTGTACTCCTCTCCATGCAGTTAGCGATTTTTTGCCCGGGCTGCAACATATTCCCAGGCACAATGGAAGAAAAAAGGTTCCTCCTAGTGCTTCTGCATCTCATGTCCCTGTTTTTAGTCAGAGTGACTTCCTGGCTGGAAGAAGGCAATGGATGAACCAGAGAGGAATCATTACTGGAGCTTGAAGCAGAAAGCTTGTTCTTACATGTCATTTGATCAGACTGCAAATTTGAAGTGAGACACAAGTGGAGAACTCACACTAAATTAGTATCTACAGTTTTTAGGACCAATTTGTAGGAAAGCCACTACGACATTTGTTGAGAACAAAGTAAGTTCCTCCTCTCCATGACCATAAAAAGCACTTACATGTTGCCTTTTTGCCAGAAAATTTTCATAGCTGTTCTTCTTGAGGGGTTTGTATCGTACAGGGCCTCTCCCTCTAGCAATTCTTCGAATGTTCCTTTTGTTGTTGGAATGTACCTTTGCAGATTTCTTTTCCTGAACATACATTTCAAGGTCTCAAGGAAAACAAGGTATAGTACGGAGATAAGGTCGAAGTAACAATTGGGAACTACAAAAGCCTCTAATATAAGCATTAACCTCCTCTTGATGTGATTCATTAAGCATCATTTCCTGGAACTTGTCATGCTTCCATTTCTCATCATCTTTTGGCAGCAACAATTTCCTTCCATTGAATGCTTGCCTGAACAATACAAACATCTGCTTGAAACAAACCAGCAAACTCATACTACAAATACTTCCATTGAATGCACAAATTAAGTTGACATTTCTTTCAAGGATTAGACTTCAAGAATGGCGGGACTGCCTGGCCTATCAGTGTCCTGCTACCTATTTGAATTGAACATGAGGATATTTTCTGAAAATGATTAATTATGTATAAAGTCTAACACACTGGCTTGCTTTCCTAAATTATCACCATGTTATAATGATTCCAAACATAACTAGGCCTAGTTTAGTTGTCTACCATAATATCATGCAAGAACCACTCAACATTTCCATAGATTGAATTTTATGAATAACTGATATAATAAAATCCAATGTATCACAATCTCATAAGTCACTAAAAAACTAGTAGTAGAATCCTTCAACATCATTGCACCAATAAGGCCTCGTCACATCAAATTTTCCATTTCAATTATTGACTTCTTCAATTTGGCTTTAAGGACCATTTAAATTAGTCTTTTTTCTTTTTCCTTTTTCCTTTTTTCTATCTAGTAATATAATTTTCATCTTTCATGATATACTTGGTACATGACATCATAATGCCCATTATATAGCCCAACGTAACACAGTCTTTTTTAATTCAATAAATTCAGTGTTGAGGATTATCAGTGCTTCGCGTTGCCTTTCTCCACAATCTTGACTATAAATCAAGCAGTACAAGCCAACACCAAATCTCCATAACCAAAACTCTAAGTCCATTATACAGAAAAAGAAACATACAATCCAGCACCAAATTTTCATATCCTGAACTCAAATTACATTAAGCAGAAATTTAAATATATACAAGCCAGCACCAAATATCCATAACTTAAAGTACTTTATGGAAAAACCTAAACATCAATTTCACAAAACAATGAACACATATAGCCTAATCTTAGTAATTGCAACAAGAATCACGCAATATAGAGATACTTTGCAGTTTAAAAAAAAAATCACAAGATTTAGATGGAGATATGGTTTTTACCTGTGTCGACGTCTACATCGATCGTCATGCATATAGAAAGCACCGAAAGTAGGAACCTCAAATGGTGATCTCTCTCTCATCTCCGAACTTCCGCGATCTTCGCCGGAAGAAGAAAACTTTTCTTCACCGACGAACTTCGCAGGAGCCTCGACTTGCTCTGCGATTTCATCAGCTTCTTCGTCTTCGTAGGAAGTCGGAGCAAGACCCTTACCGTCCAATTCACAGTCAAAATCAGAGAAATATATATCTCTCTCTTCTTCGTCGTAGTCTTCGTCGTCGCTCGCTTTTCTTCTTCGCAGTGTTAATGGCAAAACCGATTCGTCTGAGTCGCTTCCTTCTTCTCCGTCGAGTTTCATCATTGAACTTTCTGTTCGAGATCGAGATCGAGATCGAGAGAGAGGAAAATGGAGGGAGTGAAGTGAGCACAGATGGGAGGGAGGCGATTTTAGAACGGTCGCGTATTTATAGAGTTTTATTTTGGTGTGGTTGGGGTGAGAGGCGATTTTGTTCGAATTTGAGGGGTGTTTTAGGGATATAATTGTGCCTTCGAATTTGGACCGACGAAAGGAAACGGCCTTTGTCCGCTCTACAGCGTGGATCGTGGAGGTTAGACATAATCTCTTACATTTCCATAAAACGCAGCATTTTCAGTCAATTACTCTCCTAATTATATTTGTTGCCCATTTCACCAACGAAATGACCAATTCAACTACTTATTTAAATTCAAAAATGATTTGGAAACATTTATTTTGAGTTTTTAATTTTAATTTTATATTTTTATTTTTTCATAAAAATATAATCATTGTAATATCAAAATAACGTAATGCAACAATTGATTTGTAATTTTTTTTTTATATATTTTGAGCATATAATGCCCCAATCCAATGATATCGTTTATTGTAAATAAGATAGTTAATAATGACTGATCACTATGACACACACAATGCTAATGAAATAATGGAAGAGAACGGAGAAGAAAGAAAAATTAAATAAAAAATAATTAAAAAAATTCGGACTTTTCATCAATATTTATATGTAACTATAATTTTATTTATTTCTTTAATATCTATTTTAATTAGTAAACTTCTTAAGATTTTTGCATCTATGAAGAGTTTAGAATTCTAGTCTTATAAAAGAAAAGGAGAAACAAAACAATGTATTTGGATCATTGCATCAAGAGATTATTTAAGAAACGGATGAGTCTGGGTCCCAAGAATTTTCTCACACCAAGCCACGTATATAGACTGAAGTCTATTTGTCGTGGTCTAAAATTTTCTGTAGTTTGATTTTAATATTTTATACATCTACTTTTCTATTTCTAGATAATTATTTACTTGGCTTATTTCTCGTGTGGGCCTTGGACGTTCATGCGTATTTCTTCTTTTCTCAAAGAAAAAGTCTGCCTCTTCATCATGATTTTTCAACCCAATCAAAAATAACAAAGTATTTGGTTTTTTTTTTCATTTACTCTGCCTGAAATCACAAAATTTCTAGTGTTTTGCAAAATTTGATGCTTAAATTAAAATTGCCTAATCAAGCATTAAATTTCAATTTGTTGAAATTATAGATGCCAACCTTTTCTCATTCAAGAGTTTCCCTTATTTGAAAAATACACGAATTATTCAAAATTTAATTGTTTACCATATTGATATGTGATGTAAGCCCCATTTGAGAGAGAGAGAGATAGAAATCGAAAAGATTATATTGAGATAGTCATCTTTTAAATAGAGTTTCGTATTTGAATTGGATGAATCGGAAGATAGATTTAAATATCGATGTAGATACTGAGAGAGAGAGTTTAAATAGATTTTCTTTTAAGAAAATATTGATATGCTTTTATGATTTTTAGGTAAAAATTTGACTCTATTAACAAAATATCATATTTTTTATTTATTTATTTTTTTGTTTCAATTGAAAAGGTCACAAGTAAAACACTGCTTCAGAGCAAAATTTGATGCTTTATAATTTATTTTTAGTTTCAAATCTTAGATAGGAGGGTATAAATTATATAAAGAAAGATTATTTTTTCTTTTTTACTTAAAATTATGTACACAAAATCAGCATAACTTGAGACATACTGAAATCCACCTCTCCATCGCTATGCTCATTTGTTGTTCTTTTTTAGTTTCAAAAAATAAATACCTTTTTTTCTTTTCCCAATTTCAAAAATAAATATTTGTTGCATGGGACTCGGAAGAACGGAGGGTTTATCTCGAAGGTTAACCATCGTGAAAATTTTAAAGCTAAAGGGGGATAGAGAGAGTCTTAGTAACCACTAATAAATGTTTTAATCGGAAAACATTTGGATGATACACATACTGCCACTAAATATGAGATATAAAATAAATCAAATATAAAATTTAATAAATCTGAGTTTGTTTATATTTTTGAATATAGTATTTTATATTATCACATGCTTTTTATAAAATATTGTATTTTTATTAAAAAAAAAAGAAAATTGTATTCGCATACAAAAATGGCGGATTGCATGTAAAAAAAAAGGGTAGAAATTATAACTTTTTAATGTGAACTATATATTAGATTAAATTAATTTTCTTATTTGTAATGAGACAATTATATTGAAGTGCTGACATAATATTAGATGACAACGTCGCGTTCTCTCACCAGCGCCTCCTGTGTTTTTAGAGATAAGGAGGCTGAATTTTATCCCTTTTCTTGGTCAAGAATTAATACATTTCCATATCCAAGAAAAAAATGATTTACTTTAATATAATTTTATTAACCAATAAAAAAATTGTAAAGATTCAGAGCGGCCCATCAAAATCCCATGACGAAAACGGTCAAAATCATCGCTCGTCGCCCAGGAAAAGTAACAAAAACAAATAACTCTCTCTCTCTCTCAAGGTTTTTACAAAATTTTCATAATTGACCGAAGACTAAGACCAGTTACGACTCTGACAATAGGCGGCGTATCCTGTGTCCTAACCTCACCCTATTATTCCCCCAACCCCCTTGGGGAAGAAATAGGAAGCACAAACTGCTGTACAGCTCGTGGTTTCTAATCCTCGTAAGAGAGAGAGGATCTCCAATTTCTCACTTTTCTTTGCCTTTTTTTTCCCCGGAAATCAGTTATTGATTTCGATCTTTAATTAAGAAAAAGGTCAGTGGTTTATGTATTTTCTTCTTCTTCTTAATCAGTTTTAATTCTAGTCCGATCTGATATGTAGTTGTGTTATAGTCTTTTAGGCAAGGTTTTAGTTGAATTGAATCTATTCATTTTGGAATTTTTGTTGTATTTTTTGGAAATTCTGAGCGAATATTGAAGCTTCTGATGTTTTGATTGTGAATTTTAGGTTATTTGATGTGTAACATCTGTACGGTTTTTTTTTTCTTTCTTTCTGTGATTTTAGGGTTTGGAGTTAAATGGCGAGTCGGCTGAAGGAAGATGAGAAGAATGAAAGGATTATTCGAGGGCTTTTGAAGCTGCCGGCGAATCGACGGTGTATGAATTGCAATAGTTTGGTGAGGAATTTTCTTATGGGTGTCTTCTTCTACTCTTTACATGTATAGCGTGACCCTTTCGTAGTCTGAATTCAATTTCGAATTGGATGAAATAATATTAGGTTTATATTAGGGACAGTTTAATTTTGTGGACGATTTTTTTGGAGTGGGAGGGCGTGATTTTTTGGCATTGTCAAAACTGGTTATGGAAAATGGTCGATACTAGAATTTGTACATAGTTCGTGCCTATAAGAGAGAGATGTGGACAGAAATTTTAGGAGATAATAGTGGGATTAGGAGATACCTGATAAAAAGGAATATCTTTAATATTCAAGGGCATTATTACAATAGAATACCCGGCATGTTTGAAGAGACTATATCTATGTGTTCTCCTGAATGATAGTGATAGATTAATGACAGCAAAAAGCTGACGAGGAATAATTTGAGTAGCCTGGACAATTGGGTCATTGCTTGATGCTTGCATATATTATTTGGTTGTTTTTTGTGTTACGGGAAAAACTAAAATAGTTGCATTAGTGATTGGCAAAAACCTATGGTGTTCTAATTTTTGCTGGGGTCTGAAACTGCACACCACATGTGCGAAGAAAAGAGCGAGTTTTGAGCAAGAGCTTAAATCGGGCTGAGTTGTGATTATTAGTAAACTTCCTTTTTGTCTAAGAATCTTGCCTTTTGTTTTTGTTATTTTTATAAATCTTTTTAAGAAAAAATAACACATTAAATTTTATGGCTAATTTAAACCAAAAAAGCTTGAGGGATTAGGCATTACATTAAGGACAGGTTGGCTTTTTAATTGCTACTAAAAATTTTCCCCTACATGCTACAACTGTGTTGAAGCGTTTGGTGTTTTATACTAAGAGAGGAGTAGCTTTTAGAGAGGGAAAGAATTGGATTTTGGGGCTAGTTCATAGAGGATCAATTTTATGCAATTGGAAATGTGTCTCAGCTTCAAAAATTTGTCTCAAAGAGTTTCCTTAACAATATAAATAAATATTTAAAGGAAAGAAAAAAATTAAAAAGGGCTGGCTAGTAGGTGTGTGAACAAGCTGAGCCAACCTGAGTTTTGAGATGTTGAGGCTCCTTAAAGCTTACCCTATCTTATTCAAACTTTCTTTCTTAAGCTGATCTGAAGATTGATTTCTGGTGTAAAAAATGGGGATAAAGAAATTGAGATGTGCTTTAACTGAAGCTCCCAAATTTCAGCTCAAATCACTATTGTAAATTTATACTTTCCTTATAATGTATTGTGGAGTATGAACTTAACCCATTTAAGGACTTGTGAAAGCCACCTTGAAAGTCATTTAACTTCAAAATGGAGCCGAGGCATAGTCCTCTTCTCAGCAATTGAAGAATCCTGATTTTTGAGTCTGAACCCAAGCAAGAGTTGTTGCTGCTAACTTCTCATGTTTCAGTTCTCACACTTGCTGGCAAAGGAAGTTTTTCTTGATTTCTTACCTCATTAAGTACTATATTTTTTGTGATAGAAAGTTACCATAATTCTTCTTTCTTAGAGTGTATGGAGTCACAAGACTCACTTTTTTGTGCTATCCCATCTAAGTTATGCACATTGACATTCTATTTTTTTTTTTTTCTAAGCAGGGACCACAATATGTCTGCACAAATTTCTGGACATTTGTTTGCACAACCTGTGGTGGAATACAGTAAGTGCCAAATTTTTTTGCAGCAAATAGTTGCAGTTCGTTTCTAACATCAATGTAACCGGCTTTAGATTGCCTGAGGCAATTTTGTTTGTTCCAATGTCTTAGCTAAATTTGGTTTTCTTTGCTGAACTATTTAAAACTCTTTCCAGCCGTGAGTTCACACATCGAGTAAAGTCAATATCAATGGCAAAGTTCAATTCCCAAGAAGTTAGTGCCCTTCAAGGAGGTGGAAATGAGGTTGGAATAGATTACACAGATTTCATAACATTCATCTTATACCTGATTTAGATGTGGCCAAGGTTCTAGCATGGGATTTAACTCTGATTTATGTTTTAGACTGCAAAAGAAATCTATTTAAAGGAATGGGATGCACAGCGTCAGTCTTTCCCTGATGGCAGGTTTTTCCTATGCTTAATTTTGTTCTTTCGTATGCCTTTGATACCATGTGTAGTTCTGATAGATTTTTTCTGGCAGTAATATTGAGAGGCTTCGTGACTTTATCAAGCATGTCTATGTGGATAGAAGATATACTGGGGAAAAGAATTTTGATAAGCCTCCTAGGGTGAAGGTAAGCTTATCTTCCATCATTCGCCCCCATGATTCTGATACCCCTGTGATAAGTTTGAAACAAGATTCTTCCTTAAATCTTTCACCTATATACTCCAATTCAGTGCAACTCAATTCTTTGTTCTCCTGCGAGTTTTTCTGCTTGTTTTATGCTGCAAGTTTTGAGCTATAGACTCTTCAGTGGGTCCTTGGAATTTTTTAGGTTCCGCTTAGTTTCCTGTTTAACAGAAAAATATTATTTGGTTTGGCAGTTTTTAGTCATGTATTGTGCCAATGTGGACATTGCTTAGTTAATTGAAGTAAAAGGTTTGCTTAGTTAATTTTTAACTTGTGTTTTATGCATTTGATAGCTTAAAGGGATCAAGGTTGTTTGTTTATTGGACCATAGTGAATACTGAGTTTGTAGTCATGTCATATTCATTTCTTGTCTAACTCAGTACGTATCATCTTCATTTCTTGTCTAACTCAGTAATTATCATCTTGTAAGGAGAAGCTCCAATTTGGGTCTGAGTATGGCTAAGTTGTATGCATCATTGAACCTGAATAATAATGACACTGCTTAAATCATCAAGGGTGTTGCTGTTTAATCTAGAATTATAGTTACAGAATAATGGGATTATTTGGAACTTGTTGGTATCACTACTGAACTTGGTGACTGACTGGGTTGTGCATTTATTAACCAATAGAGTGACAAAGAGGACTCCTATGATAGGAGGTTTGATACGTATCAGGGAGGGTCCCGCAGCCCACCATATGATGGCACAGATGAACGCCGTTATAATGATAGATCCAGCCATGGTGGAAGATTAGAGGACAGAAATCGCACAGGATATGATCAAGAATACCGGCAGTCTGGAAGCCCTGCCCGCCCAGAGGTAATAAATGATTGGCGTCGAGAGGATAGATTTGGAAATGCAAAGAGATCTGAAGATCGAAGGTTTTCTGATAGTGATTACAAGGTGGAAGGCAGTTCGCCTGATCGTCAAAAAGATGTTGATTCTTCAAGTCCCCCCGTTGTCCGCCCTGTTAGAGATATTTTGGGTGAGAATGTAATACCTCCTCGGATCAGCGAACCTCCAAAAGCTAATGGCAGTAGGGCTCTAGATGGTTCTCTACATACACAGGTAGGCTTCTTTTTAAATGATTCTCTGTTTGCTCGTATGGTTGTTTCTTTTATGGGAATGCTATATTCTTGTTTTTCTTGACCTTTTCTTAGACTCTCAAATTCATAGTTGATAATATGCTTTTTGTGGGTGATTCACTTGTTAACTATTCTTTGCTGTTCTCAGGAGAATATTCCTGTAATCATATTTAAGTCGAAATATGGTATGAAACCACTTTGGAACTCTAAAATTGTTTGTTAACAACTTTGTGTGCCTATTTTAAAATCTCTCTTTATCACAGTGAATTACCCCGCTAAAC
Organism: Dillenia turbinata; assembly: GCA_037126225.1. NCBI lineage: Eukaryota > Viridiplantae > Streptophyta > Magnoliopsida > Dilleniales > Dilleniaceae > Dillenia > Dillenia turbinata. Next base: position 26,315,497 of record JBAMMX010000003.1, on the reverse strand, counting down.
TTTTATAATGAAACTCAATGTCCCCCATAAGTGAAGATTGCAAGTTTTCCAGCGATAAGTTAATGAAATTTTGGACAAACATCTTTGAGTTTTGTTTTTGCTCACCTCCGACACTAATTTTTAATCAAATTTGACACCAGAATTGAATTTCATGGAACTCTTATGAAAATTTGAACATCAGATATGGAATTGTTATGAAAAATCCAGTGGAGAGTCAAATTTAGTGAAAGTGATAGTCAGAGGTAAGATAAACCAAACGCCAAAGGTATACTCGCTTGAAATATTGTACAGAGCTTGCCAAAGAGCTAATGGCATTTACTTATAGGGGATATTGAATTTCATTTTGAAAGTTTTGGTGGTAAATCAGTACAACAGATGTCCAGTGGTTAATTTGAAATTAGGCATAAAGTTTGGGGGATATTTGTGCTTCTGGACCTGTAGTTGTTAACCAAATCTTGCACAAAATGGCTGTGTTAGGTTAAGTTGTTGAAATTGTTGCTTCTACCATGGTGGTTGGTACATGCTTAGGTTGATATTCTTTTGGACAAAAGCCAGTATAGTTGAGAAGTTTGAGGTAAACTATAATCACATTGCAAGAATCAATGCTTCCCATTCAGTTTCAACTGCTCGTGTTACATTTGAGAATTTAGTTTTGTTGTTTCTTTTCCCCTTCTGTCAATTTGAAACTTTAGTGTCTATTTTTCTGAGTTCTGCATAACATGGATTTCAAACTTTCAAGTTGTTCCAATCTTCAAAGAGATAACATAGCCAATCCTATGAGATTGTTAAGCTATATTAAAGTTCAGTGAAACAAAATTGTAATTTGTTGACTGGGGATAAAAGAGTTCTTCTGCTGCAACATAATCGGTGGCTGGTGTGAGCGGTGAAAATGAAATGCATTAAAAAAGAGAGCTACAGAGTCTGTCTGGGGAAGCAAATTCCCCTTACATCACTTGTTATAACAGAAAACATAAAGGGGGAGGGGTGTCAAGTATTACAAAAATCTTGAGTTTGAGTGCAACCCGATTTGGCAAGCAAATCTGCCAGAAAATTTCCTTCTCTGTATACATGAACTGGCCTGCTACTGTGTGTCAAAGAATAAGCTGCCTGCAGTCAACCACAAAAGAACAAATTCTATGGCAATCCTCTTCTATTGAAATAACAAGGTTGACATTCATCCTTTACTTTGTTTGTGGTCTTCCTAATATTATAAGGTTAGTTTAGCAAGTCATCTGTTTTGTTTTCCTTCAATTTTGGCTTTGTGCTAAATCTGTGTGGTGTTATGCGTGCATGCTTCTTTATTCATATGCTTCAGCATAAAAACTTATTTATTTCTGATTTCTCTCCCAACTTGATGTCTCAGAACTATAATTCCGCTAACTTCAGTTGAAAGGGTCATTTTCTGACACATATAATCCAATTGCAGAGAACTGTTTCTTCCAGTGGCTTGGGATCTTCTAATGGGAATCCTGTTGAAGCTAAGGTGGAGAATCCAGTAAGCTTAATTGACTTCGATGCTGATCCTGAACCTCCTATTGCTGCAGCATCACCTCCAACACAACAAAATAATATGGGTCAAAATGTTGCACAACCTTCAAATTCATCTAGTAATGATAATTGGGCCAGTTTTGATGTCGCTCCTGAGGCAAAAGTATCTCAAGCTCCAACAAGTATGAACCCATTGGAAGAAATGTTCTCGAACTTAACAGTTTCAGCTCCTGTACCCGTACAACAAGTATCTGGACTGCCAATTACCAGTGGCATGGGTATGTCAACGCAACCTGCTAGTGGCAATATGGCGGCTGCACCTTTTGGACAATTGTCAATGTCACCCGTAAGTGGTGGGTTTCCTGTAACTGCATCAGCAAATAACTCCTCGGCATTTTCCCCTACCGTTGCTTCAGGAGCTTTTCCCAGATCAACACCAGTATTGCCTGTCAGTGGCGTAAATTCCATTGAACAGTGGCCTACAATTCAGCACCAGCAGCATTCTTTATTCCCTGGAACAGGGAGTTATCCTGTTCAGCCGCAAAATCCTGTTGTTGGACCTTCAAGCAATCAGGTGGATCTCACACTGGATTTCTTTATGCTCTAATGATAACTGAGAAAATTGTTCTCAATGCTTCTTGTGCTCTTTTGCCCAGCTTTGGAATCCACCAGTTGCCACAAATACACAAGCACCTGTAAATATTGCAGCTGCACATTCATTCCGAGCTGTGTCAAAACCTGGATCAGATGTCCCGCCTGGAAATGTAGCTCAAACTGAACCTGGGAATGTGAAATTGGCTGGAAGAAAAGAACTACCAGAGGTATTGGTGTTTTACATGCTCAACTGCTTTTCTTGGTTTCTTTACCTTTTTTTTTTGGCCTTGGGGGGGGGGGGGTTTAAAACACCACAATTTGAGGATTATGCCATATAATCATTAACATTTGTTGCACAAGCTCCTAACATTTCTGAAACAGTTCATTATCTTGTGGCATCCGGTGCTTAGTTGGCATTGATGGCTAAAAGTGTAAAAGGCATCCTGAACTGATTCTCATGCCATGACTATTCCACAGGATCTTTTTACAGCAAGTAATCCATCCTTCTACATGCCAATGCAAAGCTTTCAATCTGGTCCACCTCGAGCCATGGGGTTTTCAATGCAATATATGGCAACAGCGGTATGCGACACCCAATTATCATGTCAACTCGATGGTTTCCACGCATCCAAATACATGCATGGTCATGTGACAATTTTTTTTTTTAATTGTGCCAATGCATTCTTTTCCCCAGCAGTCAAGATCAATAAATCCATTCGATATCAACAGTGAACCATCTGCATCTCAAGCTCAAATGGTATGTACTGTGCTAATACTCATTTTATTTCTCAAATACTCATGAATTTATGGGCATTATTTTGTGTGAGTTTCAACACGAAAGGGATTCTATCTCTGTGGAGCTCATGTGTTAAACTTGTTTAGTGATTCTCAGAGCCATGAAAGAAACTGGGCCCTAAATTTTCTTCATGGTTAGTTAAGGATAACCCCGCCCTATGAGCTTTTCCCTGAATTTCTCTAAACATGCTTATCTGATGGCCTGAACCCCTCATCTATGATTTCCAACATGAACTTACCCATCATGTAAGTGTTAAATAAAATTGAGTGGGTCAGAAGGTATTTTGGTGAATCAAGAAGGAGAAAACGGGGCCCAGAGGGGTTGTTAGATGAAGCTTTTGATGTTGATTGTTATTATTTTTTTCTTGTAGCTTTTTAGGGCTAAATGCAAGTAAAAATGGTGAAGTGTGATTTTTGTGTCAAGAGCCATTAAGTTATATATACAGCACTGTGGTGCTTTCCGAATGAATTAATGCTTTAGGAGGATTTGGGACAAAGAGGTAGATTTTAATTAGGAATGACAATATTCGATCTGATCCGACGGATACCCGAAAAATCCGATCTGACGGATCGGGTTTTTTCCTCAAAAATCGGGTTAGGGTCAGGTTTTAATATTAAAGTTGTCGGGTCGGTTCGGATACGGATTTATGTTATAAGTAATCCGATCCGATAATAATTTATAACAAAATAAAATTTTATTTTAATATAATATTATTAAATAAAATAAAAAGATTTTTTTTGAGTTTGTTATAATTTGTAAATTTCATTTTTATTCTTGAACAAATATTATTAAATTAAAAAAATGTATTAGACTATGGTTTAGACTTGGTAACTTTCTGGGTCTAAATGTTTTTGTGGTCTCTATATTTTGTGTACAGGTATCTAGTTTGATTGAGCCCTTTTATCTGGTGGACATGAATAGTCTACTGATTTTTCAATTTTTTTTCCCTCAAACTTGCTGATTCTGCATTAAAGTTAACTTCTCCATTTTTCCCATTATTTTATTTTATTGTCTCAATCTCCTCCTTCGTAAAATTTGGTTCATTAAAAGCTGTCTAATAAAAAAAGGTGTCAAACTGTAGCTTCTATGAGATCTAGGAAGTTTCTGCCATTTGATACTATCGTCAGCTTCCAGAATTTTTCAATTTTTTAAGTTGTCCTTCTGTAGTTTCCTTCCATGGGCTCGTTGCAAGGTGCTTTATCAAATGCACCTTCTCAGACAGGTTTATTGCGTACTCAGAGCCTTGGTACTATGATGCCTACATGGATGCCACCTCACTCGTCCTCTCATCCATTGGTAATGCCTCCTCAGGCGCCAGCATATGCTTCATCAATGCCTCGAGGTAATATCATCTGGCAGTTGCTTTTCCAGTCCCTTCTCCTGATGATATTTCAACTCTCTGTTAATTGTTTCAGGTTTATTCTCAGGGCAACAGGTACCAAATAACATACTGCCTTCTGGGTAAGTAGATTTTTCATTGTTTACTGTTTCACTTATAGGCTAAAACAGAAACTGAGACCTGGGGGGACCCAAGACTGGAACCTGGGAGTGTGCTATACCAAGTACAAAGTACATGCATTTTCCATGATCCATACTTGCCCTGTCCAATATTGGAACACTGAGTGGCAATAAATGTTGAAAACTATATCTAACTGGAGAGAGAAATAAAACTGAAAAAGAAAAATGATAGGCAGGAATGTTGCTTAGAACTGCAAGAACAACAAATCCAACTTTGTCCAACCTAAAATATCTGTTGATTAGATTGAAGTTAGCTTAATGGAATCTAGCTAAATGTTTTCACCGGTATGAATTTGCAATGTAAGTACCAAGAACTGTGTATATGATGATTCTCACTTCAATGAATGGTTTTCATATGAATCGGTAGCAGTGATTGCATTATCTTTTACATAGAGAGGTTCGAACTTGAGACCTTTAGAAGGGGGAGGGGGAACGGTGCCAGTTGAGCTATAGCCCATTGGCGCGGTGATTGCATTATCAGTAACACCACACTCATTTAAACTTCTTGGTGTTAATTTGCAGGCATCAAGGAGTGGGGAGTTTTGGGAGGGAAGGGGGTAATTATGGCACATTAAATTCAATTCCGCAGATGAATGCAAGAAACTCGGCACCCAATACCCCTAGTTCTTTTCCTTCTGTTGGAGGAAATCCATTTGGGTGAATTTGAATTGAAGCAAGATGAAAGCCCTTTATTTTGGGATAAAGTTTCAAGTGTTTTGCTCCATGCCAAGCCACTGAGTGGGAAATTTTGTCCCTTTCTATTTAGATATAGTGTTGCTTTAGAAGGTTTCCTGTGTGACGCCCCAAAGCAAGAAATCGATTTGCACATCCATGGAAACGTCTCTGCTGTGGCAATCATTAGCATGTTCTATTTTAGACGTGGATACCTCCATGGAATTAATCAGAAGCAGTTGCAGAAAATGTGAAATGGGACTCAGCACCTACATCTGTGGAGTTATTTGTAAAATTTATTTGGCAATATGTTAAAGAGTCAAAATAAGGGACAGAATACTTCCATGGAAATGATGTATTTCTTTTGTGAAGCTGTGATGTTTGATCAGGAAGTCTTGTGAGCCACCTCTGGGAATTGTATTATTCTTTTTCCCCCCTTTCCCTGTATGATAATGTATAATCAGGTCTTTTATTGTGATGAGTCCTGTTTGTGAGAAATTTAATTGAAACCTTCCAATTGAAAATTGATAATGCTTTATTGTTTGCAATAATTCTCATTTGACCCTTTGCTAACTTTTCAGTTTTCCCTGAAGCCATGGCATGCTTGTTTCCATTATATTCCTCTATATTCTCAAGTTAACGTCAGGAACTTGAGTTATAGCAATGCAGATGCTAGATGGATGAAAAATTTTTCTTTCTTATATTGAATGTTTTTGTATGGTCATGTTAGTAATTTTGAGAATATTGGAATTTATTTTCTCACCCCTTTTTTTGTGATTGAGGATGGATTACCATGCTTTTTTAATCTCTTTTGTATTTAGTACAATGGACACTCCTTTCATCTGGACATGTCTGTCTGGTTTGAGTCATCATTATTGTTGTCTATAATCACAAAAGCTGCATAAAAGAGGCCAAGTAATCACTTATGCTCTTCTTATCGCAAGGTTTATACCAAGCTCTTCCTTTTAGGCTTTACCACGAAGGGATATTTTTTTATTGTAAAATGTTGATGATTTATTTTTTGAATTGTAAAATGTTGATGATTTAAGTAACTAATGTTCTTGGGGTTAAATTATAACCATAGTCCCGTTAAAGGAGTAGGTCCGTGCAATTCAGAATTTTAAGAATTTAGTTGAGTTGATGTTCTTCGGCCGGGGAAGAAAATTAGAAAAAAGAGGGGAAGAAGGTTTCCCTGTTAAGAGTTGCTACCAAATAAGATGAACTAAAATCCATTTTCTCAATCTGCATCTGCCAGAACAAAAATCAAGTTTTACACTCCACAAATGTATCACAAGAAGCCTAGAAGGAAATGGGTCTTGCTTGTAGAATATGTTGTTCTTCCTTGTATCTATACAGATGGGAAGCTGCATTTTCTCACAAGTAGCAAGTTCCTAGGTAATGTGTATATTTTGTGTCACTTTGGCACCGAAAATGGAAAATCTTCCCCAATTTGGAATCCGTGGAATGCTTTGATGTCCGACAAATAAATGGAGCAACCTTGAAGGATCAAAAGGCCTCCCCCGAGTTCCTCATGTAGGTAATTCTGCTCGTCTGCTCTTCCGCATTATTGGTGCTATAAGCATCCATGCTGCAAAATTTGATCTTATGCCATAAGAATGCATTTTGGAATCTTGATAATCACATCTCTAACCCTTATCATTTGGTTATTTGCTATGATCAGGATTGCACAAGCACATCCAAGGTAATAAACAAATGGTAATAGCATGCTCTACACATGGCGTGTGTCAGACTACTAGCACTTCGGTGGGTTCTGGGAGTAACTATGGCTCAAACTAACCATTCCACATTAGGTGGCATGCTCGCGCTAACAGCCACAGATGGTTACGCTAGTATTGCCCTCCATCCTTATTTCTTGCCTCACACCCCCTAAGAAAAGGCCAAAATGTGGCAATTCATTGAATGAACAAAGCCCTCAATGTTTTGAGTCACCTTGAAAACTTACCGTACACACATGCGGCCAGCCACTCATTAACTATTTTCACCCATGTGCTTGTCCAGCCAACATCTATTGTCCATCTGCAGCAAGAAACAACTACTTGCATGGTAACAAAACAAAAATTCCTTCTTTGTGCCCATGTGCTGATTTTTGTGGGATGTCTGCTAGAAAAGTTGGGAAATTCTCTTTGTGGTAGATACTTACTTTTTCATGGGATGATTAGTGTTCCACCCAATTAACAGCATAGCAAAGTACATGATTCCGGTCGCAAAAACAAAATGAAAGAAGCCATAACCATAAGGAACATGATCTTCTTCTTGTGAATCATCCTTCCTGAACTGCACCTTTTTGTCAGATACAAAATGCTTGAAATTTTGATCAAACAACCACAAATATGTGCAATGGGTCAAACCTGAAAGCATTTGGAATCAATTCCAGTTGAAAATGTAGCAGTGACCAGTGCTAGAATGGCGATTATGAAGGTCTGCAAGCAAATGTGACTAGTAAGTATATTCTTGAAAGAAAGAGAGAGAGAGAGAGAGAGAAGGCATATGGACTTGATGTTTTTTCCCAGCTGAAACAGAGATGACACTCCAGATTCAAAGTTTTCTCTAGCACTTACTTGTCATGTATAAATCATACAAGAATACTTGATAGCATTCTCGTCCAAATATGTTGTGATTTGAATGGATTACTGCTTGCAGCTTTAGAAATTTCCAGGTCCAAACAACCCGGAATAAGATAATGAAAACTAGATATTCAAACATTCCGCAGGCCACATTAGACACCAAAAGGGAAAAGGTTAAATCGGCGAAAAGCCCAATATGCTATACACCATATATACCAAAAAAGTCAACCGCCAAACATACTGAACCTGATGTACAATGTTTCAAGTACCGAATCTATCCCAACTCAGATTTTGTAAATTCTGCAGTTTATTTTTTCCCTGTCAAGAGTATCCTATGACACCATTCCAAATTTTCTTTATTGTTCTTCAATAGCAAATGCTGGAAACTCTTCTCGAAGGGTTTTTTATGAGCATGGTAGGTTCTTTTTTTTTCTTTGGGGGGGGGGGGGGGAGGTTGTGGCAAGCAATAGCTATCTTCTTGTCCATAATTTATTATTTGGTACTCACGATTGAAATTTGTTCGTAGATTATAGGATTCGAAGAGATTACAATGATTGTCAGCCAGTCTGTCTTGTTTGACGAGTCCTCTGCATTCCTGTTGCAATGGTCCCCAGGTGGTTCACTGCAAAACGTAATCAAAGTCAAAATGTTTTAAGCAAAGAATGAGAAAAAGGAAAACACATCCAGAGACAGTGAAGGCAAACAAGCCTTGCCTTCTAATGGCACACCAGCAGAGGAATACCACATAAAGCCCCATTAAACCTGGTGTGAGGATGCCTGCATTAACCTGTAATTAAATAAGAATAAGTAATCTTATCAGTTCATCAATGAAATGATAGTAAGAGCAAAATCAATGACTTACTTTTGGGTGGAGAGACACTCTGGTCATAAGCTGGAGGAGTACTAATGTCCACGAGATGAAGAAAATATTAAGAAGACAAGATGCCTCTCTGGCATACCAGATGTACATTGAGATGATCCCCAGTAAGGAAACAACATATGCTGCCGTTGCCAGGAACATTGCATGCAGATGGCTGCACCAAAACTCCATATTATAGGCCACTGAATAACAATTGGACAATCAAATGCAAGGTGAAAATTTTAGTTATTTAAAAAAAATAAAAAATAAAAAAAATCTAAAAATATGTTAACCTTTTGCTTTGAGCTTACATGCTTAGGAAGCTAACCTTTCATAGAAAAATTAAAGCTAGTATACAGCTGGTAGGTTTAACAACACCAATATGTCAACTCTACTAAAAACTCTTGAATGCTCCCATTGGAAACTTTGCTTAAATATGGTTAGCAGAACGGTAAGTTGTTTGTTCAGAAGTTGAGAAGACTTACCATCTTTCAGCATTCTTCTCGTTATGAAACAATTCGTTGATCAATCTAATGAAACTGATCACACTTATTAGCTGTATTAGGAGGAAAACCCTGCAATGTAAGTGAATAAAAGTCAAAACATCTGCAATAAAATGGACCATAATGATCTGTATGGGTGGTGTGAACATATGAGTTTGCCATGGAGCTTCTAGGACAAGAAATTAAGATAGGATAGAGTCAGTCATACCCAGCACCAAAATGAGCAACCTCAGCTGCAAAGAAAAGGTGTGTCAGAGAGCAGAGACATGAATAAAATGTAACGAAACAACTCTAAGCCCTTAAAAGTTCACCATATAGCTCAATAATGGCAGGAGGAAACCAAAAAATCACCAAGATCAACACAAGCCAGATCAGAAACTTGGAGAACCACCATCCAGACTGCCATATATCTCTAGGGCCATACATCTTTGATGTACCAACAGTTGAAATAAACATTATAAAATAGAACAGCTAATGCATGTTAAGGCCAACTTCATCGAACCTTAAATCTGAATGATTTCAACGTAAACAGGGCTGCTTATATAGTGAAAAGGATACAGAACATCCTAAGCACACACGCAGAACTCCTTCAGCACCCAGACACTCTCCTACACCTTGACATCCTTTTAGTGCTGCATTTACGGCAAAAATATAACGTGTCATTGCAGCTGTCCATGGAACTGACAAACAAACTGGGATCAGCCATGGTTGCCGGCATCGAAAGACAAGCAAAACAATCTTACCACTTATCTCTTTCAAGGCAAAGCGGCCATAGTCTCGAACAGCCCAAGCTATAAGAGATGTAATAAGAAAAATGAATCCATAAATATATCTAGCCATCCAAGGATTAGGACCACATCGGAATTGGTAAAACCATGAGCCTTCCACAATAGCAGTGTGTCTGTTGTCATTAGTGGCAGTGCCTTCACCGCTCTCCATTGTCCTTCAATTCCAACAACACTCCTCATTAGTTGGAGCCATCCATCCATCCACTTTTCATCTGCAATGTATCTTCAGAATACTGATCGACCACACACATTCCCATGAGGTATCTATTTAAAATCTGGAATAGCTATTGCTTGTGATTTGGTAAACTTGAGGGCAAGATAGGGAAGCATGGCTCCCAGGACCAGCAATCTCCAACATCATTAAAAAGAATAATTTCTTTTTCTAAATTCAATGCTAAATTAACAGAAGATTGTAATCATATCTCATGGCTCACATGAAGAATGTTCACAAGCAACCTAGTAACAGA